>CM060678.1:78215302-78800302 GCA_030686995.1 Artemisia argyi | reverse complement strand
GTCCATCTTCAGGCCGTCACCAAAATAACTCTTGACGCCCTTCTCTTGACGCCTTCAGGTTTTCACTGGGTCGTGATGGATTTTACTCCTGACGCCGTCACAATTTCCTTCTTGATGCCGTCAGGTATTTGATCATGGAAAATTAAGTCTTTGCCGTTTTCTTCACTTTTATGCTCCTAAAATCACAAAAGGAACGATTTAGGGCAATATTTGATCAAATAAATTCAATTCCGGGCTTAAATGACCCCCTAAAAACAGTTCATTTTTCGCCTCATCATATACCCTTACACTTGAGATTTGCTTGTCCTCAAGCAAATGCGCTTTTATTCTAGTCAAAATACAAGTTAGGGGTCATTTAACACTAATATAAATGTAATTATAACAAATAATTGTTCCACTAAAGACCAAAGACAAGCACGGAGGTCATACACTAACACCTCACAAATAGTGTTTAGATACTCACATCTCTCGGGTGTAATAAAGTAATATCACAATATGGAAATGGAAAACATCTCTCACTACCTGTCATAGCAAAATAGATTACCATAGGCTTGGGAAAGGATCAAACCTCCACCACATGGCGTAAGCACCTAGGATAAACTATCAAAGAGGTCTTTTAAAGGGTTATAACGTTAGGTGTATGGATATGGAATACACGGTTTTGTTGGATATAGGCAGTCTTTACTGGTGGCGAGTTAATAATCTTGGTCAATTACATGTACAATGTGGCGTTGCTAAGCCAAGACTAGACTCGACTTAAGCTAATAAATGAAAAACAACAAAAACATAAAATGAACATAGAATGAAACGTGATGGTAGTCCGTTTTTTTTTTTTTTTTTTTTTTTTTTTTTTTTTTTTTTTTTTTTTTTGCATACACTCTTACCCTACCATCCAAAATAATACATCATAAGGAATGAACATTCCCCTTACACTTGAATTTTTACATACTTTACAATAAACTAATCTAATGACTCGAATCAAAATAATCAAAACACTTGGAGTACTTTTAAGATTAACGCACATATGAGAGTAATAATATGATGTTCTTCCCCATTACTCCATAAATAAGTACTTTACCCATGAGTCCCAATCGTCCCAAAACAATATGTACAAGGATATGACTTGACTTAGCAACCATGTAATCAATTAGATAATTAACTAAGGGTTTCACAAATAACAATAATGCACTAAAGATGAGTGCATACACGGAAGGCTAAGGCGATTTGGTTGTAGATTTAAGTGGGGTGTAACAAATTCTTCCTTTAAGTAAGATGCTTAAAGTTAGAAACGAAAATATAGGCTCGGAATGGTGTACTAGGGGTTTTGTGTACTAAAAATGAGTACACGCTAAGGGTGTGGGAAAAATTAATTGACTTAACTAGCCAAATAATATGACTTAAATGGTCAAGTAATTATGATACGGGTTTAACACAAGGGTGATCCTAATGCCTCTTATCATGTAGTAAATCCTACTACACGAATGTAGTCTCACTAGCGATCTCGGGATGCATCACTAACGCAAGTTCTAGAATCTAAATGCTACCGGTACACTCATAAGCACTAATAGTAAATGTTTTTCCTATCAAATCTAAAGGCGAACCTCACATATTTGGGTGGAAAATTTTTCTGAATGGTACGGTTTTGTGCTAGTCATACAATCTCCTATCCATGAGACGCTTGCTATGGCTAAAGTTTCACTCCTAAATGTTGTAAAAAAATTTAAATTTGGCGCTAAAATTACACTAAGAAGTATTTCTCATAGTTTTATTACACATCTACTATCAAACAAACAAACTCAAGCGAAAGTGTATCTGTAAGGTATCATCATTTTACTCTCCCCTTACACTTAGGATGAACATTGTCCCCAATGTTCAAGTAAAGAATGTAAAAGTGAAATAAGTAAAAAGAATGAAATCAAATACTCCCCTGATTCGCTCGGTATGGATAATAAGGTGGCCAGGTTAGATCTTCCTCCAAGTAAATGAACAATCAAAGCTTTCCTTCCAGAATATAAATCATCTTCTTGTCATACGTAACCTGTTAAACCTGAGAAAACAGACAAAGCAACCTCGCGTAAAATCGGCGGCAATCTATGTATGCTAACAAATCCTAGAAAATAAAATAAGATATAATGCTTGTGGAATGATGTTTGCAGATTTCCTGGAGATTATAAAACTAAAGATTTAACAAAAACTTTAAGACTCCGTTAGAAAAACAAAACTGGTAAAATTTCCAGAATTTTACACATGACGCCATCAAGAGTAAACTCATGACGCCGTCAGTAGTGACCTGCAGAAATTCTTATGTTAAGTTTCCAGAAAATTTCTGAAAAAACTTCGTCCTACTTCCTGGAAAATCCTGCAAAACATCATTATGACTCGATACAAGCATTTGACTCTAACAAATACGTATATACATGTTCACTTAATATTGTGGAGAATCATGATCAATTTTTGTTTCTTAAAAACATATTTGGGGTTTCCCCTTACACTTATCTTTTGCGAAATACCCTTGGATGAAGTTAAGACAAAGCCAAACGACAAAATTAAGTATTCTCATCATTTTAGTTTTGAAACATGATCTACCAATAACAAAAATAGAGCATGCATACGGAAACAAATAAAATAAAACAAACAATCTAACAAATAAAAACGGGCTTGGGTTGCCTCCCAAGAAGCGCTTGTTTTTGTTCGAGTCACGAGCCTGACTCTACCCCTTGAAGTAGCGATACACACCCTTAGGGTGGAAATATGCCTCGTGAGGAACGTGTGGTGGATGAATTATATGCTCAAAGGGGTGTGCTCCTATCATCATAACCTTACCTAATTCTATCGGGTTAATGGGTAGATTAAGATTTTCTCCTAGAAAGGAATCATTTTCAATCAACTTCAAGAGATTACTAGTTGGGAATCCATCTTGACCTAATAAACCCGGTTTAAACCCATAATGTTTCTTGTGATCAATCATAAATGGGTGATGTAAGCATATAAGGTCATTTTCCACTCCTATATTGGCTTCCTCTCTACAAGGCTTAGAGTCCACTACCTTTGTCCTAAGACTACCCGGATTATATGGTTTGATGGGTGGATCGGAACCTATTTCAATTCCTAAATTTTCATCCAAGGATGGAAGATTAGGTAACGGTTTTGGTTGAGGCTCCGATTCATTAAAACTGGGAACTTCCCTAGGACTAAGAGTAAGGTTATCATTATAAGTATTCAAACCTATATCCTCTAGTTGTGTTTGGTTCAAAGGTTCTACCTCAATTGGGATTCCTAAAGTCTCATCTACTTCATCCGAATAAGTCACGGGCGGTGTGTGTACCTCAAATGATGGTAGGACTTGTGGGGTACTTGGTGGGCTTAAATTTTCAACTCTATCCTCCATCTTATAAAAATTACCAATGTGCTCAGCTTGTATTGTGGTGAAATCAAACCACTTCGTGCACCCAGTTATCTCATCTATACGCTTATCCCCAAACAATCTTCTTGCTTGTTCCCTTAAACTTGCTATCAATTGATCCGTAACAACGTTTGTTGGGTTATCCATTTTTTTGGCAAGTATGACACAATTCTCTATGGTTTCCCATGCTTCATTAACACTTAATCCCCAATGGTCCCCATTTGCGGCATGGTCAATGTCCATTTTGGTATAGTGGTCGACACGATGGTAAAATATTTCAATTTGGGACCACAGATCGAAATTATGATGAGGGACTTTTCGGAGTAAATATTTAAAACGAGCCCATGCATCATAGATAGGTTCATTCTCATGTTGTTTAAACATCAAGATGTCATTTGGAGTGGGTGAATTTCGTGGTTGGTAGTATGGTGGATTCGCGTTCTCCATAATGGCTAACGGAATAGTCAATGGAAATGTTTTTACAAACAAAGACACAAAGAAAAGATAGACTAAAGAAGACCTATAAAAATAAAAATAAAATCTTACTAGAAAGGAATCTAGCAAGTAGACATAATAAAAAGAAATTCTAACCTAGACAATAACTATTCCCCAGGCTGCGGCACCAAAAACTTGATGCGTGGGAATTGCACCAGCCTTTACCTCTCGAGGGATCTCAAGAAGCTTACAACCCCCACCAGGCAGTGTACCCGATCGATGTAGTATAGTATAATGACAAGTACCGGGGGATTGATCGTTCAACTTAGGAATAGTGTCGCTAGGATTAGAAAACCTAAAGACTAGGTCTAGAGATGAAGGATGATTCTTTTTGTATTTTTATGTTTTTAGAAAAGCAAATAAAAATCTCGATTTTGAAGGAGTTGGGCGGAATTAGTTGCTAGTCAACTAACCCAATAACTAAAGATGCAATCAAAATAAAATACTAAAAATGAAAATAAACTAAATTATACTAGTGGTGTGAGCAATATATGGGAGAATTGTGTTTACTTAGATTTCACTACTCCCTAGATATCTTTTACAGGTTAATTACTTGTTACAGTTGCGTGGATGACGGATTGTATTCCTTAATACCATTCATGGGGTGGCGTACTTACTTCCCCAATCCTATAAGCTCCTACTTTACTCCTATGTCGAGCCGGCTAAGAAGCTCCTAACATGGGATCACTAGAATTCGCTCATGCATTAAATACAACCATAAAAACCTAGTACACATCGGTTCATGTTTCTTAAGACGCTCTAGCAAGTTACACAATGGAGATCTGCCAGTTTTCTTAAGCCTAACATTGAAATCATTCATTCATTACAACTATAAACAAGCAATCAACCTATAATCAACATCTAGGTTTTATTACATCTAAGCAAACACATGAGAGATCTAGCCTAGCATGTTAAAATCAAGACAAGCATAAGATCTATTCAAACAACACATAGACATATTGATTGAATTGAAAGCGGACTTATCTTAATTGAACATGAAAGGTTTCAAGGGGTGAAAACCCTTGAAAATACTGTTACAAACGACCAAGGGTTTATTAGGTTCGACCCTAGTATTCTCCACACAAGTTCCTCTCTTAATGAATGAAAAATAGAAAAGTATATATAGATTTTGTGAGGTGACGGCGTCAAAAGTAAATGTCTGACGCCGTCATCTCGCCGCCAATAAACTCCTCGGACTGCCTAGATCTAGGTTTGACGCCATCACGTGTAGTCCATCTTCAGGCCGTCACCAAAATAACTCTTGACGCCCTTCTCTTGACGCCTTCAGGTTTTCACTGGGTCGTCATGGATTTTACTCCTGACGCCGTCACAATTTCCTTCTTGACGCCGTCAGGTACTGTTCTCAGCATGGAAAATTAAGTCTTTGCCGTTTTCTTCACTTTTATGCTCCAAAAACGTCCAAAATGCTTCCTTTTCCAGAATTCACTCCCAAAGTACCTAAAATCACAAAAGGAATGATTTAGGGCAATATTTGATCAAA
Organism: Artemisia argyi; assembly: GCA_030686995.1. Classification (NCBI taxonomy): domain Eukaryota; kingdom Viridiplantae; phylum Streptophyta; class Magnoliopsida; order Asterales; family Asteraceae; genus Artemisia; species Artemisia argyi. The sequence continues at coordinate 78,794,903 of CM060678.1, read as the reverse complement.
TAAATTCAATTTCGGGCTTAAATGACCCCCTAAAAATGGTTCATTTTTCGCCTCATCATGTTGTAATTCATATGTTATAATAATGCAGTTTGGTTACTATTTTGTTTTTTGGGTATATGTTGACTTTAATAGTCAAATTAAGTTATTCCAAACACTACAATATACTACATATCCGATTGCAAACTAAAAACCGTAAACGAGTAAAGCAAAAATGTAAAATCCAACTATTTCATTAGCCATCATCATCCCAAAAAATTTACATCTTCATTACATAACCACTAAAAATAACAAGTGAACTTTTTGATGAGGGACTTGATATTCATAGTGGGACAGTTGAGGTCCTTAGGGGGAGGCACATACTAATGTTTCCTCTTATTGCTGCTGCTTACCTTTGCCGCAACAAGACCTAGTACAACATTTGTAACCATTTTACTTGGTTTTGGACTTTTATGAACAATGGTGCTAACAAGTTGTGCATTTGATGCATCAAACTCTTTTCCTTTAGAATTGGTATTTGGAAATACAACAAAAACACAAGGACATCAGATTTGAACCATTACTACTATTCTACTTTTCAATCACTATGTCAATGACACAAATAGAGTAAACTAAGCTAACCTTTGATCACTTCGGCTTCTTTGGCAAATCTGCATAAATCTTCATACATCTCATCAGATATTTCATCACTTTCTAACCAACTATCACCATATTTTGCCTTCACATACTCTACCATCTTATCCGTCACTTGTGCCTTACTAAGATCCATGTAGGGGTGTCCAAACGAATCGAAGAACCAAAAGAACCGAGGAACCGTACTGGTAGCGTACCGGAACCGAACCATATATTAGAACCATGGTACGGTTCTTGGTTCCTAAAATTCCAAATTTTAGGTTCTCGGGACTGTTCGGGTCGGAACCGTCCGGTTCTGGTACTTTCCCGAAAGAACCGACTACTTTAAAAATATAAAATTTTATAGGGTTTATTTGGGACATTGTGTAATTTGTATAGCATTTTAAGGAAAAAAACTCATTATTAAGCTATAACATAAAAAATCTAAAACTTAAAAACATATAATAAAATTAAAACCCTAACTTTTAATCCATTCAAAGATCATCATCATCATCATTCATCAGCATGAAAGTAAGTTTATCTTGAGATCATTATCGTAAATTTGATACTTAACAATAGTAATAGAAAAAACCAGTGAATTATATAATGCAATATGTGACGAATGACGAATATGTAGTTAACGAGTATAATATAATGGATTGTCATTTGTTATGTGATATTGGAAGTATGAATGCATGTTATATTATATAAAAATGTTGGTCAGTTGGTGTTGGTGTACTTTATGCTTTTCGATTCAATATGATGCGCAATATTTAATCAAGTATTCTAAATAACTAAATCAAGTATATATGTTGTTGTTAAAGTATACAATATTTAATTATGTACATTAGTTAAATAGCGTGTGTATTAGTATTGTTATAGGATTATTAGCATGTCTTTATGAATGATCGATGACGAAAAAACTAAATTATTTAAACACTTAGAGCATCCACTGTGGTTGGATCTTCGTCGTCGCCATCCTAGGTGGCAGCCTCGTCGAGCTCGCCGCCACACCGTGCGTAGCTCGCCGTTGCTCGTCGTGTGGGTTCTACTCGTGGCCACGACGAGATCACAATATGACAAAAGGCAAAAAAAGGAACGTTGGGTGGGAAAAAAGAGGTACGTCCATTTTTCTATCCGTTTTTTTAACGTTCGACTTTTTTTTCTCTCTTTCTCTTTTTCTACATACTAAAACTCTATAAATACTAAACATAATTTTACTTCTACTCACTACATCTCAACCTAAAATAAAACCTTCTATATCTCTTCTCCAAATAAACACAAAATGTCTCAACACCCAAACGACGGAGGCTATTTCACGAATCTCCTAACGTCAAACCAATGTCCATACGGGGGAGCATCAAACTCTTCTAGTCCCTTGTCGCAAAATCCAAACCCCTCACCGCCATACGGTTCACAACCATTCAATCCGAATGACATTTACCGTAACCAACAATACGAGTTTCAACAAGGATTCGCAAATCAAGCCCAATTCAATCCGACACCACAATTTTATAACCCGAATCAACAATCCACTTTTCCTACTCCTCCATCACAACCAATCGAAGGACGAACTTCGAAAAACGCTTTGGTTCGAGAGGTTTTAGTTATCTTCACGTTTGGGAGGTCTTGAAACAATGCTCGAAATGGGATGCTGAAGAACCTCTAAACATTTCATGTCTTGAGGATATATTCGGGCCGGAGAAACGACCTCGTCCCAAAAGAACCACTAAATGAGCTGGAAAGAAGCAAAAGTCGACTGAAACGTCCAGTGCGGCAAGCTCAGGTGGGAGTCAAACGAGTACTTTTTCGGGACATTTATCCGAAAAGTATTTGGAAGTGAAAGACGTTCAGATGTCTATGTATTAGGTGAAGAAGGCGAGGGAACAAAAGATGTTGGAGGCATAAGAGAGGGCGTTGGAGATGCAGGAAATGCAGTTGCTCATGTTAGAGCCCAGCTTGGTTGTTAACTCGGTAAGAGCCGAGATTATTCGCCAAAGACAAGCATTGATAACCAAGAAATACCAACAACGTAACCATCCCCCTGCTGACGACAACGAATAAAATGTTTATTTTTCATACTAGTATGTGTTGTATTTTTTTTTATTTTCGTGTCGTATTTTTTTTCGTATCGTATGTTTTTTCTTTTTTTTTTTTGTATTATAACTTTTTTATTTTAATGAAATAAAATTAGTATGTTGTATTGTTTTTATAATTAGTGAAATGAATTTAATTTATTTAATGAAATGAATAAAAAAAAAGGTGTAAGTGGTGGGGCCCAAATGAAGAGGTTGAGGTTAGTTGTTTAGTGAGAGGGGGGTTAGTTGTGAAGAGGTGTTGGGTGATGTGGCACAATGGGGCCCGAATGAAGAGATGAAGAGTTTCATCAACACCTGATGCTCTTAGGTTCTTGTGGGAATTACCGAATATTCCCGTACCGGTACCGAGTACCGTACCAAAGAACTTAGGACGGTTCTTGGTTCCAATTTTTCCATATTTTTAGTTCTCAATTCTTTCGAGGCGGTTCTGGTTCGGGACGGTTCTAGTACCATGGACACCCCTAGCTCCATGTCTGCCATTCTTTGGATTTTTTTTTTCCTTTTGTTTATGGAATAACTATGGGTAGCATTGTTGAGGGTTGTTTTCAGTATATGTTGTAAGTTACAATGTGTATGATACATCATCGAGACTTACTAAAAAATCAACGGTAAGTTGTGGGTTTAATGGTTCTCGCGAAATAATTAATAAGCGTATCTGAGAAGTTGCGGTCAAGTTGCATAGCTAAAAACTAAGAACACAGTTGGTCCCTGAAATTGAATTTCGAGTTAGGCATAAACCATACGCTAGTTGTAAATGTGGTTGGACTAAATTGCCCTTGGAAAAATAACCAAAATTGAGCGTCGACCTCACTATTTCGGGTCAAGGGACGCATTCGGCCTCAGAATCCATAGTTTTGGACGCATGGCTACGATTTTGAAAAGTTAAGGGCCATGGCGATGTTTCGTGAAAAGTTTAGGGACCGACGGTGTATTTTTGTCTAAATTTCAATAGGTTAATCAAATTATTTTCATAATATCGATAAAAAAAACAAAGAAAAATTATATTCGTATTTAATTTGTGAGAACAATTATTAAGGTGGCCTTTAGTTGGAAGACATTTTCTTTCATTTTCTATTTCTTGTTTTGTAGGAAAAGGGAAGGGAGTTTGATTTCCAACAAAACAATGGAAAATTTAGAAAACGCGTTTAGTCTGAGAAACATGAGTTTGTGTTTTCCATTTTGTAAAACTAGACAACATGTTCAACTGTTGTTATTTTATATCTCAATTCACTATTCAGCTTATTAATATTATAAAAACATCTTCAAAACGCAAAAACAAATATTATAAACTAACCAACTAAATTATAAAGTAACTAAAAAATCTAATAAGAGAAAATAAAGAATGAAAAAAGTAAAATATAATATCAAATAATCTCTTCGTCTGTTTTTTACGTTTTCGTCTGTTTTTTTTATGTTTTTTTCCGTGTTTGTCTGTTTTTTACGTTTTCGTCAGTGTTTTTTTACATTTTCTTCTGATTTTTTTTTTACGTTTTCGTCATATTTTTTTTTCCGTTTTTTTTACGTTTTCGTCAGATTTTTTACGTTTTCGTCCGGTTTTTTTTTACGTTTTCGTCCATTTTTTTACGTTTTCGTCTATTTTTTTTTACGTTTTCATCTGTTTTTTACATTTTCATCAGTTTTTTTACATTTTCGTCAGTATTTTTACGTTTTCGTCCATTTTTTTATGATTTCGGCCGATTTTTTATGTTTTCGTCCGTTTCTTTACGTTTTTGTCTTTTTTTTACGTTTTCATCCTACTTTTAACGTTTATGTCTGTTTTTTAATGTTTTCGTCTGTTTTTTATGTTTTCATTCAATTTTTTATGTTTTCGCCTGTTTCTTTACGTTTTCGTCTGTTTTTTACATTTCCGTCCAAATTTTTACGTTTTTTTTTTCCCTTTTTTAATGTTTTCGTCCGTTTTTTTACGTTTTCGTCTGATTTTTTTTAAGATTTCATCCGATCTTTTATGTTTTCATCCGTTCGTTCACGTTTTTGTCAGATTTTTTACGTTTTTGCCAATTTTTTATGTTTTCGTCCGTTTTTTTATGTTTTTGTCAGATTTTTTATGTTTTGTCCTTTTTTAATGTCTTCTTTTTTTTATGATTTCTTTTGATCTTTACGTTTTCTTTCGATTTTTTACTTTTTTCATCCGTCTTCACCTGATTTTTACTTTTTCATCTTTTTTTAACTTTGTTTTTGTGTTTCGTCTAATGAAAACGTAAAAAGACATACAAAATGTAAATAAACGTAAAAAATCTGACGAGAACGTAAAAAAACGGACGAAAACGTAAAAATCTGACGAGAACGTAAAAAAACGGACGAAAACGTAAAAAATCTAACAAAAACGTAAAAAATCTAACGAAAACGTAAAAAATCAGACGAAAACGTAAAAAATCTGACCAAAACGTAAAAAAAACGGACAAAAAAAATAAAAAGTCAGACGAAAACGTAAAAAACTGACGAAAATGTAAAAAATCTGAAGAAAACATGAAAATTTAGATGAAAACCTAAAAAAGCTAATGAAAACCTAAAAAAGCTGATGAAAACGTAAAAAAATTGACAAAAACGTAAAAAAAAAAAGAACGAAAACATAAAAAAAAGCTGATGAAAACGTAAAAAATTTGACAAAAACGTTAAAAAAAACCAAACGAAAACATAAAAAATCTGATGAAAACGTGTAAAAATATGACGAAAACGTATAAAAACAGACGAAAAGGTAAAAAATGAGACGAAAAAATAAAAAAAATGGGCAAAAACATAAAAAATCAGAAGAGAACGTAAAAAATAGACGAAATAGTTAAAAATTTGACGAAAAAGTAAAAAAAAAAGATGAAAACGTAAAAAATTGATGAAAACGGATAAAAACGGACGAAAACGTAAAAAATCGGACGAAAAAGTAGAAAAGCGGAAAAAACGTAAAAAAAACGGAGGAAAATGTAAAACATCAGACGAAAACATAAAAAATACGACGAAAACGTAAAAAAAAGGCGGAAACGTAAAAAATCAGGCGAAATTATAAAAAATCGGATGGAAATGTAAAAAATCTAACGAAAACATAGGAAACGGACGAAAACGTAAAAAATCGGACGAAAACGTAAAAAAGCGGACAAAATCGTAAAAAAATGGACGAAAACGTAAAAAATTAGATGAAAACGTAAAAAGGATGACGAAAACGTAAAAATTAGACGAAAACGTAAAAAATCGGAGGAAAATGTAAAAAATCAGAAGGAAAAGTAAAAGATCTGACAAAAACGTAAAAAAGAAGGACGAAAACGTAAAAAAATCTGACGAAAACGTAAAAAATCTGACGAAAACGTAAATAAACTGACGAGAACGTAAAAAACTGACGAAAACGTAAAAAATCTGGCGAAAACGTAAAAAAACGGACGATAATGTAAAAAATCGGACGAAAACGTATAAACCTGGCGAAAACGTAAAAAATGAACGAAAAAGTAAAAAAACGGACAAAAACATAAAAAAGTTCGACCGAAAACGCAAAAAATTCGAACGAAAATGGAAAAACGAACGAAAACGGATTGGGGGTATTTTAAAGGAAAATATGTGAAAACCAAAAAAAAATGTTTTTTAGTTTTGTGTATTAAAGTTGGTAATAGGAATTTTGTGTTTTGTAAAGAATTTTATTTGAAAACACTAATTTGAATGAGATATCTGGTTTCTTTGTTTTCCACAAAATATTTTTGTGGAAAACAAAGGTGTTTTCCTTCAATTAAACTCACCCTAAGTGTTCAAATATTTATAGTGATATTTTGGTTGCACAAACGTTACACAAGATCAAAAAAGTATTAGCTTCAAAGAAATTATGGTGGTTTGAAAGACGAGAAAGAAGGAGATAACTCAACGATGAGAATGAATGGAGAACAAAATTCTGAATTATGTAAGACTATTCAGTTAAATTCTAAATGAGCAAATAAAAATATTAAATTGTAAATAATGTTATCTAAGATAACACGTAGATAAGAAAAGGCTTAGTAACAACATTTACTATTTTTCTCTCACAGTCAACTCATAGATTATAAATAGATCCTATATTACAAACATGTCTTTCAATTCATGTTTCATTTCAAATCAAACTGTGTGTTTCCTGATTTTACGTTTTAAGTTGCATTAGTTTTAAGTCTTCTTAATTAATTTTAGTTTTTCAAGATTTTAAGAAATGGGATATACCCATTATATGTAGTATAGATTAGCATCAATTGATCATTTTTTTTTTTTCTGTATTAGTTGATGTTCCTATTCCTCAACATAAAATCAAGTGTTATGAAAGGTGTTTGATGTCTTAATCAAATTATTTTCATAATCTCGTTAAAAAAACAAACAAAAATTATATTACTATTTAATTTGTGAGAACAATTATTAAATGTTCATAACCTGAAAAAATTAGTATTTTATGAAGAAAAGGTGTTTCTATTTTTTTTTCGACATATATATGATGAAAAATATTTTCAAAAATGGTGAACAGCACTTTTATGTTTGATGAATTGGTCATAAAATACTAAAATGTTGTGCATAATAGCCTTTCGAAAAAAAAAAATGTTTTGCATAATAGCTGCTAAATTTGTTCATAAAGTTTCAACCAAATACAAATATTGATCTATGATGAACTCTATTTAACCTTCAACGTTATGAAGAACACCTCAAACTATAGACAATGTCATGAATAAACTTTCAAGCTATTGAGAAATATTTTCGTGCGTTTGATTTTGAGATTAACAATATTCATAACTCCTTTAGGATATGATGGATAAATTGTCAAGTACGACTAAAAACATTATTTTTTCTTTAATGTGTTCATCAAATCATTTTTGTCGTCCAACATCACTTTTTGGAGTTTTTATACTCCCTGTAACTCATTCTTGAGCAAGGAGAAATATATATATATATATATATATATATATATATATATATATATATATATATATATATATATATATATATATATATATATATATATATATAGTAAGGATCAAATAAGAAGAATAATAAAAATAGGAAGGATAGGAAGTAACCACAACCACACATTCTAGATGCACCTACAAAAATGGATGCATCTTCATTCAAATTTTCCCCCCCACATTAAAATGTGTGGCTAGAATTACTTCTTACCATTCTTATTTTAATTATTCTTCTTATTGGATCCCTTCCCTATATATATATATATATATATATATATATATATATATATATATAGAGAGAGAGAGAGAGTTATGATCAAATAGGAAAGACAATTAAAATAGGAAAGATAATTAAAATAGGAAGGATAGGAAGTAACCACAACCACACATTCTAGATGCACCTACAAAAATGGATGCATATATTCATTCAAATTTTCCCTCCCATATAAAAATGTGTGGCTAGAATTACTTCTTACCCTTCTCATTTTAATTATTCTTCTTATTGGATCCCTACCCTATATATATATATATATATATATATATATATATATATATATATATATATATATATATATATATATATATATATATATATATATATATATATATATATATATATATAGGTTATAATAAAAAGAGAGTTATAATAAAAAGTGTAGAAAAGAATCTCAGCCATTGGATTAGATTTGACCAGATCAAATTGGGCGGTGGCATTTTTGTTAATAATGCAAATTTTAAAGGCAAATTCGTTATAGTGTATTTTCTACATAAGACCTACCCATCATTTATCTCAAACTAATTCCTGGATCTTGCTTTCTCTCTTTAAGCACACTTTTTCACACTAGAAATTTACACACATCTTAATCATAATCATAATCATCTCTAATCGAATCATTACTCATCATAATCAAATTGTTAAACCTTCTAATCACGATCTAATACGAATCTACCTCATCTTAAACGACCTCGTAAGTTGATTTATGAACCCTAATTATATTACTGCATCTTTTTGTTACTTTTGGTTTGCTAAAATCTTGTTTTATTTATCAATTTAAGTTCTTTTTTTTTAATGTGATGAAGTAGACATTCAAATCTATTGAAGAGTGTCTGTATGTGCATGCTTTTGTATGTTTTCTTCTTGATCTGGAACAAAATGTAAAAAAAATAAAGAAAAAACGTGTTTAAGAAAGTTGCATAAAAGGTGTTTGATAAAATGCCCCAACTATATTTTATAACTGTGATGCATTAAATTTACATTGTGATACAGTAGGTTTTTATTTTAATTATGATGCAGTAGGTTATTTGTGTTTGTATCTGTAGTTATTTGTTCGATGCACTTGATTTTGTACTATAATGCAGTAGGTGTTCAGTACCATGTATCAGGATGTATTTGGTTAAGCGTAGATTGTGTTATGTGCGTAAATGTGTTTTTATGTTTGGTTGTTTGTGTTATGCACTTGAATATGAATTGTGATGCAGTAGGTAAAGTTTTCCGGCATATGAAGTTCAATCAGGTCACGTGTACTGAGTTTTAGTTTTTGAAATGTGCTTGTATATGTTTTTGAATGTTTGATGCAATAGTTGAAAAGAAGTGATGCAGTAGATTATGTTTCCCGGTGTATGATTTTTGATTAGGCCACGCGTAGTGTGTTTTAGTTGTCGAAATGTGCGTGTGTATGTATTTGAATGCATGATGCAGTAGTTGTAAAGAAGTGATGAAGTAGGTCATGTTTTCTAGTGTATGATGATTGATTAGGTCACGTGTAGTATGCTTTAGTTGTCAAAAAGTGCTTGTATTTGAATACTTAATGCAGTATTTATAAGGGTTATGGTACACGGAAGTCACTAAAGTTTCACCAAAATTTGTCCTAAGGAAACAAAGTTTCATTTTGTACTTCTAGGTTACTGAACTTTGAAACTTTGTTCACTCAGGTAACTGAACTTACAAAAGTGAATGTTTAGGTTATTGAACTTTGAATTTTGTTCACTGAGGTTACTGAACTTATCAAAAAATATACATCCAGATTACTCAGACTAACACTGAATTTTCGAAGTGTATGCTTACCGGAAGTTCAGTAACCTAGAAGTACAAAATGAAACTTTGTTTCCTTAGGACAAATTTTGGTAAAACTTTAGTGACTTCTATGTACCATAACCCCATTTGTAAAGAAGTGATGCAATAGGTTTTCGTTTTAAACCGATATGCAGTAGGTTTCAATATATAACTGATGTAGGTTAAATGTATGTTGAATTATGTGTGAATGTGTTTGTATGGTTGATTGTATGTACGATGCACTTGATTTTGTATTGTAATGAACTAGGAGCTGAGTTTTCATGTATAAGGATGAATAAGGTTAAGCATAGGTCAGGTTATGTGCGTAAATGCCTTTTTTGGTTGATTGTATGTCTGATGCATTTGATTTTGAACTATGATGCAGTAGGTACTGACTTGTCATGTATAAGGATAAATTAGGTTAAGCGTAGCGTGAGTTATGTGAGTAAATGTGTTTGTATGGTTGATTATATTTCTGATGCACTTGAGTTTCTACTGTGATGCAGTAGGTGCTGAGTTGTTAAGTAAAAGGATAAATTAGGTTAAATATAGGTTGCGTTATGTGAGTAAATGTGTTTGTATGGTTGACTATATTTCGATGCACTTGATTTTGTTTTGTGATGAAGTAGGTACTGAGTTGTCATGTATAAGGATGAATTAGGCTAAGCATAGGTTGCTTTATGTATGTAAATCTATTTGTATAGTTGATTGTATGTACTATGCACTTGATTTGAATTGTGATGCAGTATGGGCTGAGTTGTCATATATAAGGATAAATTCGGTTAAGCGTAGGTTGTGTTTTGTGAGTAAATGTGTTTGTATGGTTGATTATATGTTTGATGCACTTGATTTTGTATTGTGATGCAGTAGGTGCTGAGTTGTCATGTTTAAGGATGAATTAGTGTTGGTCCCGTTGACTAAGTTAAAATTAACTGAAGAGTTAATCTAACCAAGTTCCATGACTTTTGACAAAGATATAATGATTAACAACAAAGATAAACGTAAAGAAAAGAGACACAATAGTATTCAACGTTTAATTCTTATTAGAAGTTTATCAAAGAATTATACCTAAGTGTTTGCGGAATAACACATGGGATTGAAACGACAAGTATGGTAATGACTCCTCTCTAAATCCAAACTATGTTTGAGTGACAACTAAAGGTCACACTGAGCAATATTAGGGACTATGTTGTTCTTTGGAGGAGTAAAAGTAGTTTGTGAATGTCTAAGCACTAACTGCACAAACTTGTCAACTTTTACTCCTCGATTATGCTACCTATTTATACACAAGTAAAATTACAACGTTACTGATAAAGACAAACTGATGACCTATCTAGTATAGACAAAATACTTACATATTTTGTCTCTGTTACAATAAATTATATTGAGTAAAGGACAATGTGCCTTTCTGATGCACAGTGATGACACCATCCTGACATAATGCCATTCAAGGAAATTTGACTTCAGGTTGATAAGGACACCTGTTGATATGTTCAAACTTTCCCACTTTGTCCCGCCCATTCTTCAGTCTTCAGATCTTCAGTATTCAGTCCTTCAATAGTTGTTGAGGAGTTTTGGGGGTTTAGTGAGTTATTGTCATCCTCGCTGAACTCATCACCTTCTTCTTGGCTTAGATGCCACCCGCTGAGTTCCGCTTCACTGAATGGTGAACCTTTCTTCATAGGCTCGTTCTAAGCATCCTGAAGATGACTCACTGAGTTACCGTTCACTCAGTGACTTATATGTGCTTACACTTAGGTTATTTTATGTTCAAATCCTAGTTAGAGGAAGATTGGGGAATTCAGTGGCCCAACAGTCTCCCCCTATTTGGATATACAAATAGCCTAAATGTTTCATGATTCAGTGTGAGTTGGCAGGGGTCTTCATCTCTCACTGAGTGTTAATGTAATTTGAGTAGGACACATGATAACTTAAAAAAAACTTCAATGTTTATTAATAGCTATTCAGATCCTAATGAAATTACAAAACACAAAAAAAGATAGTTGTTGTAGTTTCAGATGTTCAGTTGGTAACCAAGAGCTTCAAGCTTTGCCTTCTTTGACCTCAGGAGATGTTTGTCAGGATGCTCCTCAATCTTGGCTTTCAGGTCCAGGCAGAACCTCATATTTTTAGCACACTTGACTGGGGAAGCCAGCATGAGGTACATAAGCATCGCCTTAATCCCAGCCTTATCAATGTCAGACCATCTTTGGAAAGTAGGGTTCCCATATTCATCAGTGAAGCACAAGCCTCTTTCAGGTGCTTCAAGAACCATGTTGTTCACAAAGGTGATTCCTTCAGGAAGAGACCTGTCACAATCTAGTCCAGGGACCTTGATCTCAGGCTCCAATTCAATTTGCTTCCTCTTCCTTTTGGAGGTCTTTGGTGGAGCAGTCTGAGTAGATGAAGCAGGAAGTAGAGAGGGAATGCCAAGAGCTTCAGGCATGTTCATTAGTCTTTCATACCTCAGCTTTACTGACTTTAAGAGATCAGGAACCACTACATTCTGCTTCTTGGAAATGATTGGTCGAAGCTCATCCAGTTCAGAGATGCCAAAATTAGCAAACCTGAATGGTTTATGGATGTCCATTACTCTTTGGTCAGGTCCCCTGAAGACGGTGACAACTGCAGGATTGGTGTTGCGATGAATTTGAATGTCAGTGATGGTTTCGGGTTTCACTCTTTCTTTCATCACCCACGTATACCTCTCAATCCTGGTTTTCCTGATCTGAGCGTCCTTCCTGAGCTTTTGTTCTCTTTGCTTTTTATGGGCACTCATTTCTTCCTTTTGAGCCTTTTTGAAGACTGCACCAGCTTGCCCACTAGCCAGTTCCTCAGTGTCTAACCCAATCTTCTCAGCCTCTTCATGAACAACCTTTATAAGGGCAGGTTTGCTCATCCTTTCTTCCTCAGCCACCTTTTTCAGTATCTCGTCTCTTTCCATATAAGCTTGAATTTCAGCGTCAGTGAGGTGATGAATCACTCCATTGATTTCAAATGGAACTTTGATGGGTTCGTCAGGGTCATGTCTAACTAAGGTGGAGGCAGGCTTCAGCAATATTTCCGATTCAGGTGTTGTAAGTATGTTTTTGCCTTTGTCCTGCCTGAGTGATGGAGAGACTGTTGCTTTATGAGGCTGATAAGAGGAGATGGGAGTAGCCTCAGTGACATGCTCCCCGTTAGTGTGAGAGGGTTGTCCTCTTGAAGCAACATCGGTAGCCATTGGTTGATTGGTTGAGGCTTCTGGAGCTTCAGTGAAGGGAGCATCAGTTGCATTATTCTCCCCCTCAACTGTTGCCTGAGCTGAGGTGATGGCAAGAGTTGGACCGACTGATGCAGAGGGAGAGGAACCCTTGAAGGCCTGATAGATCTCAGTCTTCATAGTATTGATGTCTGAAGTGTCCTTCTGAATGGTAGACACTTTGGCTTCAAGTGATGCCTGAGCATTTTCCATTGCCATCATTCGCGAACCAAAACTCCAAGCCATAGAAGCTGACTTTTGAGACTGAGCTGCCACTGATTGATCTAAGGCAGCAAGGGAGGTTTTGACAGACTCCACTGAGGCATTGAGAGCCTGAAGATTAGAGGACTTCATCAGGTTGAGTAGCTCAGTGAGATGCACAAAATTCAGCTGATAGGTCTCTGATGCCTGAAGGAGCTTCCTAGTGAGTTCAGGATCATCCTTAACGGATTCTTGAATAGACTGAACCCCAGTATTTAGCTTGTTGAGATTGAAGTAATGAACAACTTATTCAGTGTGCATGTCAAAAACTTCATCAGTGACTCCCCTGAATAAGGCATTGGTTGCCTTTTTGATGAACTTGGTAAAGAACTTACCAGTGAGAGGAACTTGATCATCATCTGAGGATTCGGACTCGGAGTGGGACTCAGTAACTTCATGGATAGGAGATTGAGGAGACTGAGAGATTGGTTCAGGGACTTGCTCCTCAACATCCATGTCATCTCCGGCTTCAAAAACCTCCTCGTCACTGTGAAATTCATCATCTGAGAACAAGGCTGCCTGAACATCAGCCATGGACTGAATCTGCAAAAGTTGGGTATCCGGCTCCTCTTCATTAGAAGACTCGCCTTCGTTTTGGCCAGGTCTTGACCCCTCTAATCCAGCAGACTGGATTTTATCTGCCTAGTCCTTAGAGCCAGTTCCCAAGTTGTGCGCACCTCCATGAGTGGGTTTGGGTTCCATATCAGCGGGTGGTATTTTTCCCTCTGAGTCTTCGTCCCCCGGGATCCCTTCTGACACTGATGGGTGTTTTCTAGTGCCATCCTTAGGAATCGTGATTGTTATGTCCTTATCAACGGGTTGTATAAGTACCTCCGAGTCTTTGGGAAGAGTTGTTGTGCCCTCAGACAAAAGCTTTGATTTGTGAATGTCCTCATCAGGCACCTGAATAGTTATGCCCCCTTTCCAACAGGCTTGTGTTGGCCTGTCAAAGATTTAGGGGCGTTAACTCCCTGATGCTTGGGTTTTGATTTACGCGAGCCTTTAGCAGGATGTGAAGTGGTGTGGGTCCCCGTCTCAGTGGAGTAGTGCTGCCCCACCGAGGATTTAGGACCCCTTGCTCCTTGAGACTCCGGTTGTGATTTGCCAGAGCCTTTATCAGGATGTGGGGGTTGAGTTTATTCTGGCTCCACTGACTTGTTTATGTCAGCAGAGCCTTTGGGAATGGGTTTGCCTGAGGACACTGAGTGTGATGTCTCAGTGCCCTCCGTTGGCGGTTGTTTTGGGGTCAGTGATTCGAATATTATCCTGAGGGTGTCAGCAGTCAGGGTCTGTTGTTGCCTCCTTTTTTCAGGCTTAGAAAAAGAGGTACCAGTGGCGAGTGACTTGGGTTGAGCCACCTTCCTGGACCCCTATCCCTTCTTCCTCTTCACCTTCATGGTGGGAGAGGGAACAGGTGAAATCTTGTTGTCACCCTGGATAGCAGTTAGCATATACGTGGTCAGGGCGACAGGTGTAACCTCAGTGGGGTCACGAGAGTAATTGGTCTTGTGTAAGACCTCACGCTCAAAGCCTACATCATCAGGCAATATACTCGGACCCCATCAAGTCATGCAGGGCACATGAAATGAATCTAGGGTATGACATAAGGTTTTGCCTAGACTTCCCTCCCAATTTTGCAATGAGGTCCCTGAAGATAATTTCTCCAAGGTCAATTTTTATACCCTCCAGGAGACAATACACTATCATTGATTGAGTAGTGTTAAGTTGCTCAGTGGAGGATTTATTTCCCCCAAGGACCTGAATGACAAAGGTCATCAGGATCCTCCAAGGGGCAGGAAACCAGGTTTTGATTATTGGGGATTTGGCTAGGAGGGCCCCTGGGGTCACATAAGGGTGGAGTTTGTCATAGGGCCCTAGTTCCAGCAAAATTGCCTTCACCTCCTCTTCTTTTGGTTGGGCAGCAAAGGTCTCAGTGTAGTCAAGGCATGTGGATTTGACAAAGGTCTTATAGTCAAGAGTGAGGGACTTTGTCCCATTCTCCACTAAGAACCTTTTTGTGGCATCCTTGGGTGCATCAGGGTTGTCAACCACTGCGGTGCACCAGAATTCCCTCAGGTAATCATGATAGATTATGGAGGGGGTTATTGTGAATGCAGTGGTGAGAAAACAGTTTTGGAGGAATTTAACTACCTCCCTGTATTCAGGGAACCCTTCAGGGAAAGAAAAGTTTCTCACTACATTGTTTTTGGTTAGGTCAACCCCCTCAATATGGAATTCCACATTGGGGGCATATGTAACAGCCTTGGAAGAAGCCATTGTGAAGAAAAATGGTCTGGTTTTGAGAAAAAGTTTAGTTTAAGAGAGAACACACACAGTTTGAAATCAAGTTTTAGTTCTTGAAAAATTTTGCAAGAGTTTTCTTAATTTTTAAAAACCGTGTGTGTGTTTTTCATTGTGGGGGTATTTATAGGGGATGGAATTAGGGTTGTGAGGTTGCGGATATCAAACGTTTTTATTATTAATTTGAATGGTGTTTCAAAAGTTATTTGACATCCGCATTAATTTGCACCATTCCCATTACCCCAATTTTTCGCAACATTATTAGGTGAACAGTTGCGCGTCTTCTGCAAAAGACACTTTTGCATAGTGATGTCACCTCATATATAATTATGTGAGTGAGAGCATTTAATGCTCAGTGGTATTGGTGAGGTAGATGTGGGGGCCCAAGATATGGATGCCAGTTGTGTAAGCAACATATATTTCTATATTTAATAGAAATCAGTTACCTACCTGGGACATTTACTAACTTAGTACTTAGAGCATTTAGTTAGGTATTCAATGCCATTTGATATCTTGAGCCCCCTAAATGATTTATCATTCAGTGTGTTGATGATCAGTGATGAGGTTTATATCACTGAGAAGCGGGTTTATTCAGGGACCTAAGAGAATTTACATCAGATTGAACCATTTAAATCAGTTGCCTGATTCAATGTCCAACATGCCTAGTTAAGCTTTTAGTCTGGTGAAAGTGGGTTCATCCAAGGGTTTGGTAAAGATATCAGCTAACTGATACTCAGTGGGGATGAAATGTAATTCAATTTCTCCATTCATGATGTGGTCCCTGATGAAATGGTATCTTATGTCAATGTGTTTGGTTCTTTGATGAAGCACATGGTTGTTGGAGATGGCTATGGCACTTGTGTTATCACAAAAGATGGGTACCATCTTATGCTGAATGCCACAGTGATGCGTGGGAATCGCAACAGGCTTTACCTCTCGAGGGATCTCGAGAAGCTTACAACCCCCACCAGGCAGTGTACCTGATCGTTGTAGTATAGTATAGTGACAAGTACCGGGGGATTGATCGTTCAGCTTAGGAATAGTGTCGCTAGGTTTAGAAAGCCTAAATACTAGTTCTAAAGGTGAGGGATGATTATTTTTGTATTTTTATATTTTTATGAAAGCAAGTAAAATCTCGGGTTTTGGAAGAGTGGGCGGAATTAGTTACTATTCAACTAACCCAATACTAAGATGCAATCAAAATAAAATAATAAAAATGAAAATAAACTAATTAAACTAAAGTTGTGAGCAGTAATTGGAGAAAATGTGTTTACTTAGATTTCACTACTCCCTAGATATCTTTTACACGTTAATTACTTGTTATAATTGCATGGATGACGGATCGTATTCCTTAATACCATTCATGGGGTGGCACACATAACTCCCCAATTCTATGAGCTCTTATCTCCTCCTACACCATGCCCATCACAACTATAGGGATTGTAAACAGTGGCTCATGCATTAAATACAACCAATAAAGACCTAGTGCGCCTCGGTTCATGTTTCTTAAGACGTTCAAGCATGTTACCATTTGGAGATCTGCCAATTTTCTTAAGCCTAACATATAAATCATTCATCCAAGACAAGAATAAACAAGTAATCAACACATAATCAATATCTAGGTTTCATTAGATCTAAGCAAACACAAAAGAGATCTAGCCTAGCATGATAGAATTAAGACAAAAACAAGATATAGACAACCAACACATAGACATATTGATTGAATTAGAAGAACACTTATCTTGATTAATCATGCAAGGTATCAAGGGGTTGGAACCCTTGAAAAACCTGTAAAGTTACACCAAAATCGTACTTAGGGTTTCTCCCAAAACTTCTCTCTTTAAATGTGAAAAACTAGAAAACTATATATAGGAAAATAGGGATGACGGCGTCAAGAACAAAGGTGTGACGCCGTCATCTCGCCGCCAAATACTTCCTCGGACGGCCTTGATCTACTTCTGACGCCGTCAAGGCCTAGGCCGTCACACAAATTACTCTTGACGCCCTGTGTGTGTCGCCGTCATCAACTACGGATTTTAATTCTTGAAGTTTGACGCCGTCAGGAAAACTCTTGACGCCTTCATGAACTCTCGGATTTTATTATTGGGGTTTGACGCCGTCAGGAAATTACTCTTGACGCCGTCACCTACTGTTCCCAGCATGGAAAATTGAGACTTTGCCGTTTTCTTCACTTTTATGCTCCAAAAACGTCCAAAATGGCTTCTTTTCCAGAATTCACTCTCCAAGTACCTAAAATCACAAAAGGAACGATTTAGGGTAATATTTGATCAAATAAGTTCGGATTCGGGCTTAAATGACCCCCTAAAAGTGGTTCATTTTACGCCTTATCATATACCCTTACACTTGAGATTTGCTTGTCCTCAAGCAAATGCGCTTTTATTCTAATCAAAAGACAAGTTAGAGGTCATTTAACACTAATATAAAAGTAATTACAACAAATAATCGTTCCACTAAAGACCAATAGACAAGCACGGAGGTCATACACTAGCACCTCACAAATAGTGTTTAGATACTCACATCTCTCGGGTGTAATAAAGTAATATAACATTATGGAAATGGAAGATATCTCTCACTACCTGTCATAGCAAAATAGATTACCATAGGCTTGGGAAAGGATCAAACCTCCACCACATGGCGTAAGCACCTAGGATAAACTATCAAAGAGGTCTTTTAAAGGGTTGTAACGTTAGGTATAGGGATATGAATTACACGGTTTTGTTGGATAAAGGAAGTTTTACTGGTGGCGAGTTAACAATCTTGGTTAATTACATGTACAATATGGCGTTGCTAAGCCAAGACTAGACTCGACTTAAGCTAATAAATGAGAAATAACAAAAACATAAAATGAACATAGAATAAAAAGGGATGGTAGTCCGTATTTTTTTTTTTTTTTTTTTTTTTTTTTTTTTTTTTTTTTTTTTGCATACACTCTTACCCTACCATCCGAAATAATACATCATAGGGAATGAAAATTTCCCTTACACTTGAATTTTTACATACTTTACAATTAACTAATCTAATGACTCGAATTAGGAAAATTAAAACACTTGGAGCACTTTTAAGATTAACGTACATATGGGGGTAATATATGATGTTCTTCCCCATTACTCCATAAAATAAGTACTTACCCATGAGTCCCAATCATCCCAAAACAATATGTACAAGGATATGACTCGACTTAGCAACCATGTAATCAATTAGAAAGTTAACTTAGGGTTTAACAAATAACAATAATGCACTAAAGATGAGCGCATACACGGTAGGATAAGGCGATTTGGGTGTACATTTAAGTGGGGTGTAACAAATTCTTCCTTTAAGTAAGATGCTTAAAGTTAGAAACGAAAAGATAGGCTCGGAGAGGTGTACTAGGGGTTTCGTGTACTAAAAATGAGTACAACGCTAAGGGTGTGGGAAAAATTAGTTGACTTAACTAGCCAAGTAATATGACTTAAATGGTCAAGTAATTATGATACGGGTTTAACACAAGGGTGATCCTAATGCCTCTTATCATGTAGTAAATCCTACCACACGAATGTAGTCTCACTAGCGGTCTCAGGATGCATCACTAACGCAAGTTCTAGAATCTAAATGCTACCGGTACACTCATAAGCACTAATAATGAATGCTTTTCCTATCAAATCTAAAGGCGAACCTCACATATTTGGGTGGAAAATTTTTCTGAATATACGGTTATGTGCTAGTCATACAATCTCCTATCCATGAGACGCTTGCTATGGCTAAAGTTTCACTCCTAAATGTTGTAAAAAATTTTAAATTTGGCGCTAAAATTGCACTAACAAGTATTTCTCATAGTTTTATTACACATCTACTATCAAACAAAACAAACTCAAGCGAAAGTGCATATGTAAGGTATCATCTTTTTACCCTCCATTTACACTTAAGATGAACATTGTCCCCAATGTTCAAGTAAAGAATGTAAAAGTGAAAAAGTAAAGAGAATGAAATCGAATACTCCCCTGATTCGCTCGGTATGGATAATAGGTTGGTCAGGTTAGATCTTCCTCCAAGAAAATGAACAATCAAAGCATCCCTTCCAGAATATAAATCATCTCCTTGTCGAACATAACCTGTAAATCCTGACAAAAATAGACAAGACAACCTCGCGTAAAATCGGCGGCATCCTATATAAGTTACTAAATCCTAGAAAACAAAGTAAGATATAATGCTTGTGGAATGAAGTTTGCAGATTTCCTGGAGATTATAAAACTTAATAATTCACAAAAACCATAAGACTCCGTTAGAAAAACAAAACCGGTAAAATTTCCAGATTTTTACTCCTGACGCCGTCAAGAGTAAACTCATGACGCCGTCAGAATGGACCTGCAGAAATTCTTATGTTAAGTTTCCGGAAAATTTCTGGAAAAACTTGGTCCTACTTCCTGGAAAATCCTGCAAAACTTCATTATGACTCAATACAAGCATTTGACTCTAACAAATACGAATATACATGCTCACTTAAAATTGTGGAGAATCATGATCGTGTGTTTCTTGAAAACATATTTGGGGTTTCCCCTTACACTTATCTTTTGCAAAAATACTTTTAGGTTGGAGTTAAGACTAGGCCAAACAACATAGTAAAGTATTTCCACTTTTTAATTGAGAAACATGATCTACCAACAATAAAAATAAAGCATGCATACGGAAGCAAATAACAAACAAACAAATAAAATCACACAAAACATGGGTTGCCTCCCAAGAAGCGCTTTTCTTTATTTACGAGTCTTGTAGCTAGACTCAAAGTCATGGGTTACTACGTGATTCGGGTGAGTTCCTCATTGAGGACATCTTTGGGATCAAACTTAGGTTTCAACTTCCTATCGGTTTCCTTAGTGTGGTATGACGTTTCAAACTTCTCTCCATCCGGATCATACAGAGTCATCCTCATATGCCACGTTCCATCACCTTATTTAGGTGGCTTGTCCCACCTCCATTTACACTTGTCTCCCTCTCTTTTCCACTTATTCATCTCTATATTAATAGGCATTACGCTCAAGAATTCAATCATCTTCCTAAAGACTAAGGGGTCCTCAAAGGGGTCTAGCTCTTCATCTCTAGCTATTAGTTGTTCTACCGAATGTGTCTTTTCTACGAAATCTTTCTCTAGATAAAATGGGCATTGAGGTCCTATGAAGTTCCTTTCTATCCAAGGTCCATATCTAGACGGTCTCCTATTCATCTCTACCCAATGCGGTGTCGGTTCATCATCACAATCATAACTATGTTTCTTTACATCGTACACCGACCAAGTATCTCCTTCACCTACCGCTATCTTAGACTCCTTACAATCTATCATGGCGCTAGCGGTTGCTAAAAATCCTCTTCCTACCAATAATGGGCATGTAGTGTCACTAACCATGTCTAGGACGTGGAAATCCGCTAATATAGTTAACTTTCCTACGTGAACAACTACATCCTTAATCATCCTAACCGGGTGGGCAATACTCCCATCCGCTAGCCCTATCAATACCTCCGTTTCCTCTAACTTTCCTAGCTTAAGAGCGGTGAATAAGGATAAGGGAATCAAGTTGAGGCTTGACCCTAAATCGGCTAGTGTGTCGAAAGCTTCGGATCTTCCTATCTTACAAGGCAAAACAAATATACCCGGATCATCAAGCTTTTTAGGCAACTTGTTTTGAACGAAGGCGGTCCCATTTTTACCTAGTTTGAACTTCTCATATTTTTCTAGGAGGGCACTATAGTAAGGAGCACGCGCTAAGACATCAATGACGGGGCGTTCAAGGTGAAGTTCCTTGAATTCATCGTCAAGGTCTTGCGTAGGAGGTGTTTCAACTATACTTTTGACCGGCTCTATATTGGGTGTTCTATTTGATTGGTCCTTTGGTAGAACTTGGTTTTGTTTGAAACACGTGCTCGTTGAATTGACCGAGTAGTATTGTGGACATGAAGTGGGTGACGAAACTGAAGATATGGAATTAACGTTTAGTTTCGGATTCTTGATTGTGTCGCTTGGGAGTGCTCCCATTTCTCGGTCATTGAGAACTTTCAACAATGCGTCAATTCTAGTGGTCATCTCGCTTTGGTTGTGTTTGAAATCGGCTTCAAACTTAGATATGCGAGCTTCTTGAGATGCCATAAACTTTGACATCAATCCTTCAAGATTGTTGGTACTACCATAGTTGTTAGAAGGATTGTTGTTGAAAGTACGGTTGGATGGTGGACCGGTTGGTTGGTAACGGTTAGGCGGATTGGAGGAATTGGGTTGATTTTGTTTCCACCTAAGGTTTGGGTGATTTTTTCATGAGGGGTTGTATGAATCACCGTATGTGTTTGGCTCGGGCTTGAAAGTGTACCACTTATCTCCCGCTTCGTCGGTACGCGTGGATGCGTAGTCCGCAAAAGCTGTTCCGGGGAGTTCCACACAATCACGAGTGTCATGGGGACCACTACATAATTCGCATGAAGAAGTGATTTTGTTCACTTGGCTTGAAGGCTTAGGAGCTTCGTAAGATTTCATGAGAAACTTGACTTGGTCCTCAAGTTCCATGATCCTACGGTCGGGAGTGCTAGAATTGTTCGAAGGCAAAGATATTGCCTTGACCGTTTTGTTCAAATCACGGGGATCATTCCAACTTTCGTTGTCATAGAGAGCAAGATCTTCTATGAGTTCCCATGATTGTTCCGCACTAAGATCACGTAGCTTACCACCGGCCGATTGGTCAATGGCTCGCCTCGTGGAGATGTCGATATGGTCATAAAAGATTTGGACTTGGAGCCAAAGATCTATGCCATGATGAGGGACTTTTTGGAGTAAGTCCTTGAAACGAGTCCATGCTTCATAAAGAGATTCATTTTGACGTTGTTGGAACATCAAGATGTCATTCCTAAGCTTAGTAGTTCTCCCCGGTGGGAAAAATTGAGCAAGGAAACGAGTGGTGAGATCATCCCATGTGGTGATGGATCCCGCGGGTAAACGCTCAAGCCATTGACTAGCTTGATCCCGTAGAGAGAATTGGAATAGGCGTAAACGGGTTGTCTCTCTAGTTGCAACATCTAGGTCTATGGAATCTACGATTTTGAGGAAGTCCTTAAGATGTTGATTTGGATCTTCGGAACGAAGTCCATGGAATGCACATCCGCTTTGCACCAACCGGATGGTGTCGGATCGCAAGGGGGTCACATTGGCTCCGGTGAGCTCAATGGTGTTTCGGTAGCCTTGGTGGCTAGGTCAGGAATACTCTCCTAAGGTTCGGGGCCTAAGGGGTTCTAGTGGTGGATTTTATTGTGGTGGGATGACGGGTTCAAAGATGTTACCACCTTCCATGATGTCGGATGGTAAAGAGTTACGAACAAAAGCACGAAGAAATAAGATAGACTAAAGAAGACCTAAAAATAAAAATAAAATCTTACTAGAAAGGAATCTAGCAAGTAGACCTAATAAAAAGAAATTCTAACCTAGACAATAACTATTCCCCGGGCTGCGGCGCCAAAGACTTGATGCGTGGGAATCGCAACAGGCTTTACCTCTCGAGGGATCTCGAGAAGCTTACAACCCCCACCAGGCAGTGTACCTGATCGTTGTAGTATAGTATAGTGACAAGTACCGGGGGATTGATCGTTCAGCTTAGGAATAGTGTCGCTAGGTTTAGGAAGCCTAAATACTAGTTCTAAAGGTGAGGGATGATTATTTTTGTATTTTTATATTTTTATGAAAGCAAGTAAAATCTCGGGATTTGGAAGAGTGGGCGGAATTAGTTGCTATTCAACTAACCCAATACTAAGATGCAATCAAAATAAAATAATAAAAATGAAAATAAACTAATTAAACTAAAGTTGTGAGCAATAATTGGAGAAAATGTGTTTACTTAGATTTCACTACTCCCTAGATATCTTTTACACGTTAATTACTTGTTATAATTGCATGGATGACGGATCGTATTCCTTAATACCATTCATGGGGTGACACACATAACTCCCCAATTCTATGAGCTCTTATCTCCTCCTACACCATGGCCAGCACAACTATAGGGATTGTAAACAGTGGCTCATGCATTAAATACAACCAATAAAGACCTAGTGCGCCTCGGTTCATGTTTCTTAAGACGTTCAAGCATGTTACCATTTGGAGATCTGCCAGTTTTCTTAAGCCTAACATATAAATCATTCATCCAAGACAAGAATAAACAAGTAATCAACACATAATCAATATCTAGGTTTCATTAGATCTAAGCAAACACAAAAGAGATCTAGCCTAGCATGATAGAATTAAGACAAGAACAAGATATAGACAACCAACACATAGACATATTGATTGAATTAGAAGAACACTTATCTTGATTAATCATGCAAGGTATCAAGGGGTTGGAACCCTTGAAAAACCTGTAAAGATACACCAAAATCGTACTTAGGGTTTCTCCCAAAACTTCTCTCTTTAAATGTGAAAAACTAGAAAACTATATATAGGAAAATAGGGATGACGGCGTCAAGAACAAAGGTGTGACGCCGTCATCTCACCGCCAAATACTTCCTCAGACGGCCTTGATCTACTTCTGACGCCGTCAAGGCCTAGGCCGTCACACAAATTACTCTTGACGCCCTGTGTGTGACGCCGTCATCAACTACGGATTTTAATTCTTGAAGTTTGACGCCGTCAGGAAAACTCTTGACGCCTTCATGAACTCTCGGATTTTATTATTGGGGTTTGACGCCGTCAGGAAATTACTCTTGACGCCGTCACCTACTGTTCCCAGCATGGAAAATTGAGACTTTGCCGTTTTCTTCACTTTTATGCTCCAAAAACGTCCAAAATGGCTTCTTTTCCAGAATTCACTCTCCAAGTACCTAAAATCACAAAAGGAACGATTTAGGGTAATATTTGATCAAATAAGTTCGGATTCGGGCTTAAATGACCCCCTAAAAGTGGTTCATTTTTCGCCTTATTACACAGTCACTGAGTTGGCTCTTCATCCAAAGTACATTTGCACA
Source organism: Artemisia argyi (assembly GCA_030686995.1). NCBI lineage: Eukaryota > Viridiplantae > Streptophyta > Magnoliopsida > Asterales > Asteraceae > Artemisia > Artemisia argyi. The sequence goes on along the minus strand of CM060678.1, from coordinate 78,770,441 downwards.
ACACCCTGAAGCAGCCACATATTCAGCTTCAGCTGAGGACATGGCCACTGACTGTTGTTTCTTTGTACTCCAACACACAAGTTTGCGACCAAGAAATTGGCAGGATCCTGATGTACTTTTTCTATCCATATTACAGCCTGCATAGTCTGAGTCAGTGTATCCTTTGAGATCAAACCCTAAACATTTGGGGTAGTACAAACCTAGGTTAGGTGTACCCTTCAGGTATCTGATGATTCTCTTGACAGCAGTGAGATGAGACTCTTTTGGTTCAGACTGATATCTAGTACATAGGCAGACTGAGAATTGGATGTCAGGCCTTGAGGCTAGTACGTACATCAATGACCCTATCATTCCTCTGTATAGGGTTTGATTCACTGATTTACCAATGAGGTCAGGACCAAGGTTGTTTGGAGGAACCATAGGGGTTTTTACTGAAGAGTAGTCAGTGAGCTCATACTTCTTCAGTAGGTTCCTAATGTATTTTTCTTGACAAATGGATATGCCTTTGTCAGTCTGTTTGATTTGAAGTCCAAGAAAGTAAGTGAGTTCACCCATCATGCTCATTTCAAACTTTGTGGTCATGAGTTTTTCAAACTGTTTACAAAGTTTGTAACTTGTTAAGCCAAAGATGATGTCATCAACATACACTTGAACATATCACTTTTTGTTCTATAGATGAACAGGGTGTTGTCGATCTTTCTTCTGACAAACTTGTTTTGGATCAGGAAGGCTGAAAGTTTTTCATACCATGCCCTGGGTGCTTGCTTTAGTCCATAAAGGGCTTTGTTAAGCTTGCAGACATGGTTAGGGAATTCACTGCTTTCAAAGCCAGGAGGTTGTTGCACATAGACATCTTCTTTAATTTTACCATTCAGGAATGCACTTTTTACATCCATTTGGTAAACTTTAAAGTTCATGTATGTTGCATAGGCTAGGAAGATCCTGATGGCTTCCATTCTAGCAACAGGTGCAAAGGTTTCCTCATAATCAATACCTTCCTGTTGGTTATTTCCTTTTGTAACAAGTCTTGCCTTGTTTTTTATGACTGTTCCACATTCATTAGTCTTGTTTTTGTAGACCCACTTCATTCCAATGACTAAAACACCCTTAGGGCATTCAACAAGGGTCATGACATCATTCTTGTCAAATTGTTCCAACTCTTCTCTCATGGCCTGAACCCAGCTTTCATAAGTTAAAGCTTCTTTAACATTTTAGGCTCTATGTCAGAGAGAAAATCCACAGAAAGACAAACATTGGCTGAGGTTGCCTTGAGTTTGGCAGCAATGCTTTTGGTAAGCATCCCTTCTGTGGGCTCACCAATGATGTTCACAAGCTCAATTGTTTTGGACTTAGTCCAGCTATCCTGAGGTCTAGGATAGGAGTTAAAGCTTGTTGAAGTCTGATTTATTGGAGTGGGTTCAGTCATAGGAACCTGAGGTAACTCAAGATTTTGATCTTCAGTGACCTCAGTGTGAACACTTTGGTTTGAGGGTTCCTGAACAACCGGTTCAGTGGTAGCAGTCTCATTGGAGACTTGTTGGGTTTCAATGAATTCACTGATGATTGGTTGGGGTAGATTGTGAGGGATGATGTATAATGAGACATCAGCATCAGCTTGGTATTGAGTTGAAGTGTGATTCTCAGGGAGATACTCATCAGGAGGATACCTTGAAGAATTATTAATACCAATCTCTTCAACAGAGGAACTGGAGAACCTGATGGATTCAGTGCTCTCATCAATAGTTATGTGATATGTTTCTTCACTTTGTTGTCTCCTTGTGTTAAACACCCTGAAGACTTTGGAAACCAGAGAGTATCCCAGGAAGTATCCATCATCAGCTTTGGCATCAAATTTACCTAAGTGATCCTTGTGATTATGAATAAACACAAGACACCCAAATACATGAAAGTACCTGATGTCAGGGATCCTTCCTTTGAATACCTCATAGGGAGTCTTATTGTGTCTTTTCACAATAATGGATCTATTTTGAGTGTAGCAGGCTGTTCTGACTGCCTCAGTCCAGAAGTGTTTTGAGAGGACTGAGCCATTCAACATTGTCCTTGCTCCCTCTATGAGTGTTCTATTCTTCCTTTCAGCTACTCCATTTTGTTCAGGAGTATAGGGAGAAGTAAAGTTCTGAGAAATCCCTTTCTCATCACAAAAATACTCAAGGTCATGGTTTTTGAATTCAGTGCCATTGTCAGTTCTAATTTGTTTAACCTTGACATCATTTTGAATGTTCCTGACAAATGACATGATTGTGTCAGCTGCCTGACTCTTTTTAATCAGGAAGCAAACCCAAGTGTATCTTGAGTATTCATCCACAATAACCAGAGTATACTTCTCATGCTGAATGGACATAGGACTGAAAGGTCCAAATAAGTCCATGTGGAGGAGATGCAGGCAACTTTTGGTTGAAAAGGATTGTTTGGTTTTGAATGATGCCCTGTGGTGTTTCCCTTTTTCACAAGCAGAGCATGGCTTATCTTTGGTATACACCAGGGATGGAAGGCCAAGAGCCTTGTTCTATTTGGCCAGGTTATTGATGTTTTTGAAATTGAGATGAGAGAGTCTCCTTTGCCAAAGCCAGTTGATTGTTTCACTTGCCTTAGAGAAGAGGCAAGTCCCATTTTGAGTAAGGGATGACATGTCTAGAACATAAAAATCATCCCTCCTGGGAGCAATCAACACAACTTCCTTGTTGGCATTGAAGATGGTCCCTCTCTTGTCATCAAACTGAACTATGTATTTTGCATCACATAGTTGACTCACACTTATCAGATTGTATTTGAGACCATTGACATAAGCTATTCTTGTAAAAACTATATCATTGCAGTTTACTGAACCATAACCTTCAGTGGGAGCTGATGAGTTATCACTAAATACTACTTTGGGTCCTGGTTCTTCTACATATTTGTGCAGATAACTCTTCACACCAGTCATACTCCTTAAACATCCACTGTCGAGGTGTTAAGCAGGATCCCTGATGTGTTTCTACACAAATAGTAAACCAGGTTAGTTTTTCTTGTTACCCCACCTCCTAGTGGGCTTAGTCCTCAGGGACTTTTTGAACTTAGCTAAAGAATCATGATCTGAAGTAGAGTGAACTGAGCTTCTACATGTTTTACATTTTGTGGTAGTTGAAGACTCAGTTGACTGAGAAGTGCTGGTAGAGGTGTTTCTTCTGGATTGAATGATCTTGTCATGTCCCTTGTCATCATGTGTGGGGTCTCCACAGATGTTACAACAACTGTTCATCATGCAATCATCAAGTAGATGATCATTTAACCCACATTGAGGACATGGAAAGAAAGGCTTAGCCTTTTGTATTTGTTTGGAAGATGAGGCATACTGATAGCCTTGTGTTTTGTAAAGACCTTGTGCTTTTAGAGAATCAGAGTGAGAGTTGTGATCAGAAGTCCTGTGGTCCTCTTATTTGCATATTATGCAGAACAGGATTCTGTAGCAATTATCAGTGGAGTGGTTTGAATGATTGCAAATTTCACATCTGACTGAAGGTCTGGATGTGGATTTTGGTTTGGAGGAACTTGAGGAAGTTGCTGGTTGTTTAGATTTTGAGTCAGTGTGTTTTTTAGAGGACTCAATCTTTTCACTCAACTTCCTGACAAGTTCAGCTAACTGATCAAACTTTGAATCAGTGCTTTTAGGTTTCACTTCAGTGGATACTGAAGGTGTGTGGGTTTCAGAAGGTACTGAGGCAGGTCTTTTTAGGATGGTTATTCTTGGATTTGTTTTCTCCTTTGGAGAGTGAGGTTGATAGACTGATGGTGCAAGATCAGAACTAGGTGCTACTCCCTGATTGTTTCAGTGGTGGGAGTGGTGATTGTGAATCTGACTTAGACTCAGCGATGGACTCAGTACTACTGGGTTCATCAATAACTCCTAGCATTTCCTTAATGGCTTGACTTTCAGGCTCCAAAATTCTTCAAGTGTTGAAGTTAGGCATTTTACTGTCAGGATTGACTCTTTCAATCCAATCACTGGGTTTTGGTGCAAGTTCTTTACTAAAGAGTTTGTTAGCTGATAGAAAGGCTGTTGAATGGCTACTCTCCCCAGACACTTCAGCGAGTTGATCTTCACCCAAAGCAGCCTTTTTGGTGCCGGGTGTGAGACTCAGTGTGTCAAAGAGTTTGGGGTTATTCTGAGTCCATTTCCAAATGACAGCCTTTTCTTTCTTAACTTCTTCCTGAAGAGCTTGATTTTGTTTTACAAGTTCAGAATTTTGAATTTGAAGTGCGACATTTTCAAGTTTAGCTTTTTTTAAAGCAAGAAGCTCATCTCTACACTGATTTAATTCAAAACTCAGTTTGTTAAATTTTGAAAACAAATTTAATCTTTGCTCTTCAACATGCTTAAGATCAACATTAATATAATCTAAGTAAGATTTCCAATCAGCATCATCATCCATTGAAAGTAAAATGTTTACCTTTCTCAGAGTGATGTTCATCCACTCTCCCTTCCTTGCACGACTCTTTCCTACAGCAAGCTTGTTGCCTTCAGAGAGAGCCATCAGGGCACTGATGTGAACTTCTTCATCATCAGAAGACACTTCAACTTCATCCCAGTCAAATGTTTCAGCAACTAACCCCTTGTTTTTAGCCTGAGCAGTTTTAGGAGCTTGAGGTGACTGAGGAGGCAGACTCAAGAAGAGCAAGGTCGGCCTTGGCCTTTCTTTATTTAGCTTTAAAATATTTTTGAGGAATTTTTTTCAATTTTATTTTGAACAAAATGACTTGATTGAAGCAATTTTGGTTGAAACTTGCTAGTTCCTGAGGAAGAGTTGTTTCCTGAGAATTTGTAATATGGTTCTGAGGTTGTTTTCGAGAAATAGTCTTTTGCAAAATGACCCTTTTTACCACATTTAAAGCATTCAATATTGTTATTTGACTTTGAGTTAGAAATTTTTTTGTTTCTTTTAATAAACCTTCTTGAGTTTGCAAGGAGTGCCCTTTCATAAAATTCAATTTGTAAATTATTCAGGTACTCCTCACAAGTTCTTTCATCAACCTCATCATCAGATCCATCTTGAAGGCACAACACCATTTGAATAGAAAGCGGTGGATATGGGTGAGGAGGTCGGGGTCTTTTTGGTCTCCTGAGCTTTACCAAGGTATCTCCTGGTGATAAGATTGTCTTCATAGACAAACTGATGCGTGGGAATCGCAACAGGCTTTACCTCTCGAGGGATCTCGAGAATCTTACAACCCCCACCAGGCAGTGTACCTGATCGTTGTAGTATAGTATAGTGACAAGTACCGGGGGATTGATCGTTCAGCTTAGGAATAGTGTCGCTAGGATTAGAAAGCCTAAATACTAGTTCTAAAGGTGAGGGACGATTATTTTTTTTGTTTTTATATTTTTATGAAAGCAAGTAAAATCTCGGGTTTTGGAAGAGTGGGCGGAATTAGTTGCTATTCAACTAACCCAATACTAAGATGCAATCAAAATAAAATAATAAAAATGAAAATAAACTAATTAAACTAAAGTTGTGAGCAGTAATTGGAGAAAATGTGTTTACTTAGATTTCACTACTCCCTAGATATCTTTTACACGTTAATTACTTGTTATAATTGCATGGATGACGGATCGTATTCCTTAATACCATTCATGGGGTGGCACACATAACTCCCCAATTCTATGAGCTCTTATCTCCTCCTACACCATGCCCAGCACAACTATAGGGATTGTAAACAGTGGCTCATGCATTAAATACAACCAATAAAGACCTAGTGCGCCTCGGTTCATGTTTCTTAAGACGTTCAAGCATGTTACCATCTGGAGATCTGCCAGTTTTCTTAAGCCTAACATATAAATCATTCATCCAAGACAAGAATAAACAAGTAATCAACACATAATCAATATCTAGGTTTCATTAGATCTAAGCAAACACAAAAGTGATCTAGCCTAGCATGATAGAATTAAGACAAGAACAAGATATAGACAACCAACACATAGACATATTGATTGAATTAGAAGAACACTTATCTTGATTAATCATGCAAGGTATCAAGGGGTTGGAACCCTTGAAAAACCTGTAAAGTTACACCAAAATCGTACTTAGGGTTTCTCCCAAAACTTCCCTCCTTAAATGTGAAAAACTAGAAAACTATATATAGGAAAATAGGGATGATGGCGTCAAGAACAAAGGTGTGACGCCGTCATCTCGCAGCCAAATACTTCCTCGGACGGCCTTGATCTACTTCTGACGCCATCAAGGCCTAGGCCGTCACACAAATTACTCTTGACGCCCTGTGTGTGACGCCGTCATCAACTACGGATTTTAATTCTTGAGGTTTGACGCCGTCAGGAAAACTCTTGACGCCTTCATGAACTCTCGGATTTTATTATTGAGGTTTGACGCCGTCAGGAAATTACTCTTGACGCCGTCACCTACTGTTCCCAGCATGGAAAATTGAGACTTTGCCGTTTTCTTCACTTTTATGCTCCAAAAACGTCCAAAATGGCTTCTTTTCCAGAATTCACTCTCCAAGTACCTAAAATCACAAACGGAACGATTTAGGGCAATATTTGATCAAATAAATTCGGATTCGGGCTTAAATGACCCCCTAAAAGTGGTTCATTTTTCGCCTTATCACAAACTTCCCATAAATTTCAGGGAGCTCAAGATTCTGGATATGATTGGCATTTCTAAGACCCTGAGAGAAGTTTAACCACTTCTCAGGGAGACTGTTGACAAAGCCAACATTGATTTCATGCTAAGATAGGGTGACACCATCATTGGTCAGCTCATTCAGGAGGTTCTTATACTGGGTATAGGTCTCAGAGAGACTTTTAGAGTCTTTGGCCCTGAAAGTGTTGTACTTAAGTTTCAGGTCCATGATCCTGTTTTCCTTGGTATTTGAGGGACTCTCATAGCAGTGAACAAAGTCAGTCCATGTCTGCTTAGCAGTAGGACAATTGATGACTGATTCCATTATATCGTCAGGAAGACAGGATATAATTATGCTTTTCAGGCGTTGGTCTTGACTGACCACCCTCCTCTCATCTTGGGTCCACTGAGCTTAGGTTTGACTAAACCTTGGGCAGTTGTTGGGACATATGGACCATCATTAATAAGCTTAATGTAATATGGTTCCATCCCAGTCAAGTAGCAAAGCATGCACTTTTTCCAATTGGTAAATTTTCCAACTTCAAGTCGAGGGGAAGTAGTAGAATAACTTCCACCCTTTTTATTGACAAGTTGGGGAACATCTGAGTCAGCCATGGTAGGATCTTGATTTTAAAAACTTTTTGAGCACTCTTTGGTTTTGAAAACAGATTTAGAGAAGTTTTACAAATCAGAGGCTCTAATACCACTTGTTGGTCCCGTTTACTAAGTTAAAATTAACTAAAGAGTTAATCTAACCAAGTTCCATGACTTTTGACAAAGATATAATGATTAACAATAAAGATAAATATAAAGAAAAGAGACACAATTTTTTTCAACGTTTAATTCTTATTAGAAGTTAACCAAAGAATTATACCCAAGTGTTTGCGGAATAACACTTGAGATTGAAACGACAAGTATGGTATTGACTCCTCTCTAAACCCAAACTATGTTTAAGTAACAACTAAAGGTCACACTGAGCAATCTCAGGGACTGTGTTGTTTTTTGGAGGAGTAAAAGTAGTTTGTGAATGTCTAAGCATTAACTGCACAAACTTGTCAACTTTTACTCCTCGATCATGCTACCTATTTATACACAAGTAAAATTACAATGTTACTGATAAAGAAAAATTGATGACCTATCTAGTAGAGACAAAATACTTACATATTTTTTCTCTGTTACAATAGATTATATTGGGTAAAGGACAATGTGCCTTTCTGCTGCACAATGATGACACCATCCTGACATAATGCCATTCAGGGAAAGTTTGACTTCAGGTTGAGAAGGACACCTGTTGATACGTTCAAACTTTCCCGCTTTGTCCCGTCCATTCTTCAGTCTTCTAATCTTCAGTCTTCAGTACTTCAATAGTTGTTGAGGAGTCTTGGGGGTTCAGTGAGTTATTGTCATCCTCACTGAACCCATCACCTTCTTCTTGGCTTAGATGCCACTCGTTGAGTTCCGCCTCACTGAATGGTGAACCTTTCTTCATGGGCTCGTTCATAGTATCCTGAAGACGACTCACTGAGTTACTGTTCACTCAGTGACTTGTATGTGTTTACACTTAGGTTATTTTATGTTCAAATCCTAGTTAGAGGAAGATTGAGGAATTCAGTGACCCAACAATTAGGCTCAGCATAGGTTGCGTTATGTACATAAATGTGTTTGTTTGGTTGATTGTATATTTGATGCACTTGATTTTGAACTGTGATACAGTTGGTGTTTATTTGTATCATATAAGGATAAATTAGGCTAAGTGTAGGTTACGTTATGTGCGTAAATGTGTTGGTATGGTTTGTTATATGTGCAATGCACTTGATTCTGAACTGAAATGTAGTAGGTACTTAGTTATTGAATATAATGAGTAGGCCAAACATAGGTTACATTATGTGCGTAAATGTGTTTGTATCTGTGGTTGTACGTGTGGTACAATTGAATTTGAAATGTGATGCAATATGCTTACATAGGTCGCGTACAAGGATGATTAGGTTAAAGCGCATGTTATTATGTTTAAATGTCTTTGTATAATTGGTTGTATGTGTGAATGGAACTTGAAAGATGCATGATAAGGAAATATTCGTTATGCTTTTAGGGGGTCATTTAAGCCCTAAATAATGCTTTTATGATCAAATATTACCTCAAATCGTTTCTTTTGTCATTTTAGGCACTTGGGACATGAATTTTGGAAAATGGAGCATTTTGGAGCTTTTTGGACGTTTTTATCCTCAAGAATGATGAGAACAAGAGAAGTCAAGAAAGTCAGGATTCAACACCTAACGGCGTCACGCTTTGGAGCTGACGCCATCACCTTATGACAAGATGCCGTGGATTTTTATGCTGAGACGCCCTGGAAGAAATTGTCAAGTTAACACCTGACGGCGTCAGGTGTTTCTGGAGCAAGGCCGCCCCCTTTAACACTACACAAGATGGCCCAGAACCTGTATAAAGGGATGACGTCAGAGATCTCTTGGGCGATACGAAACCCTAAGACACAGCAACCTGACGCCGTGTCTTAGGGTGTAAAGGGGCTAAAACCTGACGGTGTCAGAAGTGTATATCTATATATATTTTTCGATTTTTCTTTCATATATGTTTGGAATAGATTCCATTTCGATTTTTCTCAAAATGGAATCTATTCCAAACATATATGCCATGGTTCCTTACTTCGACAGGGTACAGATATCTAACCCTAAGATACGGCGACCTAACGGCGTCAGAGGCTAAAACCTGACGCCGTCAGAAGTGTATATCTATATATATTTTTTGATTTTTCGTTCATTGTGTGTAACTTTTTAGGGTGTAACTCTTGGGATAAAAACCCTAGATGAATTTTCCAGTAAACTTAGGGTTTCCATACCCTTCTTTCATCCATGTTCAATTGAAGATAAGTAATCTTTTAATCATTCAATATGTCTATGTGTTGTTTGATTATCTCTTATGCTTGTTTTTCTTTTAACATGCTGGCTTAATTCTCTTTGTGTTTGCTTAGATCTAATGAAACCTAGTTGTTGATTATTGGTTGTTGATTTGTTTTTAGTTGATTTTGGGTGATTGATTTCGCGTTAGGCTTAAGAAAACTGGCTATTCTCCTATATGGTAACAGGCTTGAACGTCTTAAGAAACGTAATTAGATGTGTACTATGATGTTATTGGTTGTATTTAATGCATAAATAACTGTTTACAAGGCCTTGATAGGAAGAGAGAGAAGCTTATAGAGTGGGGAAGGACGTACACAGCCCCATGACTGGTATTAAAGAATACAACCCTTCATCCAAATAACTAACAATTATAAACTAGAACACAGAATGACAAGCAAATCCAAACAACCTGAGATGATCTTAGATTTTTGGTTTCTAGAACAAATGATTGCCTAAGACTTTGAGACTGCTTCTAAACACCTTATTATGATCCAATAAGCTTAAATGAACACATAAACAAGGTTTACAAGTACTAATTCCCAAGAATTCAACTTATGCTATTTTGACAGTTGAAATGAGTTTTTCAAGCACAATTGGATTTAATGACCTAGTACTACTTTTTAAACAATGAAGTGACTTAATTATACCTATTAAGCATAAAGAAACACAAATAAACACTTAATAAGCAATGATACAGTAAAACATGAAAATGGAGAGATTTCTTACAAAATGCTTTCCTGCTAAGTATCATGAACCAAGGACCAAGTAACCAATCCTATAGGCTTCCACAAGCCACTAAACCATAGCCATCTTGTATTTACTACGCTCCAGCCATCAACATCTTCTCAACCTATATTTTTGTATTTTTCTTTGATTTTTCTTAATTTTTTTTTTTGTATTTTTTAGTTTAATGATTAAACAACTTTCAAATGATTTACAAACTTCCAAAATCCTATGAGGGTACTGAGATTAGCTTAAAGAAACCTTAAACAATTACTTTTAACATGATGAAGCTTATATGAGATTTTTGAAAGAAAAACTAGCATAAACTAAACATAAACTGCAAACTTGCAATAGAGACTTAAAATGGACTTTGATTAATGTGAAAAATACTTAGTACAATGTTTTAAACTGAATATTACAAGAGAAAATGATAAATTACACTATTCAACACTAATTTGAACTAATTAAGCTACTAGTGGACTTCTATCCTTCTTCTTCCTTTTATAAGCCCCAATTAGGGTTCCTTGGACCTTTCTAAGCCAATCCCACAGCCATTGGATGTCTGAAATTAATCCTAGCCCTCCATTGCATTTTGGCGGGAAATAATTAATTGCAATTTGCTCTGATTTCTTACCAATTGGGGGTGGTGCATTAACCTGTTAGTTGGATAGTGGGTTTGGGCGGTGGATGTGATGGAGATGGTGGGGGTGGTGAGGTGATGCTTGTTGTAGGGTCAAGTGGAGGGAAGGGGTAGGCGTGATGATGGTTTGACCTTGGATTTGACCGGAGGGAGTATTAAAAAGGGATTGGGCTTGGGTGGCTGTTGGGCTAGTGTGGTGGATCAGGGAAATGGGTGATCGATCAGGGTTTGTGTTTGGACTGGATTTGGTGTAATAATAATAATAATAATAATAATAATAATAATAATAATAATAATAATAATAATAATAATAATAATAATAATAATAATAATAATAATAATAATAATAATAATAGGGTCCGTTTGGTTGTAGTAATATCACAAGGACCAATTTTGAAATTTTCTGAAATTATAGGGGTGAAATATGGTACTGTTCCAAAGTTATCTCAAGGGTGTTACTTGCCAATCTTGAATAAAACAAGGACCACATTTGATGTTTTTATATTTGAAATACCTAGGGACCAAAATTGCCAAACATTGTAACTTCATGGATCAATCTTGTAAATTTCTCAAACTTTTCACCCAGGGACTAAACTTGGCAACTTGTGAACTCCAAGGACCAGTGTTGACTTTTTCTTCCAAAATCCAATGCTCAGGGGCCATGTCTGTCAATTTTCAAACTTGAGGGACCATTTCTGCCGATTTTGCAAACTTTTGCTCCAAGGACTATTTTTGGCATTTGGTGATTCTCAAAGGTGTGTTTTGACATTCTAAGTTCAATAAATGGTAATTTGCTTCCCCGGCTCTGGCTTTTGACACGTTTTCCAAAACTCATGCTCATTTTTGTCCTTTTTGGTATGATTTGTGCCAATTTTTGAAATATCCGTTCCTGCACGATCACAAACACAAAAACATAATATCTTTGGCATTTATGGTTAGTTTGTGTCTGTTTTGGCCTTAAAATGGACATGAAAAGGTGTGTGAATAAGCACACACCAAATCCCCCCAGACTAAGGTATTGGCGTGTCCTCACGCAATGGGATCAAATCACGCTCTACGAGATAAATAGTTTTCATAACTCTTTCTACTAATATTAAAGAAGTATCAAAATGTTCAAATGAGAGTACAAAATCATTTATTTCAGAGAACGCTCCGTTTTTCAGCTTTATTTCCTACACTAATATTTACATACTTTTTACACTTGTTAGGTGACGGGATGTTTTGACTTTCATCATTTTTCAATAACGTTTAGGGTCACAGAGTAGGAAACACAACTCAGAGAGAAGTGTCCATACGGATAGAATTCATCGTTCCTGATTTTTCACCAGTTCCCATGCTAAACGTAAAAACGAAGTCGTAGCTTGAATTACAAGTTAGATGCCAACACTACTCATGGAAGTTACTTGTGTAATAACTTCTGGCTCCCATTTTCCTATTTTCCTCTATTTATTTTATATTTGGTGAGAGATGAATTTCTTCATATTTTCTCATTTCGATAATTTTTATTCCGATAAAGATATCATATTAAGACGCTAAGTAGTTTTTTTTATCTTTTCTCGAGAATCACTGCTTTAAAAATGAGGTCCACATCAAGGAATTTGGGATTCATACAGACTCATAGACATTATTTGAGGAGAAATACACGTGCACCTCATGTATCTGGTCTAGGACCCTACACATGCACCTCACGCACCATCAATTTTGTCTAACACTTAAGCACATGACTCACTCTTATTCATCATATATATATATATATATATATATATATATATATATATATATATATATATATATATATATATATATATATATATATATATATATATATATATATATAAGGTGAGACAATTTTGTGGGAGCAAAAAGGCAGAAGTACCTACGATGAGCTCTAAAGAGAACCAACTACTCCACGTTTAGCATCTAACTTCTAAACAAACTCTATATTAGTAGCTCGCTGGCACGAATATTTCGACGCTTCAACTAACAGATGGTCACTAGTGCACTTCTTGGCTCACTGGCACGTTATTTGCATAACGGATGGTCACCAAGTCATACACTAGCTCACTAGCGCGATTAGTCAATTAACATAATAATCAGATGGTCACTACTTCAAGAAATGAGTTTCGCGGACGCTTAGCCTCATTGAGTTAAGGGAACAGCTAGGGCTTAATGTACCCGGTTAGGTCAAAATTTCTATTCCTACTCTACCCAGCGGAAAGTCAGAACAAAGTGTCAAAACTTATTATATTTTTGTAGAAAATGTTCAAATTTTTTTCAATTTTTTTGGTACTTTTCTGTTGAAAATTTTTCAATTTTTTGGATTTTTTTGAGAAAACGGAGTTGCATGAGTAAACGGCACATGAAAGGTGCATGTCAAATCGAAAATACCCCCCCCCCCCCCAGACTAAAGTTAAACATTGACCTCAATGTTTCAAAGGAGAGGGTCATCCTACGTTGTATCTAAGGCCGTTTATTAGTTATGCCAAAAGATAACGTTAGTAAAGGATATCAGAATTCTTGAACGATGAAGCTTTTTATAAAGTAAGGACAAAAACACGAGCACGAGAGCCTTCATGCATCGGGAACAATTACCTGTACAAACACAACAACCACAAGACAAAAGATGCAGAAGAGGTTGCCCTCTTCCCGTTATTTTATTAGAAAGAAGAGAGAAGTCAGAAACATGGGTGAAAACCCATGTGCATGCTAATGTTTTTGTTCACCGAGTCACTAGCTTGACTCGATCCCCGAATTTATTGGTTCTTGGGGAAAGTTTGGAGATCTGGGACAACCATGGGTGGTATGTCCCCTCCAAAGTAGTGCTTCAACCTATGACCGATCACCTTGAAATTGGGACCGTCGGGTTAAGATAACTCAACGGTTCCATATGGAAACACTTTGGTGATAGTGAAAGGCCCAGACCAACGGGTTTTTAATTTGCCCGAGAAAATCTTCAATCTTGAGTTGAAAAGAAGGACTCTGTCACCAACGTTGAAAACACGGTTCTTGATTTTTGAGTCGTGGATCTTCTTTGTCTTTTCTTTGTAGATCAAAGAATTCTCGTAAGCCTGATCACGAAGTTCGTTTAATTCATTTAGTTGAACCTTGCAGTGATCACCCGTTGTCTTAAGGTTGAAGTTGGCATGTTTCAAAGCCCAGTAGGCTTTGTGCTCTAACTCAATCGGTAGATGACACGCCTTCCCATAAACCAGCTTGTATGGAGTGCACCCGATGGGTGTTTTGTAAGCTGTACGGAAAGCCCAGAGAGCATCATGTAGTTTATCCGACCAAGAGGCACGGTTTTCTCCTACTGTCCTCTCTAGAATTCTTTTAATGCCCACTTGTTTGGGGGTGGTATACAGTGGAAAGACGGTGAGTGACACCGTACTTCTGCATGACTCTTGCGAATTGATCATTGCAAAAGTGTGTATCACGGTCACTAATTATGGCACGTGGTGTTCCGAATCTGGCAAAAAGAGCTTTCAAAAATTTCACAACAACTCGGGCGTCATTGGTAGGTAAATCCTTTGCTTCAACCCATTTGGAAAGATAATCGATGGCCACGAGTATATACTTATTCCCTCGTGAAGACGGGAATGGACCCATAAAATCAATGCCCCAGATGTCAAAGATTTTACAGAATTGGATGGCATTTTGAGGCATCTCATCCTTCTTAGAAATACTCCCATGACGCTGACAAGCGTCACAGGTTTTGACAAACTCAAGAGCATCCTTATAGATCGTGGGCCAGTAGAACCCGGAATCAAACACCTTTTTGGCAGTGTAATTTGGACTATGATTTCCTCCGTGGGTCCATCATGACAAGCTTTGAGGATATCCATGGCTTCTTGGCCATGGACACACCGCCGGATGACCTGATCCGCATTGATTTTGAATAGATAGGGATCGTCTCAGAAGTAGTGATTAACATCTTTGAAGAATTTTTTTCTTCTGTTGGGACGTCATCCCTTTAACAATGAAGTTACCGGCATGGTAATTTGCAAAATCTGCAAACCATGGGGTAGTGGAATCACCACGAGTAGAGATCACATTGAGTGTCTCGAGGGGAAATGTTTCATTTATTTCCATTTTCTTGAGGGCATCCTGGTGAGGGTTCTCTAGTCATGATAGATGATCACCCGCTAGGTTCTCAGCTCCTTTTTTTATCACGGATAATGATATCAAATTCTTGTAGGAGGAGAACCCATTGGAGCAATCTCGGCTTTGCATCTTGTTTAGCAAAGAGATATTTCAGAGCCAAGTGATCCGTATACAATATACACTTTGTCAAGATAATGTATGGCCGAAACTTCTCGAAGGCATACACCACGGCTAAGAGTTCCTTCTCCGTAGTGGTACAGTGAGTTTGAGCTTCAGTCATAGTCTTACTGGCATAATGTATAGGCTGAAAGTGTTTGGTTTTATGTTGCCTGAAGACTGCACCTATTACAAAGTCACTAGCATCGCACATAAGTTCAAAGGGCAAGTCCCAATCGGGGGTAACAAGAATAGGTGCCTCAGTAAGCTTTTTCTTTAAGGTTTGAAAAGCTTCGATGCACTCGGGTGAGAGGATGAAAGGAGCATCTTTTTCAAGAAGATGAGTCATAGGCCGGGCGATTTTTGAAAAATCTTGAATGGATCTACGATAAAATCCGGCATGACCAAGGAAACTCCTGACTCCTTTGACAGTAGTGGGGGGAGGCAGTTTAGCTATTACATCAACTTTGGCTCTATCAACCTCGATCCCACTTTTGGAAATTTTATGGCCGAGGACAATGCCCTCTTTGACCATAAAATGGCTCTTCTCCTAATTTAGACATAGATTTGTTTCTTTACTGCGTTTAAGCATGTTTTCTAAATGGGAGAGACAAGAACGGAATGAATCCCCAATGACCGAGAAGTCATCCATAAAGACCTCCATAGTTTTCCCGATCATGTCGTGAAATAAGGCTATCATACACCTTTGGAACGTGCATAGAGCATTACATAAGCCGAAAGGCATACATCTATAGGCAAAAGTTCCGTAGGGGTACGTGAAAGTAGTCTTTTCTTGATCCTGCGGATCAATAGGAATCTGAAAGTAACCTGAGAAACCATCGAGGAAACAATAGTATTCGTTTCCCGCTAATCTCTCGAGCATTTACTCCATGAAGGGTAGAGGAAAGTGGTCTTTTCGGGTGGCGTCATTTAACTTACGATAGTCAATGCATACACGCCATCCCGTAACCAGTCGAGTTGGAATCAACTCGTTTTCTTCGTTTGTGACAATAGTAATGCCACCCTTTTTTGGAACACAATGGATGGGACTAACCCAAGGACTGTCATAGATAAGGTAAATCAATCCGGCATCAAGAAATTTGAGAACCTCTTGTTTGATAACCTCGTGAATTTTGCGATTAAATCGTCTATGCTATTGAACTGCCGGTTTGAAATCACCCTCCGTTAAAATTTTGTGAGTACAGAATTCAGGGTTAATACCCTTAATATCGGAGAGTTTCCAAGCAATTGCTTGCTTGTGAGATTTCAAGACCTTTATGAGAGTAGTTTTCTCCTCATCTTTAAAATCTTTAGCAATTATGACGGGTAATTTATCATCACCCTCCAGAAATGCATATTCAAGATGAGGAGGTACGTCCTTAAGCTCGACCTCAGGGAAATCATCAGTTTTCTCAACATTTTTTATTTCCTCTTTATGAAGTGTATGTGAAAGAACGGGTGGAGGAGAGGGATCTTGATTGAGCAACTTCTCAAGGAGAAGTATATCCCTTTCCGGGTCAATCTCTTGGTTATCAATCCCCTCGAGAATTGAGTGACTTTAGAGAAAGGCCTCTATTTCCTCCAAGACGAAGTCACTTCGCTCAAACGGAGTGAGGGAAGGAGAAGAATTAGCAATTATGGGATGAGATGAGGGAGTGGGATTGCCACTTAGAGAATCATCAGCGAAACCAAGAATTTCTTGAGAGTACTCCTCGGTTGCAACATCTATGACATCGATGCGGTTAACAGACTTGGAATCATAGTTCGAGGAGTATCTCAAGGTTTGATCAAGGTTAAAAGTTATGGCTTTAAAACCAACACGTAATGTGATTTCCTCATTGAATACATCGATCAAAGCACGACCCGTCCTAAGGAATCCTCGTCCAAGAATGAGAGAAACCCTTGGATCTGCATCAAAATCAACAATCACGAAGTCTGTTGGAAAATGGAACTTCCCCACTTTTACAAATACGTCCTTGACAATACCGAGGGGACGAGATATTGAACGGTCTGCAAGCTCAAGAGTCATGAAGGTGGGAGTGAGTTCGGGAAGAGAAAGTTTCTTCCATACTGAATGAGGCATTAAGTTGATACTGGCACCAAGATCGGCCAAGGCATAGCATTCAATCATTCCCGGGAATATGCATGGAATGAGAAATTTTCCAGGATCTCCTAGCTTCTCGGGAATCTGTTTCAACAGAACTGCAGAACAGTTTTCATTGAGAGGAGTTTTTGCCATCTTGAACTGTTTTTCTTTGTTACTCAATAAGTTTTTTATTGTGGATGCAAACTTGGGCATCAAGAGAATAGCATCCGTGAAGCGGATATCAAAGTGTAGATCTTGAAAATTTTGGAAAATTATTTCCATTTGATGATTTGCTTTTTCGCGGAGCTTTTGATCTTGTAAACGTGAAGGATATAGAATTGAAGGTTTCGGGTTGGGTTTTGGATTTTCAACAAGAGTCACGGGAGGTTCAAATACGACCCTTGTTTTATGGATCGGGACCGGGATAACTGGAGGAGGGACGTCATTGGTATCTCCGTTGTTAGTAGGAAGTACCATGTCCGTTGTAGCCTTAGTTTCACGTTCCTCTACCTGGATAGGGGAAGAGGTAGAAGGAGCCGTGGATCCTTTATGAGAAACTCCACTTCTGGTTTTGATCGCCTTAACATCGCCCCTCGGGTTAGCGATCGTGTTGCTCGGTAGTGTACCTGAGCCCGAGGTCGATCATTTAAAGACTTCTTGAGTTCGGAAAACTGGCTGACCTACAATTTGTTCATTTCTTCTTAGGATTTCAAAAAGTGTTTCCACAACTCATCGGATGATGGTCCAGTTGGAACAACGGCTTGATTTTGGTTAGGAATATTTTGAGCATGGTTGTTTTGAAAATTCCATTGATTTTGATTATTATGACCATGAAAATTGTTTCCTTGTTGAAAATTACCTTGTTGGAAATTATTACCCTGATTAAAATGACCTTGATTACGGTTAAAATTTCCTTGGTTTTGAAAAGCCTTGTTGTGACCGGAATGGAAATTCCCTTGGTTTTGAAAACCTTGGTTCATTCGGTTTTAATTTTGATTAAAATTTTGATTCCGGTTTTGGGCATTATGATTCTGAGACTGATTAAACCCGGGTGGTCCAAGGTAGTTATTGGAACGATAGCTCAAAAGGTTACGGTCCCCTTGTGGTTGGTAAGAATTACCTCCCGCATTATAGGAACCTTGAGTTGCGTACACATTTTCATGAGTAAGCCCCCTGAGGCTGAGCACTCAGTGTACGGATGGGGACCACCACAAGTTTCACAACTTGGGTTGACAACTTTGACGTGATGATTTTGATTTTACTGATGGATACGTAAAACTGCAGTGGACAAATCATCAAGCTTTTTAGCAAGGACAGCTATATCATTGTTTGCTGGAGTGACTGATTTACATGAGTCATTCCTCTCAGCCGAGGAATCCCAGAAATTGTGATGGGCAGTCATGTTTTCGATTAAATCATAGGACTCTTCAGGGGTCCTTTTCATAAAGGTGCCCCCAACAGCAGCATTGATGGTGTCATGGTGACGAAGTGTCAAACCATTGTAGAAGGTATCTATAATGGTGACAAGAAGCATGTTATGATTGGGACATCGGCCAATTGCAAGTTTATAGCGTTCCCATGCCTCAAATAAGGACTCGTCAGGACGCTTTCTGAAGTTGCTGATATCATTCCTCAGCTTGGTTAGCATGGATGGTGGAAAGTATTTTGCCAAGAATTTGGTTACCATCTCATCAAAAGTGTGGATCGAATTCTTTGGAAGACGATCAAACCAGGCAGTAGCATGATGAGTGAGAGAATAGGGGAAGAGATACAGACGAAGGCTGTCTTCGATGACGCCATTTTGTTTCATGCTCTGGGTGACGGTTAAAAATTTGTCTAGATGCTTGTTAGCATCGTCACCTGGCAATCCGTGGAATTGACACGAATTTTGGACTTGCTGGATCATGTGATGCATGAGTCCAAAGTCCGTGGCCTCAATAGTGAGTGGTGCAATGGGTCCACCTCTCCCGTGCATGGTAGGCTGACACAACTCCTCCATCGTTCGGAGATTGGGAGCTGTCTCATCCTTGGGAGGGTCAGGTGGGGGTGGTGGAGGCGCGTCCATTTTTATTTTGGGTTCTTCAATAACTGTACGTAACTCGGGTACGTTTTTCTGATGATTACGCCTTGATTGTGAACGAGTGCGCATGCACTAAAACAATGTCAAATAAAACAAGACCAAGGCAAAACAATAGGGAACTTAAACCAATAATCACAGTATGAATGGCTTCTTTGAAAAAGGTACACCAATCACAAGGATACAAAGGCAAGTTTTAATCTTTAGTTTGGGAACTTATTAATGTTCATACCTGATGAGGCGAAAAGTGTACTGCTTTTATGGGGTCATTTAAGCCCGAATTCGAGATTATTTGATCAATTATTGCCCTAAATCATAACTTTTGTCATTTTAGGTACTTTTGGAGAGAAATATGGAAAAGGAAGCATTTTGGACGTTTTTGGAGCATAAAAGTGAAGAAAATGGCAAAGTCTCAAATTCCTTGCTGAGAACAGTACCTGACGGCGTCAAGGTTCTACAAGTGACGGCGTCAAGAGTGACAAAAGAGGTGGATGTGGAAATTATAACGTGACGATCAAGAATGTTTTTAGGCTTATTGGCCTGACAGTGTCACCAAGGCCGTCAGGGTCCAATTACACGTGACGGCCCAGAGTGTTTCTCCACATGACGGCGTCAGAAATGGATCTAGGCAATACGAATTTCATCATGGCGGCGAGTTGACGGCGTCAGAGGCTAAAACATGATGCCGTCAGGATGCATAGTCTATATATATTTTTCCAAATTTTCACTGTAAGGTGTGGAACTTTGTGTGGGATATTAGGGCATAAACCCTAAATGAATTTTATAGCTTTTTCAAGGGTTTCAACCCCTTGATTCCTCCATGTTCAATTGAAGATAAGTACTCATTCAAATCATTCAATATGTCTATGTGTTGTGTGATTATATCTTACGCTTGTCTTCTCTTTAACATGCTAGGCTAGGTTTTTATTGTGTTTGCTTAGATGCAGTAAAACCTAGATGTTGATTATGGGTTGATTGTTTGTTTATATTTGTTACGGATGATTGTATTCGATGTTAGGCTTAAGAAAACTGGCAGACTTCCATTGGTAACTTGCTTGAATGTCTTAAGAAACATGATCGGAGGTGTACTATGATTTTTGGTTATATTATTGCGTAAGATAATTCTAATGATCCCATGTTAGGAGCTTCTAACGGCTCGATATAGGAGTGAAGTAGGATCTCATAGAGTTAGGAAATATTGTACACGACCCTACAACTGGTATTAAGGAATATAACCCGTCATCCATGCAATTGTAACAAGCTAATAAACCTGTAAAAGATATCTAGGGAGTAATGAAATCTAAGTAAACACAACTTTTCTCATTATTGTTTCCACCACATTAGTATAATAGTTTAATTTTCATTTCTTTTATTTTATTTTGATTGCATCTTAGTTAATCGGGTTAGTTGGCTAGCAACTAATTCCGCCTACTCCTTCAAAACCCGATATTTTACTTGCTTTCCATAAAATATAAAAATACAAAAAGAATCATCCCTCACCTCTAGACCTAGTTTAGTAGGCTTTCTAATCCTAGCGACACTATTCCAGAGTTGAACGATCAATCCCCCGGTACTTGTCACTATACTATACTACAACGATCAGGTACACTGCCTGGTGGGGGTTGTAAGCTTCTCAAGATCCCTTAAGAGGTAAAACCTGTTGCGAGGGCGCAATTCCTACGTATCAAGTTTTTGGCGCCGCAGCCCGGGGAATAGTTATTGTCTAGGTTAGAATTTCTTTTTATTAGGTCTACTTGCTAGATTCCTTTCTAGTAAGGTTTTATTTTTATTTTTAAGTTTCCTTTAGTCTATCTTATTTCTTTGTGTCTTTGTTCGTACAAGGTTTGTCTTTATGGATTTTGAGAATCGCCGTTTAGAAGTTAGCAAGAGGCTTAGAGCGCGTAAAAGAAGAAAGAAGGAAGTTAACACATTTAAGGAGTTTAATAAACCCCTCCAAATGAAAATTGAGTTTACAAATTTCTCTCCAACCCCTGAGGAATTGAGTTACCATAGATTCCTTTTACAACACCCCTGCCCCTCAAAATATAGGAAAATGCCATGGATTAGGAAGCATAACTATAGGAACATAAAAATTCCTTGCATGATTGGGTATATGTTTAGAGAGCATACATACATTGATTTAAAAGCACCCATGAATATTATGTCTAGGCTCTACTACAACTGGATTATGAATGAAAGGTTAAGCCCCAGAAAAGACCCCTACAACCCTAATCGACTATTTAATTTTGTCAGGAGAGTGAAAGGGGTACACATCTTTGTAGGAAATTTTACTTATCAATGCGACTTTGTAATCCTAGATGTTGTTAGAGGCATTATAGATCCACACTTAGGAGAAATGGTCCTAGGGCAACCTTTCGTTGAGACGACTAAGATGTATTGTGATCATGGGAAGGGAATAGTTCAGTTTACTGATGGGATAGAAAAGATCACTTTTATGATGCCTCACATGAGGGAAGAATTAAAGGACATCGAGAATTTACCAATTGATGAGATTCGACCTTATGAGATTAAGGATAATGGAATTGATGATGATGTTTACTATGAGAGAAGGCGAACATACTATTCGGGTTGCATGAATCTAGGCCCTGAGTACAAGCGTGATGAAAATTGGGTTAAATGTTTTGAATTAGCACAAAAGTGGGAAAGGAAAATGTAGCCCATGACCTTGAGTCTAGCTACAAGACTCATAAATAAAGAAAAGCGCTTCTTGGGAGGCAACCCATGTTTTGTGTGTCTTTATTTGTTTGATGTTATTTGTTTCCGTATGAATGTTTTATTTTTATTGTTGGTAGATCATGTTTCAAACTAAAATTGTGAAAATGCTTTATTTTGTTGTTTAACTTCGTCTTAACTTCATATAAAGGTATTTTGCAAAAGCTAAGTGTAAGGGGAGACCCCAAATTTGTTTATAAGAACGAAAATGATCATGATTCGCCACAATATTAAATGAGCATGTATATTAGTAATTGTTAAAGTCAAATGCTTGTATCGAGTCATAATGATGTTTTGCAGGATTTTCGAAGAAATAGGACATAACTTTTTCCAGAAATTTTTCGGAAACTTAACATAAAGATTTCTGCAGGTCACTTCTGAAGGCGTCAGGGTCTAACACCTAACGACGTCACGTGTAAAATTCTGGAAATTTTGCGAGTTTTGTTTTGCTAACCGGAGTCTTAAAGTTTTTGTTGATTCTTTAGTTTTATAAACTCCAAGAAATCTGCAAACATTCATTTCACAAGCATTATATCTTAAATCGCTTTCTAGGATTTGTTAGTATATATAGATTGCCGCCGATTTTACGCGAGGTTACCTTGATTGTTTTCTCAGGTTTAACAGGTTATATATGACAAGAAGATGATTTATATTTTCTGGAAGGGATGCTTTGAACGTTCATTTTCTTGGAGGAAGATCTAACCTTGTTAACACACTATCCACACCGAACGAATCAGGGGAGTATTTGTTTTCATTCCTTTACCTATTTTACTTTTACATCCTTTAATTGAACGTTGGGGACAATGTTCATCCTAAGTGTAAGGGGAGGGTAAATGATGATACATTATAGGATACAATTGCACTTGAGTTTGTTTGTTTGATAGTATGTGTGTAATAAAACTAAGAGAAATACTTGTTAGCATAATTTTAGCTCCAAATTTAAAATTTTTTCCAACATTTAGGAGTGAAACTTTAGTCTTAACAAGCGTCTCATGGATAGGAGTTGTATGACTAGCACAAAACCGTACCATTCAGAAAACTTTTCCACCCAAATATGTGAGGTTCGCCTTTAGATTTGATAGGAAAAGCATTCATTATAAGTGCTTATGAGTGTACCGGTAGTATTTAGATTCTAGAACTTGCGTTAGTGATGCATCCCGAGACCGCTAGTGAGACTACATTCGTGTAGTAGGATTTACTACATGATAAGAGGCATTAGGATCACCCTTGTGTTAAAACCCGTATCATAATTACTTGACCATTTAAGTCATATTACTTGGCTAGTAAAGTCAATTAATTTTTCCCACACCTTAGAGTTGTACTCATTTTTAGTACACGATACCCCTAGTACACCCCTACGAGCCTATATTTTCGTTTCTAACTTCAAGCATCTTACTTAAAGGAAGAATTTGTTACAACCCACCCAAATGTGCAACCAAATCGCCTTAGCCTTCCGTGTATGCACTCATCTTTGGTGCATTATTGTTACATGTTTAAACCCTTAGTTAATTATCTAATTGATAACATGGTTGCTAAGTCGAGTCATATCTTGTACATATTGTTTTGGGACGATTGGGACTCATGGTTAAAGTACTAGTGTTTTGGAGTAATGGGGAAGAACATCAAATTATTACCCCCATATGTGCATTAATCTTAAAAATGACTCCAAGTGTTTTGATTATCTTGATTCGAGTCATTAGAGTAGTTTATTGTAAAATATGTTAAAATTAAAGTGTAAGGGGAATGTACATTCCCTATGATATATTATTTTGGATGGTACGACAAGAGTGTATGCAAAAAAAATAAAAAATAATAAAAAAAAAAATCGAAAAGTTAAGAAAAAGAAAAAAAAAATATAGAAAAAGAAAAAGAGAAAAACATACGGACTACCATCCCGTTTCATTCTATGTTTGTTTTATGTTTTTGTTATTTTTGATTTATTAGCTTAAGTCGAGTTTAGTCTTGGCTTAGCAACGCCATATTGTACATGTAATTAACCAAGATTATTAACTCGCTACCAATAAATATTGCCTTTATCCAACAAAACAGTGTTTTCCATATCCCTACACCTAACGTTATAACCCCTCAAAAGACCTCTTTGATAGTTTATCCTAGGTGCTTACGCCAAGTGGTGGAGGTTTGATCCTTTCCCAAGCCTATGGTAATCTATTTGCTATGACAGGTAGTGAGAGATGTTTTCCATTTCCATATTCTGATATATACTTTATTACACCCGAGAGATGTGAGTATCTAAACACTATTTGTGAGGTGCTAGTGTATGACCTCCGTGCTTGCTTTTGGTTTTTAGTGGAACGATTATTTGTTGTAATTACTTTTATATTAGTGTTAAATGACCCCTAACTTGTATTTTGATTAGAATAAAAGCGCATTTGCTTGATGACAAGCAAATCTCAAGTGTAAGGGTATTTGATGAGGCGAAAAGTGTACCGCTTTTAAGGGGTCATTTAAGCCCAAATTCGAGATTATTTGATCAATTATTGCCCTAAATCGTTCCTTTTGTCATTTTAGGTACTTTTGGAAAGAAATCTGGAAAAGGAAGCATTTTGGATCATAAAAGTGAAGAAAACGGCAAAGTCTCAAATTCCTTGCTGAGAACAGTACCTGACGGCGTCAAGGTTCTACAAGTGACGGCGTCAAGAGCAACGAAAGTGGTGGATGTGGAAATTATAACATGACGATCCATAATGTTTTTAGGCTTATTGGCCTGACGGCGTCACCAAGGCCGTCAGGGTCCAATTACTCGTGACGGCCCAGAGTGTTTCCCCACATGACGGCGTCAGAAATGGATCTAGGAAATACGAAGTTCATCATGGCGGCGAGTTGACGGCGTCAGAGGCTAACACATGACGCGTCAAGATGCATAGTCTATATATATATTTTCCAAATTTTCATTGTAAGTTGTGGAACTTTGTGTGGGATATTAGGGCATAAACCCTAAACGAATTTTACAGCTTTTTCAAGGGTTTCAACCCCTTGATTCCTCCATGTTCAATTGAAGATAAGTACTCATTCAAAACATTCAATATGTCTATGTGTTGTGTGATTATATCTTACGTTTGTCTTCTCTTTAACATGCTAGGCTAGGTTTTTATTGTGTTTACTTAGATGTAGTGAAACCTAGATGTTGATTATGGGTTGATTGTTTGTTTATAATTTTTACGGATGATTGTATTCGATGTTAAGCTTAAGAAAACTGGCAGACTTCCATTGGTAACTTGCTTGAACGTCTTAAGAAACATGATCGGAGGTGTACTACGATTTTTGGTTATATTTAATGCGTAAGAGAATTCTATTGATCCCATGTTAGGAGTGTCTAACGGCTCGACATAGGAGTGAAGTAGGATCTTATAGAGTTAGAGAATTCTAATGAAATCTTAGTAAACACAACTTTTCTCTTTATTGTTTCCACCACATTAGTATAATAGTTTAATTTTCATTTCTTTTATTTTATTTTGATTGCATCTTAGTTAATTGGGTTAGTTGGCTAGCAACTAATTCCGCCCACTCCTTCAAAACCCAAGATTTTACTTGCTTTCCATAAAATATAAAAATAGAAAAAGAATCATCCCTCACCTCTAGACCTAGTTTAGTAGGCTTTCTAATCCTAGCGACACTATTCCTGAGTTGAACGATCAATCCCCCGGTACTTGTCACTATACTATACTACAACGATCAGGTACACTGCCTGGTGGGGGTTGTAAGCTCTAAATATCCCTTGAGAGGTAAAACCTGTTGCGAGGGCGCAATTCCCACGTATCAATACCCCCAGTTGGTAGGTATTCAGCCTTGGTTTTCGACAATGTATTTTATGTTATTATTATTAACAGAAAAACAAAATGTTTTTGGCTTTATGGGTGTGTCTGAAAAAAAACTTTTGGAAATATTTTTGGTATCGATTCGTTAACCGAAATCGTTTTCTTTAAAATTACTCGCAGGGTGGCGGAAGAAAAGAATAGATCTCTCTTCAGTTCGCAATTTAATGTCACAACTTTCGTTTACCACCTGTATAGGTTGTAATCTTAAAGAATACGAAGTAATTTAACTTCACGATTTGTTTTGTTGTTTATGAATTTTTTGGTGTTTTTAACACTTTAAGAAAAGTGTTAATTTATTTTTTCTGATATGATTAAGATTTTTACAAAAATTTACAAAGTGGTGAAATTTGTACAAGGAAAATAATAATTAATTAAACCTAAACGTTTTTAATTAAGATTTGAAAATCACTAAACCTAAACGTTTTTGAAAACATGCAACAACCTCCTTGGCAGCGGCGCCAAAATTTGACTACTCCCAAACCAACCTCTTAACCAGGTGTGGTCAACAGGTCAAATCTGAGAGAAAGTGCAAGATATTAAATCCGTGGAAGTACAAGGAAATCCCTGAGTCGTTATGTCCCAGCAAGATTGAAATTGTGTTTGGGAAACGTTTAAAGGAATCGGTGATTGGGAATAGTAACAACTAATGATTTGGAGCTAATTACACTACTGGATTGATTGAGATTAAGACAAATAATCAGTATATACAATTACAGGATTACAGATGTATAAAAACGTAAGCAACATAAAAATCAGATACGATTACAGACAGATAAAAAGGTGAGTTTTGAACAAATTTAAACTAGAGGGGGTGAAAATGAAACTTTTACAAACTTAATATTAAAAGAAAATTTAATTAAAAAGAAAATTATTTTTTTGATTACTTCATTATTTAATATTAATTAAAAACTATTTAAACTAATTAATAATTAATTAAAACTAATTTAAATATAATTTAAATTTAAGAAAAATACTAAAGTGACTTAGAAAAATATAAAACTTTTTACAAAACTAATTAATCATTACAGAAATCCTAAAAAAATTATAAAAAGTTTATAAAAATTATTTTTAAACTAATTTACTAATTATTTACTTATTTAATAATTAAAATCTATTTTAACTAATTTAAATATTAAAAATACTAAATGAATAGTAAAAATTTTGAAAATTTTTCTAAAAATACTTTATAAATTATAAGACATAGGGAAAATATAAAAAGCTACTTTTGATTTTAAATAAGGAGAAAGAAAATTAATTTTTGGCTTTTTTAATTAAAACTAATTAAACTTAATTTAATTATTATAAATACTAAATTAACTCAGAAAATTATGAAATTTTTTCTTAAACTATTTTAATATATTAGAAACTTAGGAAAATTATAAAAATGAATTTTTTTTTAAATAAGCTGAAAAATAAGCCAATTGGCTTAAATAGAAGCTATCATTTTTTTTAAATTTGTCTTTTTCTGCATTTTCATTTACAAAACTATTTTGTTACTGAAAATATGAAACTTTTACAAAGGTAACTTATTTTGAGCTTAAAAATAAGCACTACGCAAACCAAGTAGTATGACAGAAGCTTATTAGGATTTTGAGTTTTGAAAAAGCTAATTAAAAACTACACTAAGGTTCCACAAACTGGAATAAGCTACAAACAGTTAAGTTACACTTGAAATAAGCAAAAGGAAGTAAATAAGCACACAGAAAAGCCACAATCAACAGATAAGCACTTGGCTTATGCAAACAGGCCAAACAGGCCAAAGGGTCAAACTTGCAGCCCTTAGTAGGGTCCACTAGGGGGTCAGGGGTCCAAATAAAGTCTTGAATCTACGACGTGGACTGGGGACCTTTCTAAAAAGCCAATAAGCAAACCATTTGGTCCACTAATAAGCTAGCTATAAGCAATTGAAATAAGCCAAAACACACTGAAGGGTCAGGTCACTTAGGGAAAAGGACCAAGTTGCAGGCCTAGGTTCAAGGGTCCAAATGAGGTCAAAAATACAAAATAAGCACTAATTCAGAGAGATGGCTTATTAGGGTTTCCAAAAAGCCAAAAAGCACAAGGTGGGGCCCACTAATGAACAAGATATGGACAATTGAACTTTGGTGATCTATACTCAGTCCTCAGTATACTGAGTGCAATCAGTACACCTTCAATGGCCAAATAAGCTAAGGGCAAAGGTCCACAGATCCAAAATAAGCACTAATATGTTGAGTTGATCTGATAAGCTACCTAAAAAGCCAATGGTGAGGTCTGGGGCCCACTAGTTAAGCCAGAATGAGCTTATGAAACTTGGGTGAAAACCCTGGTGCAGGGGAGGGTGTTATCCCTGCAGGTCTAAATAAGCAACTCAATAAGCCAGACAAAAATTCTCAAAAATAAGCCAATGGTGTATTTCAAGAGTTAAGCTGGTAAACTTTAACTGGTAAAAAGCTTGGGGCTTAATTGTGAACAAAAAAATCAGGAAAATTCCTGCAAAAAGTGGTTTTCTACCGAACTATGCAATTTTGACTTTTTAAGTTAAACTATAAAGTTGACTTAGGTGAACTTTAATCTATTCCTAGTGACTAAAAATGATGTTATAAGTTAAAATGAAACTAAATTAGACTATACTAACTACTTATGAACAGATTTGTTGAGGTATTGATCTAAAAATCCTAACAATTAACTAATATGATGAGATTAAAGGGTATTTTGACTTTTTACTAAATGAGTGTTGGTTTTTATGACCAAAATGGACTACTGAGTAACTTGAATGAACTAAGGATAACAACAATTACAAACCAGAACACAGAATGATAAGCAAATCCAAACAACCTGAGATGATCTTAGATTTTTGGTTTCTAGAACAAACGATTGCCTAAGACTTTGAGACTGCTTCTAAACACCTTATTATGATTCAATAAGCTTAAATGAACACAGAAACAAGGTTTAGAATTCAACTTATGCTATTTTGACAATTGAAATAAAATTTTCAAGCACAATTGGATTTAATGACCTAGTACTACTTTTTAAACAATGAACTGACTTAATTATACCTATTAAGCATAAAGAAACACAGATAAACACTTAATAAACAATGATACAGTAAAACATGAAAATGGAGAGATTTCTTACAAAATGCTTTCCAGCTAAGTATCATGAACCAAGGACCAAGTAACCAATCCTATAGGCTTCCACAAGCCACTAAACCATAGCCATCCAGTATTTACTATGCTCCAGCCAACATCATCTTCTCAACCTATATTTTTGTATTTTTCTTTGATTTTTCTTATTTTTTGTATTTTTGAGTTTAATGATTAAACAACTTTCAAATGATTTGCAAACTTCCAAAATCCTATGAGGGTACTGAGATTAGCTTAAAGAAACCTTAAACAATTACTTTTAACATGATGAAGCTTATATGAGATTTTTGAAAGAAAAACTAGCATAAACTGAACATAAACTGCAAACTTGCAATTGAGACTTAAAATGGACTTTGATTAATGAGAAAATACTTAGTACAATGTTTTAAACTGAATATTACAAGAGAAAATGATAAATTACACTATTCGACACTAATTTGAACTAATTAAGCTACTACTGGACTTCTATCCTTCTTCTTCATTTTATAAGCCCCAATTAGGGTTCCTTGGACCTTTCTGAGCCAATCCCACAGCCATTGGATGTATGAAATTAATCCTAGCCCTCCATTGCATTTTGGCGGGAAATAATTATTTGCAATTTGCTCTGATTTCTTACCAATTGGGGGTGGTGCATTAAATGGGCTTGTCCTGTTAGGTGGATAGTGGGTTTGGGCGGTGAATGTGATGGAGATGGTGGGGGTGGTGAGGTGATGTTTGTTGCAGGGTCAAGTGGAGGGAAGGGGTAGGGGTGATGATGGTTTGACCATGGATTTGACCGGAGGGAGTATTAAAAAGGGATTGGGCTTGGGTGGCTTTTGGGCTTGTGTGGTGGATCAGGGAAATAAGTGATGGATCAGGGTGTGTGTTTGGACTGGATTTGGTGTAATAATAATAATAATAATAATAATAATAATAATAATAATAATAATAATAATAATAATAATAATAATAATAATAATAATAGGGTCCATTTGGTTGTAGTAATATCACAAGGACCAATTTTGAAATTTTCTGAATTTATAGGGGTGAAATATGGTACTATTCCAAAGTTATCTCAAGGTGTTACTTGCCAATCTTGAATAAAACAACGACCACATTTGATGTTTTTATAATTGAAATACCCAGGGACCAAAACTGCCAACTTTGAAACTTCAGGGACCAGTCTTGTAAATTTCTCAAACTTTTCACCCAGGGGCTAAACTTGGCAACTTGTGAACTCCAAGGACCAGTGTTGACTTTTTCTTCCAAAATCCAATGCTCAGGGGCCATTTTTGTCAATTTTCAAACTTGAGGGACCATTTCTGCCAATTTTGCAAACTTTTGCTCCATGGACTATTTTTGGCATTTGGTGATTCTCCAAGGTGTGTTTTGACATTCTGAGTTCAAAAAATGGTAATTTGCTTCCCCAGCTCTGGCTTTTGACACGATTTCCAAACTCGTGCTCGTTTTTGTCCTTTTTGGCCTGATTTGTGCCAATTTCTGAATTATCCGTTCCTGCACGATCACAAACACAAAAACACAATATCTTTGGCATTTATGATTAGTTTGTGTCTGTTTTGGTCTTAAAATGGACAGGAAAAGGTGTGTGAATAAGCACACACCAACAAACAACAATAGCGTATCCGAACAAATTTAACTATAGCCCTTAGAGGGCATGGTAAGGATGGCTGAAAGGCCTCGTGCCATCTCATAACGCCTCCGGATAACGGGAGCCCGCAACCCTCTTCGTGTCATAGGGGTAGGCGCCATCATGACCGGCCCACACCATACGTTTATTCCTTATCTTGATTGGGTTATGTCTGAGCAAGGGTGTGTCATATAACGCGAGTGATGGAAGGAGCGTGTTTTTTATTTTCCGAGTTATAGGTAAAAATTGTTGAAGTGAGACTTTTGCTATAACATAAAACATATAACATCATGACACATTATACTCTTAGAGCTATAGATAGAAAGTTCTTAAAAAAAATAGAAGTCCGTGAGTTCCAATAAACTCTTCCCATTTAAATACAGCATAAATTAACTGAGAAATTTCCATAAGGCAAAACCATGGTTCGTGTGTTTATAATAACCAATAATGAGCATCAAAGTTTGTTAACTTATCATATCGGTCGCACAACTTTCTTTTCATAGAGCATTATTTACTTCATCATCAATGAAGATCTACCTTGACTTTCACATAAAGTCTTTTATTTGCAAACTACTCTGCTTGGAAGTGCTTATCTTTAGGATATAGACACATGATCTTTTATATTTATAAAATTAATGGATCAAATATGTATATGTCA
Source organism: Artemisia argyi (assembly GCA_030686995.1). Taxonomy (NCBI): domain Eukaryota; kingdom Viridiplantae; phylum Streptophyta; class Magnoliopsida; order Asterales; family Asteraceae; genus Artemisia; species Artemisia argyi. The sequence continues at coordinate 78,739,132 of CM060678.1, read as the reverse complement.
AATGAAAAACTACATGTGTTAAAAAAAATTAGAAAACTACATTCTAGCAAATTAAAGTTCATCCGAATGAGTTGAGATTGTATGAAAAGGCAATATATTTTAAAGTCTAAAAAGCCACTAGTTCAGTGACACGTGTCCCACCAAACTTACTATATTCCCTCGATTTTTTTTTTAATTCGGTCAATGGGGCGTTGAACCATTTTTTATATTCCCCTCAAACTTCAAATTGTCGTAACTTTCAAACGACAAAATTTTACAAAAGACCGATTTCATTATAATTTTCAGAATTTAATTCTCTTTAATTTGATATGCATTTTGATATATAAATCACATTTTTTAAGCTTTAAGTGAGTTTTAATTTTCATAAAATTTTCGGTTTCTTCGGATCTAATTTTGTCTAACTTAACGGTTGAATTACAAAAAAATTTAAAACACAAAACTTGTAGACTTTTAGAGATTCTTTACCCACAAATCTGAATCATTCAATTCCGATATAATGAGTGAGATATCACATTTTGAAAATGACATTTTACACATATTTAGTGAAAACAAAGTGTTTGATAAAATGCCTAAAAAAGATTTTTCTTGTACAAGTACATTTAAATGCACTAATTGATGTACCACAATATATTTTTTGTTATTTTTGTGTTTTTTAATTTTATTTAGAAAACTAATGAACCGATGAAAATGTGATCTAATTGATACACTAATAAATAAGAATCTCTGTTGTAAAAATCGGTACAGGCGGCCGATTAATCCCCGCATAATCGCTGATCGCTCACTAAGCGCCTTGATTTATCATAATCGGCCTATTTAATCGCTTTGGTCAAAGATCGCTTAAAATTGGTCAACAAACCGATTAATCAGACAAAATCGATCTAATCGGACAAAATCGCTTAAAAATCAGTCAACAAAATCGCGTAAAAATAAGTCAAAATCGCTTAAAAATTAGTCAACAAATCGATTAATCGGACAAAATCAGTCAAAGATTCCTTAAAAATAGTTAACAAACCAAGTAATATCTATGTTTGACTTTAAACTTTGAACAATTATGTATTATGTTTATATTTGAACACTTGAAATATTTGAACTTTGATGCATTATGCTTATCTCATACATACAATATAGTATAATATCTAAAATTACAATTTTGTGCATAAAAATTCTAATCCGATTAATCCCTGATTAATCCCCGTCTAACCGATTAATCGCTAGGCCCTACCCGACCACCTCACTAGTGCCTAGCGATTTTTACAACCTTGAATTAAGAATAACTGATGAACATTGTGATTTTTCTTTTAAGAAAACTGATGAATTGATGAACAACAACTAACTGATAAATTGATGAACATTGTGATTTAAAAAAAAAAAACTGATAAACATTTATTTTGGAAACTGATGAATTAATGAACATTATGATTTTTTCTTAGAAAACTGGTGAACTAATGAAAATTATGATTTTCGTTGTTAGAAAACTGATTAATATTTTTTACTGATGAATATTGTGATATAACTAATGAACAAAACTAAAAAAACTGATGAACATTGTGATGAACAACTTTTTTATTGATAAAATAATGAATAGTTTTTTATTGATGAACAAAGTATATGATGAACAGCGGTTTTTTTTTTTTTTTTTTTTTTTTTTTGATAACATTGTGACGTAAATGATGAACAAAATTAAAAAGAACTAATGTACATTGTGATGGACACCTCTTTTTATTAATGAACAACAATTTTATTGATGAATAAATGAATAACTTTTTTATTAATTAACAACTCTTTTTATCGATAAACAACGAATTTTTATTTATTAGCAATTCTTTTTGTAGATGAGCAACGTTTTCTATCAATAAACAACTTAACCAAAACACATGACTCGAGTATTGCAAATATAACAATTTACTTTAAGACGTGTCGTTGGCTAGTCAATAGTAAAAGCAAAAAAACACATTGAACAACCTCTTTTTCTTTTTTCCTTTTGGTTAAAGTATACACCGTACATCTAGAGAATCTATTTCACCAACTTATCAAATCGAATGATCAAACATACCCAGGACATCAAAGGACTTGTGGTCTAGTGGGTGAGGCTTAACTTGTTAAGCGAGCCACAAGTGAGAGTAGTACCGGGTGGGTGACCACCCGGGAAGTCCTCACTTGTGGTCCACTTGTAGACCATATTGTTCCGGAGATATATTGCAATGATAGATTTGAACCATTGAAGCCACTCGTTGCCGAGGTTCGAATCTTGAGTATGGCCCGGTTTTCATCCGGCTGTTTCTCCAGCAAGGTAAACTTGTGTGGAGGCAGTACGGTTTCCGGGGGAAACCCGTTACCACCTGAGATCAGCGTGGACCCGGTTCAGACAACATAGTCTGGCGGGGTGGCGATGGGGCCTTCACTGTCCGCGAAGGTGGTCGATTCTAAGTTGAAATTCACCTTTCAAAAAATAAAAAACATACCCAAGACATTTTGTTTAAAAAATAAGAAACGTAACTGGGACATAAACTTACAAAGCACTAAATAAGATCCAAAAACATTAAAGAAAACATAACTAGTTCTTAATATGCCTAATAAACTAGAAAATAAATAGTAAAAAAAATAAAATAAAAAAATAGATATCAATATGCAAATGTGTAGTGGGAGTTTCTCTCAAAAATGAAAACTTTCGTGTTGCCAAACTTGATTTTTTATAAACACTTTGATTTATTTTCCAAATGGTTTTATGGCTTCGATCAATACCAAGCAAATCTAAACCCACAATGATGTTCGAGGAGATATAAGGTAGTAAGGTTAGGTATTATTCCATGGTCCAGCTAGAGCAGGAAGGAACTACCTAGGGCATTCCTTAGATAGAAATAGAAAGTCCTTTGGTCATGGTGGAGTAGGAGAAAAGGGAATAATGCTATCATGGTAAGAGTTGTCACTAGAACAATCACAAAAATGTAATAGTCATGATGACATGATATGCATTGAAGGGGTTGAAGAATGAAAAAGATATGAAAGGGTTAATAGAAATGAGAACCCTCAATACACTTAGGCAGAACCCGGGTCAATACATATGTTATCATTAATCACAAAGATGATTATGATATTGAAGACAGATGTCATGGACCCAGTGATGCAATGCACAACTCTTCCCTAGCCACTCAAGTTTCTTTGAAAAGATTCTTATTTCATTTCTCATGAAATTAAACACATAATCTATCGGCCTCTCACCCTGAGGCGTGTTGATATTGAAAAGGTAGCAGTCTGCTCCAGCCTCCGCTCACTATAACCAAAGTGCACTAATCGAATCTAAAGCCAAAAGAGATTCAACAATAAAATCCCGTAGGACACATTCCAATATACACTTGTTGTTCACAAATAAGAACATAAGTTGTACTTAAGAGTTCTTCGCAGATCCTAGCAATCTTGCTAGAACATTCATAGTGGTAATCATACATAAGTGATCCTCGATGATTGAATGGGAACCCCGTAGTGTTAACATCAAACAACACTGACAGTGGGTCTCCTAGTTAATCCTTATGGATTAAGCATGGTGGTTGTTGAGTTTAAAACGGTCTATAGTCATGGTGTGATGCTTTATGTGTACTCCAGCGGCTCACCTTTATCCGTCTTTAGCTTACGAGCATTTGCATATAGGAACGACAAGTGTGAAGATATCAAAAAGAGTTATGCTAGCATCTTAGGTCGCATCCGTCCAAAGTATTTGAAAAGCGTTGTTAGCGTCTTAGGATGCACCCGTTCTAGAGTATTCGAAGAGCGTCATTAGTCGTTAGCATCTTAGGATGCATCAGTGTGAGATATCTAAACACTGAGAGCCGGGTCTAACAAATATATCAAGTTATCTTTTTTGTAGGTACTGATGAAGGTCGCCGTTCAAAAAGACCGTACTTCATGACCACATTCATCAACAATCTTCAACTCCACATACTCATTCTCATGGAATTCATCATCATCAAGTTAAAGACTATGATTTGAAAGATCAAGAACTACATCAAGTACAAGCTTAATCGAGATCAAGTAAAGATGAATTTCAAAGCTCAAGTGATGAAAGATATATGAGAAAAGATCGAAGTCTAGACAAAGAGGTATGAGTATGTTGGAGAAGATGTCAATCAAACATATTTGAAGATGTTGATCGATGGTAACACAAGGACAAGAGATTACATCAAAGATCACAAGACATGAATGGAACAACAAAGAAATCAAGTCTACTACAACATACAAGGTTCAAGCTTAAAAATCGAAGAATCAAGACATCAAGATAGAGTTGTTGAGTGACCACCCCTTAGGTGGAGATTGTTAGCATTAAAGTATTGGTCACTAACACTTAGACGAACCTTGTACTAGTTTGTATTAACTTAAGTATGCTAGTTAATTGTATTGGACTTGGATAAACTAAGATAGTTTAAGTTTATCTCCATGTAATAGCCCTTATCCAAGCCCGATCCAAACAAGGCCCAACTCACTCTCTTGTACCTATATTACACGCATACACCTCATTTTTGTAGGGGTGGGTGTGTGTGTGTTTATCTTCTACTTAACAATCCATTCTTTCTTTTGTGTTCTACACATCCAAAGGCCACCACCCTCTTCCATCTTTTGTTTTATATTTTTCTCTTCTAGTTCTTCTCATGGGTGATTGATATAAGCCATGTTATAGTGACCTAACAGGTACACTTTTTTTTGTCAACTGACGAACCTCTTAGGTCAATGCAAACCACCAGGACGAGCGTTAATTTAATCTTTTCACAATGCAAACCACCAGAACATCAATATTAACACAAATTCATAATATAAACATTTGTACTAATTTTAAAAAATTCAAACAACCTTGGTTAAAACAAACACCTAAAAAACACATCTTCGATCTTAAACAATCCATGTTTTTAACTTTTTTGATTTTTTTTAACTAAATAAATTGTGTTTACCAAAATCACATTACAACCAGAAGACCAAGTGTCTGCGTTCCACAAAAACAATGCTTAAATGAAACCAACACTTAAGCTCTTTGGAAAACATATCAAAACTAGGACATAAGAAAACAACTCATAATTTAAGATCTTGGCTTTTCCTTCTTCTCCTTGAAAAGAGCCAAAAGTGAAACACTAGAAACCTTCACAACCTTGAACTTGAATCCATGAATATCTCCTACAGCATGACCCTTCCGCTCAAATCCAGCGTCCGACTCCTATTCCATGTGTCTTACCCATGTTTTTGTGAGAGAGAGAGAGCCGCGCGTAGGGTTCCGCTGAAGGAAAAACAGTTGCACAGCTTATTAAAAACCCCAACTTTCCCGATTCTTTATAAAATCAAGTTTTAAGGGGTCATTGGTGGTGGTGTGAGTTCCATGAACGACCAACAAGCATGACAGGTCTCGCAAAAACCTAAAGCCGGATTGGAAATCAGATTCAGAATCGAATCCAATTTAGGGGAATTTGTGAATTAGGGTTTCGGAGAGTATGAAGGATCTGGTCGTTAAGGATAATAAGGTTAGTAATGATATGATAGATGATGGTGGCGATAGGTAGTGGTGGGCTGAGGTTATGAAGGGTGGAGAGAAGAAAGTAAACTAGGATAATAAGGGTAGTAAAATAAACATTTTATGTTTATTTTATCTCTACTACTTATGAAACATGCATAATTTTTCTTAAACTTAAAGGGTACTTCGTATAGTACCCTTTAAAAACAAGTTTAAATGGCAACTTTTTATAATCAATATGTCAACTTTTTATGATCGATATGTCAACTATTTGTGTAATGTGTAAGGCGGCGAATGGTACTCTGTTTCAAATATGATCAATATGTCATCTTTTTAATTTGGTCAATCTCTATGTGTTTTTTCAATTGCTATACACAATTATCCATCATTTTGATTATTTCACATATTACGCATAATCGTTGAAAAACCTTAATATCGCAACTACAATTGTTTCTGCTAAAAAAGCTCGTTGCTATGTATGGATACTAACCTATTATTATGAATTTGTTTTAATATTGATGTTTTTCAACATTAATTAATTTGAATAGAAAGAAATTAAACAGTCAAAAGAAAATTTGGAGGTTGAAGAAGTGATTGAAAAATGACTATAAGGCTCTCATGTGACTTGCATATGAGTTGATTTAACAGACAATTTTAACGTCGTTAAGACGTAAGGACTAAGGGTGTTATTCTTTGCAAAGATAAGGACCAAGAGTGCAACTTTAAGGAATGGTAGATGCAACTTTTGCCAAACGAGTGATCATTTATGTAATATACTCCTTTTCATATTATTTACACATTTGGTAGTATTATTAAACAATGGTGAGACAAAAGAAAGGTTTAAATGGCAACTTAAATAGCGACTCGATCAGTCAGCAACTTCTATAAAAAATGGCGACTAACCACTAAACTACAGACAATGTTGAAAGTAGTGACACATATAGCGACTTAGATGGCGACTTGTCTATGAAACAGCGACACATATGGCTACCTGAATTAGTGAAGTCGCAGATTTATAGTGGCATATTGTGAGAAGTCGTTGTGGTTGTTGCTAAATTTACTGACATATGTTACAAGTTGCAAAAATCCGCGACTCGTGACATATCTTGTAGCGTTGGTTTAAGAAAGAATGTGTATTAAAGATTGCAAAAAAATGAAATTTTAATCAACTAATTCGCACTTTTTGTTGCTATCCGAAATATGGGAGTCTTACAGACCAAAATCACATTATGATCATTTTATGGGTTTAAATTTAAAACAGCACTGCCAAACCATTAAACTTATACCAGTAATTCACAAATCCGTATGAAATATGAAGAACAAACAAAACGTACAAATACTGCAATATTAAAGCCCATAAATCAGCACAACTGTCTAACTCCTAGTGATTTTTCTTTTTAGGAGCAAGCCTTCTCTTAATTTTTTTCACCAGTTTCTTGCCAATTTTAAATGATGTCGCCAACACATCATTTGGAACACTTGGAGATGATACGAACAAAGCATTTGGCACCCTTTGGGTACCCGGTAACTGGCTGTTAAAGGCGGCAATGACAGCAGCAGGAACATTCCCTTTGTTTTTCTGGAAGTGAATTAAACCTCTAGGAAATACGAAAACATCACCAGTCTTAACAGACTTGGAATAGAGTTTGTTATCTGTTGTTATAAACGAGACATCCAATTCACCTTCGAGCACGAACACTATTTCAGTGGCTCGTGGGTGGATATGTGGCGGACTTATGCCACCAGGGGCATAATCAACACGAGCCATGGACACCCCTAAAGTGTTTAGGCCAGTTATGTTTAAAACGGTAGCAAGTGTAATAGTCACACCAAATGAGTTGTTAGTATGTCTTGCCCATGATAACCCGTTGAAGAAAAAATCATCGGCTGATACATCGTGTTTGCAGGCATATCCATTCATTGTTATATCTGTAGTTTCATTTGAAAAAATCACTTTCGTCACAGTTTCTTTTCATTAAATCTCACAAAAAACAAATACATAATATTTGAAATTAATTTTCCAAAGGGGTTGGGATTACCAGATTCGAGATTGGCAACACAAACATCTTGAAGGAAGTCAGGATCTGAAGATACGAAGGATGCCATGGCGATGGCCATCATTATGCTAATCAACAATCTATAACTATATGTAAACATTGCCGATCTAAAGTCAGCCAAGTGCTACAGTCACAAGAATAAGAATACCTTGTTAATGTTTATGTACTGTGAATGTGTCTCTTACACGTGACAAGAGGAATAAGGGAAATACTAGTAAGTGAGAAAAAGTGGGTTTGAACGAGAAATAAGGATGAAAGAATATGAATTTGTGGTATTTATTGGAAGAAATAGTGTAATTTCGGTTATATATATATAGTTTTACTTATTTATGTACTTAAACATAAAAATTAACTTAATTAAAATGAAACTTGTGATTTAATAAACTTAAAAAGTCATTGATTATACCATAATTTCGTAGGCCTGTATTAGCAAAACCTTATAATACGTCAATTTCATATATTTAAAATCTTATAATAGCTTTTGTCAGTTTTAAAAAGTTTTTTGGAAAAAATAAAATCTGTAAAACGAATGACACATTAACATTTCATGTTAAACAATTTGTTCTTCGAAAATCCCAAAGGAAGCTGCAATAGTTTACAGGCCTGAGAGAAGAACAGATGGAGTATGAAATCATGCATAAAGAAATTAAAGAAGGTTGGATCAAGATAATCTCGTACGTATCGCGTAGCCTCACGACACAAATGAAACACGCATATGAACATGGTTGGCAACATAGTACATAGAGATCTATTCAATAACTGGTGTCTAAGCATAATTGTTGCTCGAAGAAGTAGCAGAATGATGGTTACCTATGAAGATTTCATCCGTTTCCTCATGTTAAAATGTAATTCTTAGAATTAATAAAAAGCATGTATTACACTTTTACATAAATTTTCATATCCTTTCTAATATAAAGATTTTTGTATGTAAACAACGTTACATAAATTGAATCCATGATTATATGTTGGCTAAATTAAGGAGACTGATTAATTCGATCATCCGTAGCTATATGACTTAAAATGATTACATAACTAGAGAAGTAAGGTAGAACTATGATTAATTCGATCATCCATAACTAAAGATTTTTTAATACATTTCATCTTAATTCTATCTAGTATTATTGTGAAAATGATAACATAAGTATATGACTTCAAATTTCAATTCCTGCATGTTGTAATATGTTGTTTAACCAACACACCCGTCATCATCCTCAGTTAATTAATTTTGTTACAAACCCTACGAATTTCTCCTTGTTTTCCTGTCTTTACCTCAACATTACTCAATTTCACCATTGCTCTACCAAATTGCTTGTTGAATTTCAATCGGTTCGAGCTCCCAAGAAACTGCTGCACAAACTTATGTGTTCTTCCGTCACTCCAAAGTTTTGAATCAGATTCAAGTACTCCTCGTCCATTTCTCACATTTCCATAGTAGGAATTATCAAAATTGGTTTCACTATATGTATCTAAGGGCACACGATTTGTATTATTACTTTTACATGGGCAATGGGTTTTGAGGTATGCAAGGAATTCTTGGTCAATATCGGGATCAGGCTTATTGGTGTTGTTGTAATTGTATAACCTGTAATCGAATCTTCCACAAGCAGCTGTCCCAATTGTGTGTCCTCCTAGTAATCAATATAAACCCAAAAATGCATGAGTTTAATTCTTTATTAGTAGGCATGTAATATAAACCCAAAAATGCATGAGTTTAATTCTTTATTAGTAGGCATGTATTATTGTTGATCAGCATGAGTATCCAGTTTTGTACTTTACTTTGCCCTTAACTTACCAACAAGGGTGACAAGATCTTGTATGCTAAGACCTTTGTCAGCAAACTTCTTGATTTGTGAAGTAACGTTATCCCTGGAACCTGGCAAGTTTTTAGCATCAGTATCCCGTGATACTAATCCGTCTCTTCGACCTGTTGGCACTTCCCAACTCGTGCCCCCACTCTGGATAATGTAAGAAAATTAATGAAATAATCATTCTTATACATATACAACATTCTTAGCCATCATAATAGGTTCATTCCGAGTTTCACAACTGAATTGGTTTTCTCTTTTAGATATTACAAGCAAGTATTGACTTTTTAATTATTTAAATCATGCAATTAAATACCTGGACAACAGAATCACGGGCAGCGAGGGCAAGGATGTCAGCACAAGAGACCACCCCAGGACACACAGTTTCGAGCTTGGACTTTGCAGCTTGTATTACTTCAAAGCCTCTCAAGGCCAAATTTTGTATCACTATTTTCTCAGTAGAAGAACCATCAAGTAAGATAGATGCATCACAGCCATTGACAAAGCAATCATGAAAGAACATTCTAAGTAAACCAGGTGCAATCTTGTGGTTAGATCGGATGGCAGACTGGACCACAGACTTCACGATGCCTTCTGCAGGTGGGCATGTAGTTTTATAGAACCCAACTTGTGTGCAGCTTAGTGCCAAGGTGCTCATAGCTGCTAAGAGAACAACATACAAGATGGGTGTTCTAATGTGGGAATAAATCTCCATTACTTGAGATTTGTGTGTTGTTCAAAGTGAAGTGTATATGTTATATTTGGCTGTTTAATAACTGAATGTGGGAAGAACAAATTATATAGTGATTGGATGTTTGGCTGCACACCTGTAAGGGTTGACAAAATTGAATAAAGTTGGCCATACATGAATGCAAGGGTGAAATAAACTTTTCTTTTAACTTGTTATTTCAAAATAGTAAACATACACACTCAAATTACTAATATATACATTTCCCGTCCCTTTGATGAATAGTAACCCGGGTTACTATTCTTTCTACAGTAACGGGCCATGGGCCTTTTTTTTTTTGGGTAGGGCATGCATACTAAGTCCAGCCCGTTTCATTTGTCACCCTTTTTTTTGAGATTACTCGGACCCGGGTGAGCATGCATACCTTAATATTGAAACATCGGCCCGCGACAACGTGCGGGTTTAAAACCTTGTTTAGTATATTACTATATTGTATTGTACCAGAAATATACGAGTAGACCTGAAATCGAATGATGATTATTTACAAATCAATTAAACAACGTTTTTCATCGAATAAAGGCCATTCTTTCTAATATATATATTTTTTTCCCTGATAAATAACAATATATTTTTTCCCCATTTAGTAGTTCTGGAGTCATGTGCACATGCATAAATAAGTCAAATTCAGAATATTTATGTTTAGATATGTTATAACCCCGTATGTACACAGGATAATCTTAACTACTTATAATAGAAAAACAGTCAAATGTGAAAAGTGAAAACTGAATTTTTGATCAATGCCCATAATGCCCTTGTGTTTAGACTTGGAAACTATATGCCAATGATTGTGTCTAACTTAAGCAAGGAAACAATATTTCCAATGAATATCTTTAACTTGATACTCTCTTATCACAATTCACTCAAACCATCATATATTTTGTAGGCCCTTCGAAGGTAACTAATAAAAATTATTTTTGTGTGACTTGATTACTAATAAAAATTATTTTTGTTGAGTATTATTACCTTTTTTTTAAACGGATTGAGTGTTATTACCTTGCTTTGATATAATGTAACTAACAATATGGTGGTGGTGATGAGTTGACTTGATTACAAACAGATTTGTGTGTCAATGAATCTGTTTTCTCCACATAATTTTGGGTTTGCCAATAAAAATACAGTAAGCCCTCCGGACCACTCAACCACCGCACCTCACCACCACAAGAACCTCACCAACGAAACCCACTTCTCCACAGTAAGCCCCACCACCACATTACAACGATCAGTTTTTAAATAGATCTTTGTATATTTATTGAGTTTTTAAATAGATCTTTGTATATTAATCAAGTCTTAAAGGTTTTCTTTTATAGATGTGTGGATTTTATTTGTAGATCTAAAAATTTATAACATTTTCGTCTGTGTTCTAAAAGGCGCGCCAAGGCGCGAGGCGTGGCCTTGGCGCCACGAAATGGACCAAGGCGTGAAGTCTAGGCGTCGTGTGAAAAGGCGTGGAATAAGGCGCGAAAAGGCGTGCCTTATAGTATGGCGTGGCGCCATTTTTAGAAGGGGATGATGTGGGCTTAAATTTTGGCCCTAGTAATTTCTAAACATAGTTCAAATTTTCACTTTATTTCTTATGCATATCACTTTTTGTAAGCTCACCTTTTGTAAACTCACCTTTTGTAAACTCGATATGTATATAAAATATGATATTATAACATAAATGATAAATATATAAATATTTTTTCGCCGCCTTAATCACGCCGCAAAAAACGCCATGGCTTCGCCATGGCGCGTAAGGCTTGAGGCGTGGCCTTGCCGCCACGCCACGCCTCACGCCATTTATAACATTGATTTTCGTGCTCTTTTTTTTTTTTTTTTTTTTTTTTTTTTTTTGAAGGGCAAATAGATATATAAATATAAAAACTCAGAACATAGATACAGACCAGCACAAAGAAAACCACTTGCCCTTTTCTATAAGACATAGATACAGGGCTGGAGGTGACCTATCAAAGAACAATGAGCAATCTCACGAGCATGCAAAACAACAAAAAGAGGACCAAGAGGCTAACTAAATTATGAGTGAACCCGAAGACAAACTACGACCAAAAGAAGAGAAGCAAAACAACTCCGGTAGCCAATTACACACCATTGCTCGGACCACCAAACCACTCTTCCCGTTTCACCTCATCCTTTTTTGACCGGGCCGAAATCCATTCGAAAGATCGCAACTGAATTTCTTTAAACAAATCCGGAATCATGGAACCATTTCTTCTAAATATCACTTGATTCCTATTACTCCATATCATGTATAGCGTGGACCAAATCACAGCTTTCCATCTCTCTCTGGTTATACCATTAAAAGAATCGATACCAGGTAAATTGAGAACTTCCTGGACCGAAAACACATCGATATTATCTAAGCCCCACCATTTGAATACCCGCTTCCAAACCAACTGAACCTTTGGGCATAAAACGAAACAATGGTCCATAGATTCAATAACGTTATTACAGCAATGACACAAGAGAGTATGAAGATCAATACCAATGTCATCGAGAATAGTGCGAACTGGAAACCTCCCATGATACAACCGCCATATAAAAACACATACCTTTTTGGGAATGCTTTTGCACCATGGAGTAGCGAATTGTCTCCCAGTTAACCCGAGAACCTTTTCATCTATCAAATCCCTAAGATCTTTGACTGAGAACTTGCCGTCTTCATTCAGCTCCCACCTACACTTGTCCATCACATGCAGCCGCTGCTTGCCTCCACCGCCGTCGCCGCTGTTGTTAGCCGAAAATAGTTCATGCCGCCGGAATTGTTTGGGGTTTTTTTTTGGATCTATATTATGTGATAAAATATTTTTTTCTTCCGTAAACTGTTTTTTAGTTTGTTTAATAAATCCTACTATATCTACTTCATTTGACTTTTAAAAACTCTGACCGAATGAAGATGATTCAAGTGAACAAAGGGGAGGTTGTAGAAACTTGGAAAAATTGAAGATGATGATAAAAGTAAGTTTTTTTTTTTTTTTTTTTTTTTTTTTTTTTTTTTTTTTTTTTTCCCTTTCCTTTATTGATTTTTTTAATTAAAAGTTTTGGTTTTTTCGGATTAAGGTGCTTAAAGTATTGAACTGTAGATGTTGCATCATACTAACTTTTAGTGTTTATTTTTGTGACGTGGGTGTCGTTTCCTAATTTCATTAAAGTTTTGATTTTTATTGTAAATGAAGATTAAGGTTTAATTATGTTTTATTTTTCTGAATTGGGTATTTTGAAATCTTGGTTTATGTTCATTTGGGTAGGGTTTTGTTGGTATAGTTTAATTTGTGAACTTTTTGCTATGTTTCTTTAATTGAAGTGATTATGTAATTAACAGATAAGCAGAATCGCAGTTTCATGATGATTTCAAGATGGGGAAAAAAGAAAGAAGCGGCTTATCTACTATGTTAATACAAATATCGCCTAAAAACGTCATTTATATTTTACGATCTTTGCTAAGTTTTGTTAACGACAAAATGTAAACTTTAGTTTATAAGTAAAACATAATCTTAGTTTTAAAGACTTGCATAAACTAGACATTTGCTATATTTTACATTTCATAAAACACAACACTTTTTATTTCTTAAAATAGAAATGTCACATCACATTTATGGCAAGTTTTGTCAATATACATTTATGGAAAGAAAGTGTGTTTGACTAACCATATGTTTGCTTGCACAAGTTTTGTGTTTGACTAGGTGTAATGAGATGTGACATTGTTTGGTTTGCAAGATTTATTGCAAAACCAACTGCAAGCCCGGCGGAACCCTGGGGGTATACGGGCGGAACCCATCTGAGGGTTCCGCCGTATCCGCCAGGCCTGCAGAAGGTTTTGCTATAAATACTAAGCCACAAGTTTGATTTTTGGCTTATCACTCTACATCATATTTTCACACTTTCATTCATTCTTTCATCTAACCCTTTAACATCCCATATGTGAAGTTTCTTTTTGTAGTAAAGAGATTCACGAGTTCATAAAAAATTACAAGTATTCAACACAACGTTGCAAGACTTGTTAGCTTAGCATTGTGTAGACTTGTTCAGTTTACATTTTATTTGATTGTGTATTTTCAGTAGTGATCGGTTAGTATTTTAGTTCTCAAAATACAAAGTGTGACGGGAGTTGTTGTACCCTTGTAAAAGAACTAACGGGAGTGGTTGTACCCTTGTAAAAGAACTCGACATCTAGCTTAGTGTCGGTAAACGTGTATAAGCGACGTGTAAGGTTTTCTCCGCCGGTGAAAGGAGCTTGTTGACTAGTGAAAGAAACTCTCGAGTTGGATACTCGGGGCGTGGACGTAGGGCAAGGAAAAAGAGTCCTTGTAGCCGAACCACGATAAATACTCGTGTTGTGGTTTGATCGTTTCTTTCATTTCCTTGCATGTTATAAATTGTGTTTGTGTATATATATCTTTGATCAAACGGAAAGTTTCAAAGCTAATTAAACAAGTTAAAAAGATTTTAAACGGTAAACTATTCAACCCTCCTTCTAGTTTTCCACAATTGGCATCAAGAGCTACGTTACTCAAGCTTTTAAAATATATTGTGTTTTAAAATTTGAAACGATCCATGGATTTTGAAAATTAAAGAAGGGCAATCTATACAAAGACCACCACTTTTTGAAGCAAATGGTTTTATATAATGGAAAAACTGTTTTGAAACTTACGTGAAATCTAAAGATATAGATTTATGGTATATAATCATTGATGGTGATAATATAGTTACTAATATTAAAGATGATGATCAAAAGAAATTGACTGCTAAAAATAATGAAGCTAAAATGATGCTTTACAATGCTTTGCCCAAGAAAGAATATGAAAGAGTCTTTATGTGTAAAACCGCCAAAGATATTTGGCAATCTTTAATAGTCACTCATCAAGGAAACTCACAAGTTAAAGATAACAAAATTGATCTTCTTGTTCAACAATATGAACAATTTGTTATTTCCGAAGATGAGATTATTGATAATGCATTTGCTAGGTTTAACACTATTATCACTTCACTTAAAGCACTTGATGAATCTTTTTGTAGTAAGAATTTTGTCAGGAAATTTCTTAGAGCACTCCATCCGAAGTGGAGAGCAAAAGTGACAGCAATTGAAGAATCCAAGGATCTTTCAAGCATGTCACTTGACGAGCTAATTGGAAACCTTAAAGTTCATGAAATGGTAATGGAAAAAGATTCGGAACTAGTTAGAGGCAAGAAAGAAAAAGTTAAGTCCATTGCCTTGAAAGCTAGAGTCCAATCAAGTGATGATGAAGAATCTACTTCGGATAGTGATGATGAGGAATATGCTATGGCCGTTAGAGACTTCAAGAAGTTCTTTCGTAGAAGAGGGAAGTTTGTAAGGCAACCAAAAGATGACAAGAAAACTTTCCGGTAAGATCGTGATGATAGGAAAGGAAAGGTTGAAAGGAAATGCAATAGGTGTGGAGACACAAGTCATCTAGTAGGAGAATGTCCAAAACCACCCAAGAGCAAACCTCAACAAGCTTTTGTGGGTGGTGCTTGGAGTGACTATGAAGGAGATGACGATGAGCCAAAGAATGATGATATTGCTCTCATGGCTCACGACTCAAATAAGGTACTCTCCGACTCATCTTACTCCTCTATTGATGATGACACCTTACAAAAAGAATATAACAAACTTTGTGAATTGAGCTTAAAAATCATAAACAAAAATAAGTTTTTGAAAACTAAAAAGGAGTTTTTAGAAAATGAAGTTTATGAGTTAAAAGAAAAAGCTAAGAGATTAGAAAAGAGTAAAAGTATTGACACATCTTACAAATCATGTGAAGAGCTTAAACTCGAAGTTGAGAAACTTAAAATTACTCAAAATGATCTAATAAAACAAACCACAAAGTTTAAGAAGTTCGATAAGAGCATTTCTTCTGCGGATGAAATTAGGAAACTTCAAAAGTCACCCTTTGATAAAACAGGACTAGGATTCATGAAAATAGAAACTTCAAAAGGTCAAACAAAACAAGAAAAGAATGCATAAGAAACTAACAAAACTGCTACAGCAGCCCGCGAAACAGACGGAACCCAATCCAGGGTTCCGTCCGTTGGACCCGAAGGTTCCGCCAGGTCTGCTGCAGTAGTAACACCATCCACATCGGATCGTTCAAATTTTGTTAAAGTTACATATAAAAATGGAACAAAACCTGTCTTTAAAACTGGAGTAGGACTTAGTAAAAATGAATTTAGAGCTAAGACTACTCAACCAAGACCTAAGACTCCAATTCCCAAACGCCCCTTTCCAAAGAGCAACTTCAACACACGACCAAACTACCAACATGTATGGAACCAAAACACTCCTGGACATTACCAAGCTCCAAATTACATGTCATGGAATCCTTATGTTCTACTTTCATACTTGGAACAAGTTAATGGTACGCTTAACCAAAATGGACCCATGAGAAATTGGGGACCAAATGTTTGAGTGTTTTTGGTAAAATAGGTGTGCCTCAAAGTTTGTTTGGAACCGGATGAAGGGATTAAAGATAGCGGTTGTTCAAGGCACATGACGGGTAACAAAAGCCTCTTCACTACTTATCACAAATGTGATGGACGTAATGTTACGTTTGGTAGTAAAGCTAAGACCAAAATCATCGAAAAAGGTACAATCTCTCATGACTCCCATTTTATAGATGATGTAGCTCATGTTGATAACTTAGGTTTTAATCTTCTTAGTATTAGTCAACTTTTTCGTAATAAGTATAATGTCCTTTTTAGTGAAAACGGAAGTAAAATACTTAAAGATGGTATAACCATAGCCAAAGGTGATCTTAAGAACAACGTGTACGTCATGAAGATGGATCCAACATCTAGAGACAAACTTTGTCTTACCTCATTAGATGAATCTTCAACTTTATGGCATAGACGTTTAGGACATGAGACTAATTCAAAACCTCTCCTCCAAAGACTAAGTTCGAAACCTACCTAAGTTGAAATATGACTAACACTTTTGTGATGCTTGCAAAGTCGGTAAACAAGTCCATAGTAGCCATAAGGCTAAAAACTTGGTTTCTACATCTAGGTGTCTAGAACTTTTGCATATGAATTTATTTGGTCCATCCGCTATACAAAGTTAAGGAGGTAACTTCTACACTTTGGTCATAGTCGATGATTATTCAAGATATACTTGGACAAAATTTTTGAAAAGTAAAAATGAAGCTTTTGATAAATTTGAGATTCTAAGTAAAAAAATTCAAAATCAAGTAGGGTCTAATATTGTGTCTATTAGAACGGATCACGGTCGTGAATTTGATAATGAATTTCAATTTGGAAACTTTTGTGATATTAATGGTATTACTCATAACTTTTCGGCTCCACGTACCCCTCAATCTAATGGTGTAGTAGAACGTAAAAACCGGACGTTACAAGAGATGAGTAGAACAATACTTAATGAACAAAACATTCCACATAAATTTTGGTGTAATGCCATTGACACATCAACGTACATTTTAAATCGAGTCTTAATTAGACCATAATTGAAGAAAACTCCTTATGAACTATATAAAGGTAAAAAGCCTACATTAGGATACTTTAGAGTGTTTGGAAGTAAATGCTTCATTCTTAACACCAAGGATTATCTCACCAAATTTGACCCAAAGTCTTATGAAGGTGTATTTCTTGGATATTCACAAAATAGTAAAGCATACATTGTTTTGAACAAAGAAACCTTAAGAGTCGAGGAATCGTTGGACGTAACATTTGACGAGAGTCCACCTCCCTCTAAGACATCACCTTTGGTAGATGATGACTTAGTTGAAAGCCAAGCAATAGAAAGTCAAGAGATCTTAGGTAATGACAAGGAAGATGAACTATTAAAAAAAGAACTTGTCAATGTCAAAGAATCTAAAAGTCATCCATTAGATAGTGTCATAGGCAACATTAACAAAAGAACACTAAGATCAAAAGTTCAAAACGAAAGCAACTACTTTTGTTTTGTGTCAACCATTGAACCGAAAAATATTAATGAAGCCATTAAGGATGAGTCTTGGGTAATTGCAATGCAAGAATAGTTAAACCAATTTGTTAGGAATGATGTATGGACATTAGTTCCTCAACCAAAGAGTCAAACGATAATTGGAACAAAATGGGTCTTTCGTAATAAAATGGATGAAAATGGAATTGTGTCTAGAAACAAAGCTAGGCTAGTTGCACAAGGATATAATCAACAAGAAGGCATTGACTACGATGAAACTTTTGCTCCGGTTGCTAGGCTTGAGTCAATTAGAATCTTACTTGCATATGCATGTGCACACAATTTTAAACATTTTCAAATGGACGTCAAAAGTGCATTTCTAAACGAAGTCATTAATGAAGAAGTGTATGTTGCTCAACCACCGGGCTTTATCGATTTTGAAAAACCAAATCATGTTTACAAACTTAAAAAGGCTCTTTATGGACTTAAGCAAGCTCCAAAAGCATGGTATGATCGACTTAAAACCTTCCTAGTTGACCATAAGTATACCATGGGCTTAGTTGATAATACTCTCTTCACTAAGAAGAAAGATTCACATATTATCATAGTCCAAATCTATGTTGATGACATTATATTCGGATCAACTTGTCAAGAATTATGTGTGGAATTTTCAAAAATCATGCATGACGAGTTTGAAATGAGTATGATGGGAGAACTCAACTTTTTCCTAGGACTCCAAATTAAACAACTAGAAGATGGTATCTTCTTTAACCAATCTAAATATATTAAGGACATGCTTAAGAAATTTGGATTAGAAGATTCGAAACCAATCAAAACACCCATGTCCACAGAAACTAAACTCACCAAGGATGAGGAAAGTGAATCCGTAGATAGCACTAAATATAGAGGTATGATTGGTAGTCTACTTTACCTAACGGCTAGTAGACCCGACATTATGTTTAGTGTTTGTCTATGTGTTCGTTTTCAAGAAGATCCTAAGACTACTCATCTCGAAGCCGTTAAAAGGATTTTTAGGTATATTAAGGGCACTACACATTTAGGTTTATGGTATCCCAAAGGAACAGAAATAGACACCATAGTGTATGCTGACTCGGATCATGCTGGTGACTATGTTGATAGAAAAAGTACAAGTGGTATTTGTACTTTTGTTGGACATTGTCTCACCTCATGGTTCTCTAAGAAGCAAACGGCTCTTGCTATCTCAACAACGGAAGCCGAGTACGTTTCGGCCAGAAAGGCATGTCAACAAGCTCTTTGGATAAAGCAAGCTCTTGTCGACTACAGAATTCAACTTAACGACATCACAATTATTTGTGGCAACAAAGGCGCCATTGATCTTAGCAAAAACCCGGTTCAACATGCTCGTACCAAACATATTGAAATCCGTCATCATTTCCTTCGTGACAACGTTCAAAAAGGAAATATCTCAGTTGAGAAAGTTTCTTCCGAAGACAACATAGCCGACATTCTCACGAAACCCCTTAAACGTGAACCTTTTAACCTTCTTAGGCTAGGCTTAGGACTCATGGAACCTACGTTGTAGTTCTGGACATTAGACAAAAATCACAAAAATCAAAACAAATCCATAACTCTTTTTCTCAGCAGGGTCGGCGGAACCCTCAAACACAACGGACGGAACCCAATTCAAGGGTCCGTCGTATCCGCCGACCTGCAGAACCATTTTTTTGTTTATATTAAACCAAACACCCATTATCTCATACCACCACTTCCAAACTGTTACTATTCACTTTACCATCCATCCATACCTACGATTTCTTGGTCTTCCTTTCACTCACATTGCAAATCAATCATCATTGTAAGTATTCTAAACTTGATTACATTCCTGATCTGAGTCTAGGAATTCTATTTTTGCACAAAAACAAAAACTTGGGGTTATGCATTAACTTGAGAAACTCATGCATGAAATTAGGTGTTTAACAAAACTAATCATGTTCCCCATAGTTAGGAATTGCATTCTTACTAAGTGTAAACATGTTTGCTAAAACACCCCATGTCAAATTCTTCCAAAATTTTCTCACAAATAGGACAAATATTTTTTCGTCTCACATTGAGAATACTGTTAATACAAATATCGCCTAAAAACGTTATTTATATTTTACGATCTTTGCTAAGTTTTGTTAATGACAAATGTAAACTTTAGTTTCTAAATAAAACATAATCTTAGTTTTAAAGACTTGCATAAACTAGACTTTTGTTACATTTTACATTTCATAAAACACAACACTTTTTATTTTCTAAAAATAGAATTGTCACACATTTATGGCAAGTTTTGTCATTATACATTTATGGAAAGAAATGTGTTTGACTTACTTAGATGTTGCTTGCAAGTTTAGTGTTTGACTTGATATTATGTGATGTGACATTGTTTGGTTTGCAAGAGTAATGAGATGTGACTTTGTTTGGTTTGCAAGATTTATTGCAAAACCAACTGCAAGCCCGGCGGTACCCTGGAGGTACACGGGCGGAACCCTTCTCAGGGTCCGCCTGATCCGCCAGACCTGCAGAAGGTTTGGCAATAAATATCAAGCCACAAGTTGAAATTTTGGCTTATCACTTGACATTATATTTTACACACACATTCATTCTTTCATCTAACCTCTTAACATTTCATATGTGAAGTTTCTTTTTGTAGCAAAGAGATTCACGAGCTTACTAAAAGTAACAAGCATTCAACACAACATTGCAAGACTTGTTAGCTTAGCATTGTGTAGACTTGTGTAGTTTACACTTCATTTGATTGTGTATTTTCAATAGTGATCGGTTAGTATTTTAGTCCTCAAAATACAAAGTGTATCGGGAGTAGTTGTACCTTTGTAAAGAACTAACGGGAGTGGTTGTACCCTTGGTAATGAACTCGACATCTAGCTTTGTGTCGGTAAAAGTATAAGCGACGTGTAAGGTTTTCTCCGCCGGTGAAAGGAGCTTGTTGACTAGTGAAAGAAACTCTCGAGTTGGATACTCGGGGCGTGGACGTAGGGCAAGGAAAAAGAGTCCTTGTAGCCGAACCACGATAAATACTCGTGTTGTGGTTTGATCGTTTCTTTCATTTACTTGCATGTTATATATTGTGTTTGTGTATATATCTTTGATCAAACGGAAAGTTTCAAAGCTAACTTAACAAGTTAAAAAGATTTTAGTCGGTAAACTATTCAACCCCCCATTCTAGTTTTCCACAATTGGTATCAGAGCTACGTTACTCAAGCTTTTAAAATATATTGTGTTTTAAAACTTGAAACGATCCATGGATTTTGAAAATTACAAAGAAGGGCAATCTATGCAAAGACCACCACTCTTTGAAGCAAATGGTTTTATATATTGGAAAAACCGTTTTGAAACTTACGTGAAATCTAAAGATATAGATTTGTGGTATATAATCATTGATGGTGATAACGTAGTTACTAACATTAAAGATGATGATCAAAAGAAATTAATAGGTAAAAATAATGAAGCTAAAATGATGCTTTACAATGCTTTGCCTAAGAAAGAATATGAAAGAGTCTTTTTGTGTAAAACCGCCAAAGATATTTGGCAATCTTTAATTGTGACTCATCAAGGAAACTCACAAGTTAAAGATAAAAAAATTGATCTTCTTGTTCAACAATATGAACAATTTGTTATTTCCGAAGATGAGATTATTGATAATGCTTTTGCTAGATTTAATACTATTATTACTTCACTTAAAGCACTTGACGAATCTTTTTGTAGTAAGAACTTTGTCAGGAAATTTCTTAGAGCACTCCATCCGAAGTGGAGAGCAAAAGTGACGACAATTGAAGAATCCAAAGATCTTTCAAGCATGTCTCTTGATGAGCTAATTGGAAACCTCAAAGTTCACGAAATGGTAATGGAAAAAGATTCGGAACTAGTTAGAGGCAAGAAGGAAAAAGTTAAGTCCATTGCCTTGAAAGCTAGAGTCCAATCAAGTGATGATGAAGAATCTACTTCGGATAGTGATGATGAGGAATATGCTATGGCCGTTAGAGACTTCAAGAAGTTCTTCCGTAGAAGAGGAAAGTTTGTAAGGCAACCTAAAGATGACAAGAAAACTTTCCGAAAAGATCGTGATGATAGGAAAGGAAAGGTTGAAAGAAAATGCTATAGGTGTGGAGACACAAGTCATCTTGTAGGAGAATGTCCAAAACCACCCAAGAGCAAACCTCAACAAGCTTTTGTGGGTGGTGCTTGGAGTGACTATGAAGGAGATGACGATGAGCCAAAGAATGACGATATTGCTCTCATGGCTCACAACTCAAATGAGGTGTGCCTCAAAGTTTGTTTGGAACCGGATGAATGGATTAAAGATAGCGGTTGTTCAAGGCACATGACGGGCAACAAAAGCCTCTTCACATCTTATCACAAATGTGACGGAGGTAATGTTACGTTTGGTAGTAATACTAAGAGCAAAATCATCGGAAAAGGTACAATCTCTCATGACTCCCTTTTTATAGATGATGTAGCTCATGTTGATAACTTAGGTTTTAATCTCCTTAGTATTAGTCAACTTTTTCGTAATAAGTATAATGTTCTTTTTAGTGAAAACGGAAGTAAAATACTTAAAGATGGTATAACCATAGCCAAAGGTGTCCTTAAGAACAACGTATATGTCATGAAGATGGATCCAACATCTAGAGACAAACTTTGTCTTACCTCATTAGATGAATCTTTAACTTTATGGCATAGACGTTTAGGACACGCTAACATGAGACTAATCCAAAACCTCTCCTCCAAATACTTAGTTCGAAACCTACCTAAGTTGAAATATGACCAACACTTTTGTGATGCTTGCAAAGTCGGTAAACAAGTCCATAATAGCCATAAGGCTAAAAACTTGGTTTCTACATCTAGGTGTCTAGAACTTTTGCATATGGATTTATTTGGTCCATCCGCTATACAAAGTTATGGAGGTAACTTGTACACTTTGGTCATAGTTGATGATTACACAAGATATACTTGGACAAAATTTTTGAAAAGTAAAAATGAAGCTTTTGATAAATTTGAAATTCTAAGTAAGAAAATTCAAAATCAAGTAGGGTCTAATATTGTGTCTATTAGAACGGATCACGGTTGTGAATTTGATAATGAATTTCAATTTGGTAACTTTTGTGATAATAATGGAATAACTCATAACTTTTCGGCTCCACGTACTCCTCAATCAAATGTTGTAGTAGAACGTAAAAACCGGACATTACAAGAGATGAGTAGAACAATGCTTAATGAACAAAACATTCCACAAAAGTTTTGGTGTAATGCCGTCGACACTTCAACGTACAATTTAAACGAGTCTTAATTAGACCAGTTTTGAATAAAACTCCTTATGAACTAAATAAAGGTAAAAAGCCTACATTAGGATACTTTAGAGTGTTTGGGAGTAAATGTTTCATTCTTAACACCAAGGATTATCTCACCAAATTTGACCCAAAGTCTTATGAAGGTGTATTTCTTGGATATTCACAAAATAGTAAAGCATACATTGTTTTGAACAAAGAAACCTTAAGAGTCGAGGAATCGTTGAACGTAACATTTGACGAAAGTCCACCTCCCAATAAGACATCACCTTTGGTAGATGATGACTTAGTTGAAAGCCAAGCAATAGAAAATCAAGAAATTTTAAGTGATGACAAGGAAGATGAACTATTAAACAAAGAACTTGTCAATGTCAAAGAATCTAAAAGTCATCCATTAGATGGTGTCATTGGTAATATTAACGAAAGAACACTAAGGTCAAAAGTTCAAAATGAAAGCAATTACTTTTGTTTCGTGTCAACCGTTGAACCTAAAAATATTAATGAAGCCATTAAAGATGAGTCTTGGGTAATTGCAATGCAAGAAGAGTTAAACCAATTTGTTAGGAATGATGTATGGACATTAGTTCCTCAACCAACGAGTCAAACTATAATTGGAACAAAATGGGTATTTCGAAATAAAATGGATGAAAATGGAATTGTGTCTAGAAACAAAGCTAGGTTAGTTGCACAAGGATATAACCAACAAGAAGGCATTGACTACGATGAAACTTTTGCTCCGGTTGCTAGGCTCGAGTCAATTAGAATCTTACTTGCATATGCATGTGCACACAATTTTAAACTCTTTCAAATGGACGTCAAAAGTGCATTTCTAAACGGAGTCATTAATGAAGAAGTGTATGTTGCTCAACCACCGGGCTTCATCGATTTTGAAAAACCAAATCATGTTTACAAACTTAAAAAGGCTCTTTACGAACTTAAGCAAGCTCCAAAAGCATGGTATGATCGACTTAAAACATTCCTAGTTGACCATAAGTATACCATGGGCTTAGTTGATAATACTCTCTTCACTAAGAAGAAAGATTCACATATTATCATAGTCCAAATCTATGTTGATGACATTATATTTGGATCAAATTGTCAAGAATTATGTGTGGATTTCTCAAAAATCATGCATGACGAGTTTGAAATGAGTATGATGGGAGAACCCAACTTTTTCCTAGGACTCAAAATCAAACAACTAGAAGATGGTATCTTCTTTAACCAATCTAAATATATTAAGGACATGCTTAAGAAATTTGGACTAGAAGATTCGAAACCTATCAAAACTCCCATGTCCACGGAAACTAAACTCACCAAGGTTGAGGAAAGTGAATCCGTAGATAGCACTTAATATAGAGGTATGATTGGTAGTCTACTTTACCTAACGGCTAGTAGACCCGGCATTATGTTTAGTGTTTGTCTATGTGCTCATTTTCAAGAAGATCCTAAAACTACCCATCTTGAAGCCGTTAAAAGGATTTTTAGGTATATTAAGGGCACTACACATTTAGGTTTATGGTATCCCAAAGGAACGGGAATAGACACCATAGTGTATGCCGACTCGGATCATGCCGGTGACTATGTCGATAGAAAAAGTACAAGTGGTATTTGTACTTTTGTTGGACATTGTCTCACCTCATGGTTCTCTAAGAAGCAAACGGCTCTTGCTATCTCAACAATGGAAGCGAGTACGTTTCGGCCGGAAAGGCATGTCAACAAGCTCTTTGGATGAAGCAAGCTCTTGTCGACTACGGAATTCAACTCAACGACATCACAATTCTTTGTGACAACAAAGGTGCCATTGATCTTAGTAAAAACCCAGTTCAACATGCTCGTACCAAACATATTGAAATCCGTCATCATTTCCTTCGTGACAACGTTCAAAAAGGAAATATGTCAATTGAGAAAGTTTCTTCCGAAGACAACATAGCCGACATTCTCACAAAACCCCTTAAACGTGAACCTTTTAACCTTCTTAGGCTAGGCTTAGGACTCATGGAACCTACATTGTAGTTATGGACATTAGACAAAAATCACAAAAATCAAAACAAATCCATAACTATTTTTCTCAGCAGGGTCGGCCTGCAGAACCAAAAACTTTGTTTATATTAAACCAAACACCCATTATCTCATACCACCACTTCCAAACTGCCACTATTCACTTTACTATCCATCCATACCTACGAATTCTTGGTCCTCCATCCATTTACATTGCAATTCAATCATCATTGTAAGTATTCTAAACATGATTACAATCCTGATCTGAGTCTAGGAATTCTATTTCTTGCACAAAAACAAAAACTTGGGGTTATGCATTAACTTGAAAAACTCATGCATAAGATTAGGTGTTTAACATAACTAATCATGTTTCCCATAGTTAGGAATTGCATTCTTACTTAGTATAAACATGTTTGCTAAAACACCCAATGTCAAATTCTTCCTAAAATTTCTCACAAGTAGGACAAATATTTTTTCGTCTCACATTGAGAATACAAAATCAAAACGTTATGTTTAAAACATCACTTGCATAATGTCTCTTGAATGCTAAAGGGAATACATAACCAATATGTATTTTCGGGTACATTCAAACGAAGCTACATTGAACTAGGAGCGTTTGGGTTATCTTTTGTTTTATAACAAAACTTGCATAAAACGATTTTTGAAGCATCAAAATGAGTCAAGATAACCGCACCTCCACATAGTTTTCATATAGGCACACACTAGAACATCCACATTATAATAAGTAGTTTACTTAAACTAAAATATGAAATTTTGTTGTTCTAGGAATCATCATGCCTCCTCTAACCCACTACGACCACAAGGACACCATTAAGTACCTACCAAAACACCACAAAACCAAAGGCCTTACCCCAAACCAAGTCAACATTTTCAAAGCCTTAGAAAAACACTATATCCATGAGGGTAGAACCATTGACCCATCTTTCCTTGAAGTCACAAACCTTTATGCCGAATTCGCCACAATCAACTTTGAGTGTCTTTTGAATATCGACGAGCCTATTTGTCCTAGATTCATTCTAGAGTTCTATGCATCCTCCGTCCTCTCCACGGATGACTATGGTCATATGTCTATCAACTTTAGGGTTAGTAGTCATCAATACTCCTTCACTCTTGAGGAGTTTGCTCAAATCTTAGGAGTCCCAAACCGTGGTACTTGCCTCTATTCCGACTAGCACTCCCTCTCAACTCTTGACAACCTCCAAGACCGTTACCATCCTTATGACACACCCCTTGTCTCAAAATATGTACTCCGTGACCACCTCTTTGTTAGGACCACCAACACTAGGAGAACCCGTTCGGGGAATGAGGTCGATAAGGACCCATATGGAATGGAAATGAATGAACTTAAGCCCCAATTCAAGAAATGGGAGGAAGTCCTTAGAGCCAATGTCATTAGCACAATAGAAAACCGAGATCATATCAACCTTTGCCTTTGCTACATGCTCTACTCCTTGTCCGTTAGGCAACTGATGAGTGCTCAAACACTCATCATTTTTATCGTATTTAAACTGCCAAAACATCCGAAAACGCTCAGAAATGCATCAAAATACTAAAAATATCCCAAGGATTGTATTTTATACGTTTCAGATGCAAAATGAGCAAAAACAATGAAAAAACGAACAAAGTTTACACAATTGGTAGTTTTAGTCCCCCAACTTTCAAAAATTTACAAAACTAGTCCCTGAGCATTTGTTTTGAAAGAAAAGTCAGCCTAAGGCATTTAGAAGTCAAAAATTATCAAAATTAATCCTTAGGTGAAAACTTTGGAAAAATTACACTTTTGGTCCCTGCAGTTTGGGAAATTGACAAAATCAGTCCCTGGGTACTTTTAAAATGGAAAATATATTTTGTGGTCCTTGGATTATTGATATCTGGCAAGAAACACCCTTGATATATTTTGGAAGTTTGGCAAGTTTGGTCCTCACAAAAAATCAGAAGTTACAATTTTGGTCCTTGAAATTTTTAACTATCATATCAAACGGACCCTTTGTAATCTTATTTACCAAAACCAACCCAACTCCAAATGTATACCAGCCCACCACTTTCTTTGATCCAAAATCCATACCCCAAGCCCATTGCAATCAAAAGCCCACCCCATCCAACGTTTTATTAATAAAACGGGGTCAAACCCCAAGTCAACTCCTCCCACCCCTCTCCTTGCCGCCATAACCAGACACAACCAGCCCCCAAACATAATCTGCCATTCCCCAACACTTTTGTCTCCCACCCCCTCCTCTCGTACTAACCACCCTAATCCACCACTCAACCAAAGTCAACCCCCAAACACTATTATTACTTATCTCATCCTCCATGTTGGACATCTTGGGGCTGAGATGGGACTTCAGCCAATCAATTGGCTAGGAATTGCTCCCAGGGGACAAAGGCAGCAGAAAAGCACAAGACAAAAAAGGAGAAAAGGAGAAAAGGCCCTGGTTTCAGTTTCTTTTGTTTTCTTAGTATATATAGAAATCTGTTGTAAGCCTGAGGGCTATGTAGTTTTTCTTTAAGTAGTTTTTTTTTTTTATGTAATTCTCTAATTCAACAAGCAATGTATGTTTTAGTTTAAGTTGTAAAACCTTTTTCAGTTATTAATGCAAGTTACATTCCAGTTCAAGTGATTTCCATTTTTTTTACTTAAAATTCCTTTTATCTTAAATAATTATGATTGTCTGTTTGCTATGCTTAGTTAAAACCTTAGACCCTTATGTAAGTTATTGAAAATTTTTGGAAACTTTGAATTGAGAAAAACTCAGAAAAAGAAAATCAGAAAGAAAACAAAGAAAATCAGAAAAAAAAATATACAAAGAAGAAGAAGGTGTAGAAGCAGTAGCAGGCATGGAAGAAGAATTGGTTTAGAGCTCATGGGAGCATAGGAATTGAAACTTGGTTCTGGTTCTTGTTGTTCTGTGGCTTGGCTCAAAACTGTAAGACCTCTTCCAATTTTTAGCATAAACTGAATTGTTGATTTTAGGTTAGTATGTATTCTAGGTTAGTATAAGTTAGAATTTCAATTTATTTGATTAGGTCCTTGATTTGCTGTGTGCAACAACCCAAACAGACTTTAAGGGAGTGTTTGGGTTAAATGTATCAAGGTTGTATGTGGTAGTGTAGTTTGTTGAAATCAGTTTCCATACACCTTATAAGGTTGTAAATGTTCTAAGAAAACACAAAATTGGTAAGTTTCTAGTAAAAAGTCAAAACTTCATGTAGGATTCTTAAACCACCAATCTGTGTATGTTTGTGGACCTCAGACCCCCATCCCAAGTTTGGAAATTATTAACATAGGTTCCTTTGATCTTATTATAAGTTAAAACAACATTCTCAGTCACTAAATCAAGATCAATATTTCATTTTAGTCAACTTTTGTTAAAACTGAAAAAAGTCGAAAGCTCATGTTGCTCAGTTTTTCCAAAAGTTAGGTGAATTGTTTTGATTTTTGGGGATTGATTGGGAACTTGAAATTCATTGTGTTTATAGACTACCACTTGATCTACAAAAACCTGGGATCACTTAATTTTTGTGAATTTTTGTGTTCAAATTACATCTACTCAAACACACCTACAGGGCAAGGGTTTGCCCTGCTTCACAACTCTGTCCACAGCCCTTACTTTCAAAAGCTTGCTCAGGTTTCACAATTTGGTTTTAGAGTGGGAATTTTGTTAATCATAGGAGCTCTTCTGGCTATCTTGTTATGTGCATACTTGTTCTTCTCTGAATTGCTTATTTGGACAAAGGTGGAACCTCTTATGAGCTTTTAGTCCATAAATTTAAACTGTATGGTTCTCAATTCAGTGTCTCACAGGCCCTACTCCCAAGCTCCCCACCAAGCTCAAATCTTGAGCTTATCCCTTAGGCTTAGATGTTTTAGAAAGCCCTCCTAGCAGGCTTCTAGGTTCCACCTTTGTTTTGGACCCTGGAAAATCCCTGGTGGGCCCCACTTAGTCTGATAGTTGGCCAATTGGCCTGGCTGATGCCCAGAATTGAACTTAAGTGCTTATTCACTTATTACAGCTTAACCAGTGTACTTCTTTATATGTTTTTGCTCATTCCTTGCTTCCTTAATGATGTTGTAGCTTATTTGTTCATGGTAACATAGTTTAGCTTTTTCAAAACTCCATAAGCCTAATAAGCTCAAACCATGGACTGTTGTGCTTAATTGCATGCACAGAGCTTATTTTTTAAGATTCATAAAAAGTTCCTTCACAAAAAGTGTTAGTTTTTAGTAGTAAATCAGTTGTGTGAAAGAAAAATTAGGAAAAGACAAAAAAATAAAAAGAAATAGCTTCTATTTAAGCCCTTTTGGCTTATTTTCTGTTTATTTATAAGCAACATCTATTTTTAAATTTTTCCTAGGCTTCTGTAACCATAATAGATTTTTAGTAATTTTTTTAGATTTTTCCTTAATCATTTAGTATTTTTTTATAATTTAGTTTAATTTAAATCAATTAAATAATTAGTTTTTAATTATTAATAATTAATTAAAGTTTTAAAATTAGTTTTATATTATTTTAGATTCTTCTAAATTTAATTTTCATTTTTCTAGTTAAATTTCATTATTATTTATAATTTAGGATATTTTAGTTAATTAAAAAGTAATTAATAATTAGTAATTAATTAATAGTAATTAATTAAATAGTTGTAAAAATAATTTTAATTTTCTAAAAATTTTCTAACATCATTAGGATTGTAAGAATATCATTTTCACGTTCGTAGACTTTGTTACTCCCGTTTCACTTTTTAATTTGCGCGTTCGCGTTTATCTTAAACTAAAACGTGCGTTTTTAGGTTAAATCACGTTTTTAGGTAATCTGATAATCAGTAATTGTTAATAAAGTGTTTCTAAGTTGTTTTCCATCATAATCACGTACTGTAACCATAATAATCAAATTCCTAACCTTTTTGGTTAATCACCCGATCATTTAAAACGTTACAAATACAATTACACGCCTCGTCGGGACATAACGACCTGGGGATTCCCTAAACTCCTTGGTTAGTTGGTTTTTGACGTTTGACTTGGTTGAGCATTCACCTGGTTGATTTAGGTTGACCGTTTGGGGTCAATCAAAAATTTGGCGCCGCTGCCGGGGAGGCTGCTGCGTATCTGCACACGTTCTTTAAAGATTAGTGATTTTTCACGCATCATTGTATAAACTCACCCTCTTTTTGTAAATCTTAATCATAAAACAAAAACATTATTAACACTTTTCCTAAAGTGTTAACAACACCAAAAAAATCAAAAACAAACAAAACAGATCGTTACGTTTTCTATATCGAGTTTCTTTTAAGGTGATTCTTAAAGAAATACGATTTTGGTAAACGTAACGACACCAAAATATTGTCCAAAGGTTTTTTCACCCATACACAAAAACCCAAAAACATTCGTCTTTTCTTGTGAATAATAATTACATAAAAATAAACCGTCGCAAACCAAGACAGAACACCTACTAACTGGGGGTGTGAACATAAGAAGTTCCCAAACGAAAGATAAAAACTTGCCTTTGTATCCCTGTAGGTGGTGTACCTTTCTTAAAGAAGCCACTTACCTGCGATTATTGGTTTAAGTTCACTGTGGTTTTGCCTCGACTTTGTTTTGATTGATTTTTGTTACTAGTGCATGCGCACTCGCTCTTCTAGGTCTACTAGCCCATTACGTAAGCTTGTAAGAAAACCTAGAAGACCTCGTAGACGTTCAGCACCAACAGTCGGATCTGAGATCCGTACTGTTTCCACTCCAGCTGTCACCATGGTGGAAGACCGCCCCATGTGTGAGCTTCTCCAAGTACCCATCGAGGGTTACGGAGACGCTATTGTTGTTCCAGCCATCGTGGCTGATAGTTTTGAGCTCAAAACCGGGTTACTTAATCATGTAACCTCAAGTCAATTTTACGGTTTTGAGAGGGATGATCCCCATGCTCATATTCGATGGTTCAATAAAATCACATCAACCATCAAGTACAAAAATGTCCCGTATGAAGCAATTAAGCTTCTTCTCTTCCCATTCTCCCTCGAGGGTCAAGCCCGGATTTGGCTTGAGAAACAACCCCCTCGATCTGTTGAGACATGGGAAGACTTGGTCAAAAAGTTTGTGAATGAATTCTTCCCACCTTCTAAGACCACGAGTCTTAAAAACGAGATCACCAAGTTCACTCAAAAATATGATGAATCATTTGGTGAAGCGTGGGACCGTTTCAGAGAATTACTTCGCAAGTGTCCACATCATGGTTTCTCCGAGTTGATGCAACTCGATACTTTCTACAATGGCGTGAGCCAAGTTGATCAGGATTCTCTCAATGCCTCCGCGGGAGGTAACTTTTTGAGTAGAACCACCAAAGAAGCCTTAGCAATCATCGAGAAGAAGTCTAAGGTCCGCTCTACACGAAGCAAGCCGGTTGTTTCACAAATTAGTGCGGGACCTTCCACTTCATCTCCTTCGAGTCAGTCTAGCACCGATGCTAAGATTGACAAGCTTACTGAGGCTATTCAAGCTTTGGTTCTCGCCCAGCAAAAGAAAGTCTCTTTTCCCCAACATCCTCCACCTGCTGAGGTTAAAAAAGTGGAAGTCTGTGTAACTTGTGGTGGGCCGCATGCCTACTACAATTGCACAGCTACTGATGGTTCTCCGTTTGAAGCTCATGCTGTAGACGGGTCATCTAATCAAGGAGGTAATCAATACCGCCCTCCTATGGACCCGAACTACCATCCTAATCATTATCCTGGATCGCCCGGTTTTAATCAAAACCAAAATGTCCAAAACTGTAACCAGAATCAAAATAGAATGAACCAAGGTTTTCAAAACCAAGGTAACTTCCATCAGGGTCACGGTTTTCAGAATCAAAACCAAGGTTTCCAACATCAAAATCAAGGAAACTTTAATCGAAACCAAGGTCAGGGTAATTTCAACCCCGGGTATTTTCATGGAAACAACAACCATAATCAGGGTAATTTTCAAAACCAAGGTCCCAATCAGAACAATCGTGCTCAAAATTTTAATAACCAAAATCAAGCCATTGTTCCTACTGGGCCTTCATCTGATGAGTTGTTAAAACAATTCATGAAATCCCAAGAAGAGATGAACAAGTTGTTGGTTAGCCAGATTTCTAAAATTAAGAAGTCTTTAAATGAACGACCCTCGGGCTCAGGAACACTTCCGAGCAACATGATCGCTAACCCGAGGGGCGATGCTAAGGCGATCACAACTAGAAGTGGTGCTTCTTATGATGAACCCGAGATTCCTACTACCTCTTCTTTCTCTCCTCCAAAGGTAGTGGAACGTGAACCTGAGGTGACAACGGTCAAGGTGCAAACTCCTAGCTCACGAAGTACCGCACACGTCCAACCTCAGGTTATTCCAGAAACCAGATGCAAGCCTGAAGTTGTTTTTGAACCACCTGAAACTACAGTGGACAACCCTAAATCCAAAACTTCTATTCCTTATCCATCACGTCTTAATGAACAAAAGCTCTGCGAAAAAGCGAGTCACCAAATGGATACATTTTTCCAAATCTTTCAAGATTTGCATTTTGACATTAGCTTCGCGGATGCTATTCTCTTGATGCCCAAGTTTGCATCAACAATCAAAAATCTGTTAAGTAATAAGGAAAAACTCGTTGAGATGGCTAGAACTCCGTTGAATGAGCACTGCTCAGCAGTTCTCTTGAAAAAGCTTCCCGAAAAGCTTGGAGATCCTGGAAAATTTCTCATTCCTTGTATTTTCCCGGGTATGGTTGAATGCTTCGCCTTGGCCGATCTTGGTGCTAGCATTAACCTGATGCCATATTCTGTGTGGAAGAAACTATCTCTTCCCGAACTCACTCCCACGTGCATGACATTAGAGCTTGCCGATCGATCGATTTCTTGTCCTCTTGGCATAGCCGAGGACGTATTCGTTAAAGTGGAAAAGTTCCATTTTCAAGCAGATTTTGTGATTGTTGACTTTGATGCCGATTCAAGGGTCCCTCTCTTTCTTGGAAGGGGATTCCTTAGAACTGGGCACGCTCTTATCGATGTATTTGAGCATGAGATCACATTGCGTGTTGGAACTGAAGCAATCACCTTTAACCTTGATCAAACATCGAGGTACTCCTCCAATTATGACTCTGAATCGGTAAACCGAATAGATGTCATTGATGTAGCTGCTGAAGAGTACGCTCAAGAGGTTTTAGGTTTCGTTGATGATTCTACGAGTGAAAATTTCACTCCGTCTTCTTATCCCATCATTGCCAATTCTTCTCCTTCCCTCACTCCATTTAAGGGAAGTGACTTCATCTTAGAAGAGATTGAGTCCTTTCTTAAAAGTGATTCGATTCCCGATGGAATCGATAACCAAGAGATTGACCCCGAGAGGGATATTCTTCTCCTTGAGAAATTGCTAAACGAAGATCCCTCTCCTCTTCCCGTTCTACCACAACAACTTCATAATCAGGAAATCAAATATGTTGAGGAAACTGATGATTTTCCTGAGGTCGAGCTTAAGGACTTGCCGCCTCATCTTGAATATGCATTTCTGGAGGGTGATGATAAATTACCCGTCATAATTGCTAAGGATTTAAGTGTTGAGGAAAAGGCTGCTCTCATAAAGGTTCTGAAGTCACATAAACAAGCAATTGCTTGGTGACTCTCCGACATCAAGGGCATTGACCCCGAATTTTGTACTCACAAGATTTTAATGGAGGATGACTTCAAACCGGCAGTCCAACAACAAAGAAGGGTGAATCCAAAAATTCATGAGGTGATCAAACAAGAAATTTTAAAACTCCTTGATGCCGGATTGATTTACCCTATCTCGGACAGTCCTTGGGTTAGCCCAATTCACTGCGTTCCAAAAAAGGGTGGCATTACTGTTGTCACAAATGAGGAAAATGAGTTGATTCCAACTCGTTTGGTTACGGGGTGGCGTGTCTATATTGATTATCACAAGTTAAATGATGCCACCCGCAAAGATCATTTTCCTCTACCCTTTATGGATCAGATGCTCGAGAGATTAGCGGGGAGTGAGTACTATTGCTTCCTCGATGGTTTCTCGGGTTGCTTTCAGATTCCCATTGATCCGCAAGATCTGGAAAAGACCACGTTCACGTGCCCCTATGGAACATTTGCTTATAAACGTATGTCATTTGACTTATGTAATGCTCCGGGCACGTTTCAAAGATGTATGATGGCCATATTTTCCGACATGATCGGAAAAACTATGGAGGTCTTTATGGACGATTTTTCGGTCATTGGGGATTCGTTCCAAACATGTCTCTCCCATTTAGACAACATGCTCAAACGTTTTGAAGACACAAGGTTATGTCTAAATTGGGAGAAGAGTCACTTTATGGTCAAAGAGGGCATTGTCCTCGGCCATAAAATTTCAAAAAATGGGATTAAGGTTGACAGAGCCAAAGTGGACGTCATTGCAAAATTACCTCATCCCACTACTGTCAGAGGTGTTAGGAGCTTTTTGGGTCATGCTGGCTTTTACCGTAGGTTCATTCAAGATTTTTCAAAAATCGCCCGGCCTATGACCCATCTCCTCGAGAAGGATGCTCCTTTTATCTTCTCCCCCGAGTGCATTGATGAGTGCTCAAACACTCATCATTTTTGGTCAAATCTGAACTGCAAAACATACAAAAACACTCAGTAATGCATCAATATACTGAAAATATTTCAAAATTGTGTTTTATATGTTTTAGATGCAAAATGAGCAAAAACAGATGAAAAACGTACAAAGTTTGCAAAATTGGCAGTTTCAGTCCCCCAACTTTCAAAAATTGACAAAACTAGTCCCTGAGTATTTATTTTGCAAGAAAAATCAACCCAAGTCCTTTAAAAGTCAAAATTTATCAAAAATAGTCCTTGGGTAAAAAGTTTTGAGAATTTACACTTTTGGTCCCCGGAGTTTGGAAATTTGCAAAATTGGTCCCCGGGTGTATTATTTTGGAAAAATATTATTCTTTGTCCTTGTAATATTCAAATGTTGTCAATTTTGGTCCTTGTGAATACTTTGGAATTATGGCAAAGCAGGTCCTCATCTTTGGCTAAATTACATGAATGGTCCTTGTGCTTAACAAAATACCAAACGGACCTTTAAAGTTATTAAACCCAACAAAAAACCAAATCCAATTGCACCCAACACCCCTTTAGCCTGGTCCAATTACACCCTTATATCTCCCAACCTAAAACCAGCCCACCAAGCCCAAACCAACTCCCAACCTTTTAATATTAGCCCCGGTCAAACAACCAGTCAACACCCTCACCCCCCAAACACTTTACACCCATCCTCACCTCCCTGTTTTTCTGTAACTGGTTCCCCCCCCCCCCCCCCCTCCTCCAAAGTCTTCACCAACTCACCAACTCACCAACTATAATTAAGACTCTCACCAACACCCATACATCCCCCCTCCTCATTAAATATACCCACCAAACCCCACCAATTGCCCTAAGCCAATTTTCCCGCCAAATAACATTTGAACGGCTGGGATTAATTCAAAGTCATCCAAAGGTCAGAAGCATGTGGGAAAGACTGAGACAACCTCCAAGGGCTATAAAAAGTGAAAGAAAGAGAAGAAGCAGGATCATTAGAGTAGGAGTAGTTTAGCTTAATTTTCATTAATGTAAAATTAGAGTAATTTAGCTTTCATAATGTCTCAAAGTTGTAATCTGAATCTTTTTATTGTAATTCCAAGTTTAATTAATCAAGTTTACAAGTTTGTCTTAGTCAAGTTAATTTTTGCTCAAAATTGTTCTTAAATCCATTTTATCTTGTCAAGTTTTTGAAATTAGCTGTTTACTGTTTCCTTAAGCTTATTAGAGCTTATTTATAAGCTTTGTAAGGTTTAGAAAACCTTAAAGTCAGTTATACATAAAATTCTCAAAATTATAAATAAATAGTGAAAAATAAAAAAGTAATCAAGGAAGAAGAAGAAACAAAGTAATCATGGATATGGTTCTGGTTTAGAAGCCTCAGGGGAGGCATTAGATTATAATTTGGTTCCTTGGTTATTTGATTCTCACCTTGAAGGTCATCTTGTGAGGTCACTGTAAGCCCCTTTTCATAAATTTTTGTAAAATTCTGTAGTTTAGGTAATTTGGTACTCATTTCAGTTGATTTATGCTTAACTAAGCTTAGAAGATATGTTAGATTCAACTTCATGGTGAAATTCTTGGGTTAGTTTTGATAATCTGTCACAACACTTCAATTAGGGAGTGTTTGGTTTAGCCTGTTTACCTAAGTTATTGGAAGATATTGTTGTTAATTGGTGTTGCAACCTGTTAGACTAGGTCCAATTAAGTGTAATCCATCACAAAACTCAGCCCTCAAACAACCTAAAGTCAACATCACCAAAATCACACCACCATAGTTAACTGTGGTAGTCATTGAGGCCATAAGCCTCCATACTAGCTTACAACTTACACCTTTAGGTTATTTTAACTTTACTTTGTCATATTACATGTTTCTAAACTCATTAGATGTGATCAAAACTCAGATAAGTCAAGGTTTTAAGTTTTCTTCAAAAGTCAAATATGCATGTTTTCATATTTTTCCAAAAGTTGAGGGATTTTTAGTGAATTTTAGACTTGGATTCAAAGGTTGAAACTTGTTTCTATGCATAGTCCATTAGCTCATCTATTGAATTTCATGTTCTTTTGATTTTTAGTAATTTTCTGGTGGGCCCCACTTTTGATCAAAGACACTTGCAGGGGGCATCACTCCCCTGCATCAGCATACAACAACCCACCACCACCCACTTTGTGGTGGTTTTCTGACCACCACAGTGGTCCTCAACCCTTAAATTTGGTTCCTTCCAACCCCTCTCCTACCATATTTCAGGTTTTGACCCTTGGGTTGACCTGAGACCCCCTGGGTCCCACTTGAATTAAGCCCATATTTCTGTCCCATTTTCAGTTGAGTTTCAATAAGCCAAGTGCTTATTTGTTGGCTTATTGCTTATTTTGTGGTCAATTTGTGCTTTTTCCAGCTTATTCATGTTTCCTTAACTTATTGGAATCAGTTTTAACCAGAGTGGGTCCCACTTAAGCTAGTTTTAGCTTATTTTGCTTGTTGGTCAACAAAAGTCAACTATTGATCCAATAAGCATTCAAAGTGCTTAATTTTGATTTATAAAAAGTTTGTTTTTACAAAAGTTTTTCATTTTTAGGTATAAAACAAGTTTCTAAAGAAAAAATCCAGAAAAGTCAAAGTAATTTCAAGTGATAGTTTCTATTTAATTTTATTTAAATTTTAATTTTCATTTTTAGATTTTTATTAAGTACTTGGTGTTTTTATATTTTTATTAATTTCCTTTTTAGTTAAAGTAATTTTAATAATTTTCTCATATTTTTATTTTCTCATTTAGTATTTATTAGAATTAATTTTAGTTTTATTAATTATTAATTAATATTAAGTTTAAAATAGCATAATTAGTTTTTATTAAGCAAAACCTAGTTTTTATATTTTTTTTAGCTTTTATAAGTTGTAAAATAATTTTAGAAATTATCTTGTAATTTTTACTGTTCATTTTCTATTTTATACTTTCTTCAAGTTCATTTTAAATTTTAGAAATTATTTTTGCAAGTTTTTTGTTTAATTTGTAGTGTTTATCATTTTTAGTTTATTTAAATTAGGTTTAATTTATTTTTTTTAATAGTTTTAATTTATTAAATAGTATTTAAATATTAAAATAATTATTTTAACAATTTCATTTTCATTTTAAATTTTCTTTTTATTTTAAGTTTGTAAAAAAAGTCATTTTCACCCCCTGTAGGTTTTCAGATTTCAGTTTTCACGTTTTATTTTGTACGGTTACGTTTTATTTAAATGTAAACGTATACGTTTTAGGTTTAAACGTTTTAGGTTTTTCTAAATTCCCAGTCTTGTTCATATAGCTTATTTAAGCTATTTCATTGTATAAATCAGTAGTGTAATCAATCACAAACCTTTTTCCATCCAAATTCACCCGATCACAAACCCGTTTTGAATACAATCCACACCTCGTCGGGACATAACGACCCGGGGAAACCCTATACTTCCACGGAGATTGATTCTAGGCAGTTTGACCTTGTTGACCATCACCTGGTCAATTTAGGTTGACCGTTTGGAGCCAATCAAATTTTGGCGTCGCTGCCGGGGAGGTTGTGTGCGTTTTCTAAACGGTTTTTCTGATTAGTGATTTTGGAATTCGTTCCATTGTACATTTATCCATCCTTTGTTCATATTTTCTTATTTTCAAAACAAAACCGTTCACGAAAACTTTTTAAACTCAGTTTTCAACGAACACAAAAAACCCAAAAATATTTTCTTTCTCATTTGTGCAAAATGTTTATCCAAAAATCCAAAAACATTCTCCTTTACCCTCTCACATCTTTGATTCTTCATCCCTACTCCTCCCTGAACTTTTGATTCTTTCTATGTCTCATCCACACCTTCTTAATTGCCATTGGTGTGGTAATCCTTATAATGGTGGCAATTGCCCCAGCTGTGGCATGGTAGAGTCCGGAAATGGGTCTGTCTATAACCAGAATCCCTATTTCGACCATGACACGACTGATTCATTCCACCAGCTACCACACCATGATACTCAGCAGTTTTACTGTTGTGAGTACTGTGGTGGTTCACACTACAGTTCTGATTGTCAATCGGGAAACACGCTTGTCCATGAGCAATTTCCTGATAACAATTATGACTTTAGCATATACGACTCACAGCCACATCAGTTTTACTGTTGTGATTACTGTGGAGGTCCACACTTCAGCTCCGATTGTCAAACAAGGAATCCATTTCCTTGTAACACTTTTGACACATCATATTATGACGAACCTCCATCTCCACCAATTCCTCAAAGTCTTCTCCTTGATCTTTTGGATCTAGTGAAGGATTTGAGAGGAATTACACATACCCCAGATAATCCAAACCAAAAATCGATGGAAGAATTATTAGCTGACGAACAGGCTGCTAAAATAAATTCCCAAGATGCTTATGAAAGATCTATTAGGGAATCAATAGCAAAAGAAAAAGCAGCCAGATCTAGCTCTCGATTCCGTTTCATTCCTGATGACAGTGATGATGAGGATACACTTGATATCCTTGGATTTTATAAAGATTCATCAGGTTCATCAGATGAAATTCCATTAGTTGAGATTTCATCTCAACCCACTCTTATCACACCCGAGGTTCCCACTCACTCTCTGAGCATGGGGGACGAGCATCTTGACACTGTTCCTGATAAGGAATCGAACGAATTCATAAAGTCTAGTGTTGAGAACCTTGTTCCAATCCCAAGAGAGTCACAGGGAATTCTTGATCATATTTGTGATATCCCTCCACCTCTTGTCTTCCCGAATGATGATGTTCAGATGTTCTCTGATTCTACTGATGACGACTCGTTATCTTGTGGAGACATCATTTATATGGAAGAATTACCTTCTAAGCTAGTTAGCTTAGAAGAAGAGAATGAAGAGATTGACACGGAAATCAAGGATGAAGCACTTCGTGCAACATTATTGAATTTCGATCTCCTAATTTCTAAAATCGAGGCTTTCAATATGAAACCTATTTCATCTCCTATCCCGATTAAGGATAGTGACATTTACTCCGATGATCCTATACCGGAGTTTGAAGCCTTTACTTTTGATCATATGGGAGAGAAGATTAGAAGCAGTACCACTTTTCATTCTCAAATTTCTCTCCCCGAATATGATTTATTCACCTTTGAGGAGTTCTCCGGTGAACTCACTCATATCATATCTCCACCGGAGTATGATAATTTTCACTTTGATCTAGACAAAGTTGATCTTTGTGTTCTGGAGGGAAATATTCTCAACCTTGAGAATTTGATTGATATCAAAATCCCAACCCTCCCACCCATAATATGTCTAGATCATACGAGCTATACTGATGAGATTCATGATACACCAATCATGAATTCTCTTTCTGATGATGATGAATCAATCTTGATTGTCATCAAGATTTTTCTTCCTTTCTTCACCTACAGGGTGACTTCTCCTGTTCTTCACTCCTTCGGGAATGAAGACACTATCTTTGACCCCGGCATTTTCATGTATCATTATTTTGAGCCGGGATTATATCTCATCGGTGTGGAACTTTCACGTGCTT
Organism: Artemisia argyi; assembly: GCA_030686995.1. Taxonomy (NCBI): domain Eukaryota; kingdom Viridiplantae; phylum Streptophyta; class Magnoliopsida; order Asterales; family Asteraceae; genus Artemisia; species Artemisia argyi. Next base: position 78,698,682 of record CM060678.1, on the reverse strand, counting down.
CAAATGTTTGTCCAAACATCTTGAATGAAAGTCCGATTGAGATTGTTTCTTCCACATCATGCTTCCTCAAGGACAAATGAATTCGGGGTCGAGTCAAGCTAGCGACTCGGTAAACAAAAACAGTAGCATGCGTATAGGGTTTTCACCCTAAGTGTGGGGGAGTCCCCCATGCTATGATTACAAAAGTGAAACACAAAATGGTGTTTTCCACGCTTAGCTTGTAATGTTGCCCTTTTACGTTCAAAGAGTCGGCATAATAGCCGGGACTTTGAATATTGAGGACAATATTCCTGCTAAGTGTGGGGGGGTATTTCGCTATTCAAGCGAATTTTATCACATTTTACGATATAATACCCCCGTTTTTAGCCAAAACTCAAAAAAAATTTCGAAATTTTTTCACTTGAGTTCAAAATTTTTGTGGTTTATCAGTCCGCCATGTCTAAATGACAAAAGGGATTGGCTAGTCCAGGAGCAAACGGCTCTAGGTAAAGACATCTCAAATCCATTTATGGCTTGCAATTTGCCCAAAATTGTATGGTACCTCAACTCGCCATATCCCATAAAGCGAATGAGTTGGCTAGCCCGCAAGATTATGGCTTGTAGTAAAGGCAGTGGAAAATCCATAATTGGTAATCAGCTCACCAAGATGTTGACTATTTCATCAAGAGCTGGCTAGTCCAGAAGCAAACGGCTTTTGGTAAAGACTAAACAAATCCGTTGACAGCTGGTGGTTTGCTCAAAATCACACGGTTATTAGGTGTACCACAGTTCTCACACCTGGCTACTCCAGAAGTGATGGCTTTTGGTAAAGAGTTTAAAATCCATCAAGTTTTCAAAACATTTTATTGCTAGGGACTAGCAATAGTTTAGTGTGGGGGATTGATGAGTGCTCAAACACTCATCATTTTTGGTCAAATCTGAACTGCAAAACATACAAAAACACTCAGTAATGCATCAAAATACTGAAAATATTTCAAAATTGTGTTTTATATGTTTTAGATGCAAAATGAGCAAAAACAGATGAAAAACGTACAAAGTTTGCAAAATTGGCAGTTTCAGTCCCCCAACTTTCAAAAATTGACAAAACTAGTCCCTGAGTATTTATTTTGCAAGAAAAATCAACCCAAGTCCTTTAAAAGTCAAAATTAATCAAAAATAGTCCTTGGGTAAAAAGTTTTGAGAATTTATACTTTTGGTCCCCGAAGTTTGGAAATTTGCAAAATTGGTCCCCGGGTGTATTATTTTGGAAAAATATTATTCTTTGTCCTTGTAATATTCAAATGTTGTCAATTTTGGTCCTTGTGAATACTTTGGAATTATGGCAAAGCAAGTCCTCATCTTTGGCTAAATTACATGAATGGTCCTTGTGTTTAACAAAATACCAAACGGACCTTTAAAGTTATTAAACCCAACAAAAAACCAAATCCAATTCCACCCAACACCCCTTTAGCCTGGTCCAATTACACCCTTATATCTCCCAACCTAAAACCAGCCCACCAAGCCCAAACCAACTCCCACCCTTTTAATATTAGCCCCGGTCAAACAACCAGTCAACACCCTCACCCCCCCAAACACTGTACACCCATCCTCACCTCCCCGTTTTTCTGCAACTGGTTCCCCCCCCCCCCCTCCTCCAAAGTCTTCACCAACTCACCAACTATAATTAAGACTCTCACCTACACCCATACATCCCCCCTCCTCATTAAATATACCCACCAAACCCTACCAATTGCCCTAAGCCAATTTTCCCGCCAAATAACATTTGAACGGCTGGGATTAATTCAAAGTCATCCAAAGGTCAGAAGCATGTGGGAAGGACTGAGACAACCTCCAAGGGCTATAAAAAGTGAAAGAAAGAGAAGAAGCAGGATCATTAGAGTAGGAGTAGTTTAGCTTAATTTTCATTAATGTCAAATTAGAGTAATTTAGCTTTCATAGTGTCTCAAAGTTATTTTTTGCTCAAAATTGTTCTTAAATCCATTTTATCTTGTCAAGTTGTTGAAATTAGCTGTTTACTGTTTCCTTAAGCTTATTAGAGCTTATTTATAAGCTTTGTAAGGTTTAGAAAACCTTAAAGTCAGTTATACATAAAATTCTCAAAATTATAAATAAATAGTGAAAAATAAAAAAGTAATCAAGGAAGAAGAAGAAACAAAGTAATCATGGATATGGTTCTGGTTTAGAAGCCTCAGGGGAGGCATTAGATTATAATTTGGTTCCTTGGTTATTTGATTCTCACCTTGAAGGTCATCTTGTGAGCTCACTGTAAGCCTCTTTTCATAAATTTTTGTAAAATACTGTAGTTTAGGTAATTTGGTACTCATTTCAGTTGATTTATGCTTAACTAAGCTTAGAAGATATGTTAGATTCAACTTCATGGTGAAATTCTTGGGTTAGTTTTGATAATCTGTCGCAACACTTCAATTAGGGAGTGTTTGGTTTAGCCTTTTTACCTAAGTTATTGGAAGTTATTGTTGTTAATTGGTGTTGCAACCTGTTAGACTAGGTCCAATTAAGTGTAATCCATCACAAAACTCAGCCCTCAAACAACCTAAAGTCAACATCACCAAAATCACACCACCACAGTTAACTGTGGTGGTCATTGAGGCCATAAGCCTCCATACTAGCTTACAACTTACACCTTTAGGTTATTTTAACTTTACTTTGTCATATTACATGTTTCTAAACTCATTAGATGTGATCAAAACTCAGATAAGTCAAGGTTTTAAGTTTTCTTCAAAAGTCAAATATACATGTTTTCAGATTTTTCCAAAAGTTGAGGGATTTTTAGTGAATTTTAGACTTGGATTCAAGTTCATTTTAAATTTTAGAAATTATTTTTGCAAGTTTTTAGTTTAATTTGTAGTGTTTATCATATTTAGTTTATTTAAATTAGGTTTAATTTATTTTTTTAATTGTTTTAATTTATTAAATAGTATTTAAATATTAAAATAATTATTTTAATAATTTCATTTTCATTTTAAATTTTCTTTTTATTTTAAGTTTGTAAAAAAGTCATTTTCACCCCCTGTGGGTTTTCAGATTTCAGTTTTCACGTTTTATTTTGTACGGTTACGTTTTATTTAAATGTAAACGTATACGTTTTAGGTTTAAACGTTTCTGGTTTTTCTAAATTCCCAGTCTTGTTCATATAGCTTATTTAAGCTATTTCACTGTATAAATCAGTAGTGTAATCAATCACAAACCTTTTTCCATCCAAATTCACCCGATCACAAACCCGTTTTGAATACAATCCACACCTCGTCGGGACATAACGACCCGGGGAAACCCTATACTTCCACGGAGATTGATTCTAGGCAGTTTGACCTTGTCGACCATCACCTGGTCAATTTAGGTTGACCGTTTGGAGCCAATCATGCATCGAAGCTTTTGAAACATTAAAGAAAAAGCTTACCGAGGCACCGATTCTTGTTGCCCCCGATTGGGACTTGCCCTTCGAGCTCATATGTGATGCGAGTGATTATGCGATTGGGGCAGTCTTGGGGCAACGCAAAACAAAACATTTTCAGCCTATACACTATGCAAGCAAGACAATGACCGAGGCTCAAAGTCATTACACCACCACTGAAAAAGAATTATTAGCTGTGGTGTATGCCTTTGAAAAATTCCGGCCATACTTGATATTGACCAAAAGCATAGTGTATACGGATCACTCGGCTTTGAAGTACCTCTTTGCAAAACAAGATGCAAAGCCGAGACTACTCCGTTGGGTTCTCCTCCTACAGGAATTTGATATCATAATTCATGATAAAAAAGGAGCTGAGAACCTAGCTGCTGATCATCTCTCCTGATTGGAAAACCCCCACCAAGATGTCTTCGAAAAGAAGGAAATTAATGAAACCTTCCCTCTCGAGACACTCAATGCGGTTGCCTTTCGTAGAGATTCTATTACCCCATGGTTTGCCGATTTCGCAAACTACCATGCGGGTAATTTTGTGGTGAAAGGGATGTCGTCCCAACAGAAGAATAAATTCTTCAAAGATGTGAAAAATTACTTCTGGGACGACCCCTACCTGTTTAAAATCTGTGCGGATCAAGTCATCCGGCAGTGTGTTTATGGTCAGGAAGCCGCTGAAATTCTAAAGGCTTGCCATGCTGGTCCCACGGGGGGCCACCATAATCCAAACTACACCGCCAAAAAGGTGTTTGATTCCGGCTTTTACTGGCCCACGATCTACAAGAATGCCCAGGAATTAGTCAAATCCTGTGACGCTTGTCAACGTCACGGGAACATTTCACAAAAGAATGAAATGCCTCAAAATGCAATTCAAGTTTGTGAGATCTTTGACGTGTGGGGGCATCGACTTAATGGGGCCATTTCCATTATCTCATGGAAATAAGTACATACTCGTAGCTGTTGACTACTTGTCAAAATGGGTTGAAGCAAAAGCTTTACCAACTAATGATGCCCGAGTAGTTGTAAAATTCTTGAAAGCTCTTTTTGCTCGATTTGGAACGCCACGTGCTATAATTAGTGATCGTGGTACGCATTTCTGCAATGACAAATTTGATAAAGTCATGCAAAAGTATGGTGTAACTCACCGTCTTTCTACTGCTTACCACCCTCAAACAAGTGGACAAGTAGAAGTTTCCAATCGAGGCATTAAGAGAATATTGGAAAGAACTGTAGGTGAGAATCGTGCATCGTGGTCGGATAAGTTAGATGATGCACTCTGGGCTTTCCATACGGCGTATAAAACACCCATCGGGTGTACGCCATACAAGCTTGTGTACGGGAAAGTGTGCCATCTGCAGATCGAGCTTGAGCATAAATCCTATTGGGCTCTCAAGCATGCCAATTTTGACCTCAAAACTGCGGGTGATCACAGGAAAGTTCAACTGAATGAATTAAATGAACTTCGTGATCAAGCTTACGAGAATTCTTTGATCTATAAAGAAAAGACAAAGAAGATTCATGACTCAAAAATCAAGAACCGCGTTTTCAACGTTGGTGATCGAGTCCTTCTTTTCAACTCTAGACTCAAGATCTTCTCGGGAAAGCTCAAAACCCGATGGACTGGTCCATTCACTATCGCAAAGGTTTATCCTTATGGCACCGTCGAATTATCTCAAAATGACGGTCCTAATTTCAAAGTGAATGGACATCGTTTGAAACACTACTTTGGAGAGGACAAACCATCCATGGTTGTCCCGGATCTCCAAACTTTCCCCAAGGACAACTGAATTCGGGGATCGAGTCAAGCTAGCGACTCGATGAACAAAAATAATAGCACAATACGGGTTTTCACCCGTATCTCTGATTTCTTTCTACTTTCTACCACCTAAGTGTGGGGGAATGGCCAACCCCCCACTGTTTGAAAATGTATATAAGGTTTCATCAAAAAAAAAATGTGTGATTGTATGTACAGATAAATAAAGTGAAAAATGCAAAACGATGTTCCCACAGTTAGTTTCTAATATTATCTTTTTACGTTCAAGGATTCGGCATAATAGCCGGGACTTTGAATATTGAGGACAATATTCAATTCTAAGTGTGGGGGAGGGGAAAATTCTAGCGAATTTTATCAAATTATACCGTCTAGAATCCCCGTTTTTGGCCTAAAATTTTAAATTTTTTTCACTTTATTTCAAAATTTTTGTGGTTATCAGTCCGCCATGTCTAACCGACAAAGGGATTGGCTAATCCAGGAGCAAACGGCTCTTGGTAAAGATACATCAAATCCATTGACGGCTTGCAATTTGCCCAAAATTGTATGGTAAATCAACTCGCCATATCCCATAAAGCAAATGAGTTGGCTAGCCCGCAAGATTATGGATTGTGGTAAAGGCAGTGGAAAAACCATAATTAGTAATCAACTCACCAAGATGTCGACTGTGTCCATCAAGAGTTGGCTAGTCCAGGAGCAAACGGCTCTTGGTAAAGACAAATCAAATCCGTTGAAAGCTGGTGATTTGCTCAAAATCACATGGTTATCAGGTGGACCATAGTCGATACATCTGGCTACTCCAGAAGTGATGGCTTTTGGTAAAGAGTTTCAAATCCATCAAGTTTTCCAAAAAGATTGCTAGGGACTAGCAATAGTTTAGTGTGGGGGATTGATGAGTGCTCAAACACTCATCATTTTTATCGTATTTAAACTGCCAAAACATCCAAAAACGCTAAAAAATGCATCAAAATACTAAAAATATCCCAGGGATTGTATTTTATACGTTTCAGATGCAAAATGAGCAAAAACAATGAAAAAATGAACAAAGTTTACACAATTGGCAGTTTTAGTCCCCCAACTTTCAAAAATTTACAAAACTAATCCCTGAGCATTTGTTTTGAAAGGAAAGTCAACCTAAGGCATTTAGAAGTCAAAAATTATCAAAATTAATCCTTAGGTGAAAACTTTGGAAAAATTACACTTTTGGTCCCTGCAGTTTGGGAAATTGACAAAATCAGTCCCTGGGTACTTTTAAAATGGAAAATATATTTTGTGGTCCTTGGATTATTGATATGTGGCAAGAAACACCCTTGATATATTTTGGAAGTTTGGCAAGTTTGGTCCTCACAAGAAATCAGAAGTTACAATTTTGGTCCTTGAAATTTTTAACTATCATATCAAACGGACCCTTTGTAATCTTATTTACCAAAACCAACCCAACTCCAAATATATACCATCCCACCACTTTCTTTGATCCAAAATCCATACCCCAAGCCCATTGCAATCAAAAGCCCACCCCATCCAACGTTTTATTAATAAAACGGGGTCAAACCCAAGTCAACTCCTCCCACCCCTCTCCTTGCCGCCATAACCAGACACAACCAGCCCCCAAACATAACCTGCCATTCCCCAACACTTTTGTCTCCCACCCCCTCCTCTCCTACTAACCACCCTAATCCACCACTCAACCAAATTTAACCCCCAAACACTATTATTACTTATCTCATCCTCCATGTTGGACATCTTAGGGCTGAGATCGGACTTCAGCCAATCAATTGGCTAGGAATTGCTCCCAGGGGACAAAGGCAGCAGAAAAGCACAAGACAAAAAAGGAGAAAAGGAGAAAAGGCCCTGGTTTCAGTTTCTTTGGTTTTCTTAGTATATATAGAAATTAGTTGTAAGCCTGAGGGCTATGTAGTTTTTCTTTAAGTTGTTTTTTTATGTAATTCTCTAATTCAACAAGCAATGTATGTTTTTGTTAAAGTTATAAAACCTTTTTCAATTACTAATGCAAGTTACATTCTAGTTCAAGTGATTTCCATTTTTTTTACTTAAAATTCCTTTTATCTTAAATAATTGTGATTTTCTGTTTGCTATGCTTAGTTAAAACCTTAGACCCTTATGTAAGTTATTGAAAAGTTTTGGAAACTTTGAATTGAGAAAAACTCGGAAAAAGAAGATCAGAAAGAAAACAAAGAAAATCAGAAAAAAAATATACAAAGAAGAAGAAGGTGTAGAAGCAGTAGCAGGCATGGAAGAAGAATTGGTTTAGAGCTCATGGGAGCATAGGAATTGAAACTTGGTTCTGGTTCTTGTTGTTCTGTGGCTTGGCTCAAAACTGTAAGACCTCTTCCAATTTTTAGCATAAACTGAATTGTTGATTTTAGTATTTAGTTAAAGTTTGATTTCTGCATAATTAGATGTATTCTAGGTTAGTATAAGTTAGAATTTCAATTTATTTGATTAGGTCCTTGATTTGCTGTGTGCAACAACCCAAACAGACTTTAAGGGAGTGTTTGGGTTAACTGTATCAAGGTTGTATGTGGTAGTGTAGTTTGTTGATCTCAGTTTCCATACACCTTATAAGGTTGTAAATGTTCTAAGAAAACACAAAATTGGTAAGTTTCTAGTAAAAAGTCAAAACTTCATGTAGGATTCTTAAACCACCAATCTGTGTATGTTTGTGGACCTCAGACCCCCATCCCAAGTTTGGAAATTATTAACCTAGGTTCCTTTGATCTTATTATAAGTTAAAACAACATTCTCAGTCACTAAATCAAGATCAAGATTTCATTTTAGTCAACTTTTGTTAAAACTCAAAAAAGTCAAAAGCTCATGTTGCTCAGTTTTTCCAAAAGTTAGGTGAATTATTTTGATTTTTGGGGATTGATTGGGCTTGAAATTCATTGTGTTTATAGACTACCACTTGATCTACAAAAACCTGGGATCACTTAATTTTTGTGAATTTTTGTGTTCAAATTACATCTACTCAAACATACCTGCATGGCAAGGGTTTGCCCTGCTTCACAACTCTGTCCACAGCCCTTACTTTCAAAAGCTTGCTCAGGTTTCACAATTTGGTTTTAGAGTGGGAATTTTGTTAATCATAGGAGCTCTTCTGGCTATCTTGTTATGTGCATACTTGTTCTTCTCTGAATTGCTTATTTGGACAGCTTATTGTACTTCTTTATTGCCTTTTAAGCACTGCTTTTGCTGATGTGAGCCTTGTGCACTCAGATTGATTAACACTAGATCTAAGCTTGTTGAGTAGTTGCTTATTTGCTATCTAGTGTTGCTTGTTGCTGTTGGAGTTTGTTTTTGCTTATGAGTTGTGATTTTTAGCTTATGTAGTAAACTGCTTATTTCATCTTATTTTGTACATCTCACCACTGTTGTGGCCATAAGCTTGTGTAAACTTATACGTGTTGTCATTTGAGCTTAACTCACTGATTTGGAGATTTATTGTAACTTATATATTGAAAGCAAAGCTTGTCACAGCTCTTGTGAGCTTTTAGTCCATAAATTTAAACTGTGTGGTTCTCAATTCAGTGTCTCACAGGCCCTACTCCCAAGCTCCCCACCAAGCTCAAATCTTGAGCTTATCCCTTGGGCTTAGATGGTTTAGAAAGCCCTCCTAGCAGGCTTCTAGGTTCCACCTTTGTTTTGGACCCTGGAAAATCCCTGGTGGGCCCCACTTAGTCTGATAGTTGGCCAATTGGCCTGGTTGATGCCCAGAATTGAACTTAAGTGCTTATTCACTTATTACAGCTTAACCAGTGTACTTCTTTCTATGTTTTTGCTCATTCCTTGCTTCCTTAATAGCTTATTTGTTCATGGTAACATAGTTTGGTAGCTTTTTCAAAATTCCATAAGCCTAATAAGCTCAAACCATGGACTGTTGTGCTTAATTGCATGCACAGAGCTTATTTTTAAGATTCATAAAAAGTTCCTTCACAAAAAGTGTTAGTTTTTAGTTGTAAATCAGTTGTGTGAAAGAAAAATTAGAAAAAGACAAAAAAATAAAAAGTGATAGCTTCTATTTATGCCCTTTTGGCTTATTTTCAGTTTATTTATAAGCAACATCTATTTTTAAATTTTTCCTAGGCTTCTGTAACCATAATAGATTTTTAGTAATTTTTTCAGATTTTTCCTTAATCATTTAGTATTTTTTATAATTTAGTTTAATTTAAATCAATTAAATAATTAGTTTTTAATTATTAATAATTAATTAAAAAGTAGGAAAAATAGTTTTTCTGTTTTAAAATTAGTTTTATATTATTTTAGATTTTTCTAAATTTAATTTTCATTTTTCTAGTTAAATTTCATTATTATTTATAATTTAGGATATTTTAGTTAATTAAAAAGTAATTAATAATTAGTAATTAATTAAAAGTAATTAATTAAATAGTTGTAAAAATAAATTTAATTTTCTAAAAATTTTATTACATCATTAGGATTGTAAGAATATCATTTTCACGTTCGTAGGACTTTGTTTACTCCCGTTTCACTTTTTTATTTGCGCGTTCGCGTTTATCTTAAACTAAAACGCGCGTTTTTAGGTTAAATCACGTTTTTAGGTAATCTGATAATCAGTAATTGTTAATAAAGTGTTTCTAAGTTTTTTTCCATCATAATCTCGTAGTGTAACCATAATAATCAAATTCCTGACCTTTCTGATTAATCACCCGATCATTTAAAACGTTTACAAATACAATTGCACGCCTCGTCGGGACATAACGACCCGGGGATTCCCTAAACTCCTTGGTTAGTTGGTTTTTGATGTTTGACTTGGTTGACCATTCACCTGGTTGATTTAGATTGACCGTTCGGAACCAATCAGCAACCCTTCAACCTTGCCTACTACATGGCCAAGAGAATGGCCGACATTTCCGTGCATGGCACAACGGCTATGCCGTATGGAGTGCTCTTGACCCGTCTCTTTAGGTTCATCTCACCCATTCCACCAACTCCAAATGGTCTTCGTCTTGACTACACTCTCATTCCACACACTTTTGTTCCACTTAGTGATAAGAGAGTCTACAAAGCCCAAGGAAAACGTCCTCATCCTCCAACCTCATCATCATCTTCCTCAATGAGTGAAGATGACAATTTGCCAAACTCTAGGCTCCCACCTCTCGAATACCGATCCCAACTTCCGGATATTCCAAATGAGTCAGCGGAGTTCAAGCAAACAAAGGGGATGTTCAAGAATCTTGGTAGATTCCTTCGAAAGCTCAAGAACAAGATTGACCGTCAATGAGTGCTGGTGTGTAGGAGTGTTTGGCATTAGGTGGTATTTGAACAAATTTGGTCGTTTAAACAATATTTGTGATGTATTTGTGTGTTAGTACAATGTTTGATACAATTTGGAACATGTAGTATCTAACTTTGATACAGGTAGACAACTTTTAGCAAATTGTCAAATTTTCAAGCTTATAATATTTTCACTAAGTTTAGTGAATATCGCTAGCCCCCGGTCAAAGTCATATGATATGAGTGTTTACATGTTCATTTTTTACATTTCCTAACCAGATATGCATTATTTTTTTGATTTTAGGAGTTTTAGAAAATTTTGAAAATCGTCTCGCGGGTCAAAAACGCGGACTGCCATTTTCTGAAGCTCTGGCGGATCTGGCGGTACCCAAAATTGGGTTCCGCCAGTGCAATTTCTGGGAATTCCAGAAATGGCCTAACGGACTAGGCGGCACCCTCAAATGGGTTCCGCCAGTGTATTCTAAGGGTGCCGCCAGCAGCCTGCAGAATTTTTGTTTTCATTTTCACCAATTCAACATCCAAACGCCAAAATCCAATCCTTTTAGGTAGAAACCCATTTCTTGCAATGTGTTTAGCATAATAGGGTACTTCTTCTTCTATAAACTTAACCAAAACCAATTCCCGCCAAAATTCAAAATTTGCCATAACAACCTCAAGGACCCCTCACACATAAAGGAAGGAACCCTTTTAAGGGATCCTTGAAATCCCTGAGATTTATACTACCACAAATCCACCAAAACCACTAAGCATTTAGTGCAAAACTTGTCTTCTCACTTCACCATTTTCATTGGATTGACTTCCATGATATGACAACCCACAATTAGTTTTCCAAATCATTAGAAACCTGCATTTTTGTATGGACTAACATCAAATCCAAACACTCCTTTCCATAATCCTTCAACACTATAAATTAAGCCATCATAAACACTATCAAATCACACCTTCTCCACCATAATTTCTGAAACTTCTAAACCATTTTTCACCATGACTAAGTCAACAATAACCTCTCAACCATCACGACCCATCCGGAAAACCGCCCGGATAAGTGTTAAACCACTATGGTCTAATCAACCCATCAACCTAAGCTCCTCATCCTCGGATGAATTCACATCACCTATAAAAAATGAACACTTTTTGAACCTTGCATCCCCATCACCATCACCCAATGAACCAAATGAGCTCACTCCACCACCAACTAAATCACCTATTGACCCAACTCCACCAAGTGCTCCAACTCAACCATCCAAAACTTCATCACCATCACCATTACCCAAAATTGAACCAATGGAGCTATTTGGGTCTCCTCCCACATCACCACACCCTTTTGTCCAAGATCTAAATGATCTTCCACCAAGACCTACACAACCACCACCTTTTGCAAATGAATCACCAAGGTCAATTCTTGACCAAAATGAGCTTTTTAACCACACTCAACCACCACAACAAGTGTACCATCAACCAAAACTATTGTTGTTTCACCCCATCTACCATGACATCCATGGTCTTCTATATGGAGAACCAAACTTTGAAAACCATGATCACCTAACTCCACCACACTCTCAAGCTCAAACATTTGAGTCTTTCTTTCCCTCTTATGAGGATATACATGACATGGTTGAAAACCACCTCCATCAAGCAATGGACTTTCAAACCACCTTGCTTGACTCAATACCAAACCCATCATCCACCCAAGAACCAAAAACCAACCAACCCTCAAACCAAGAAACCAAAACCAACCCATTTCCACCCACTCATCCCCATGTGTGCTCAAATTGTGAGCAAATGGGTGCAAGCATCAAAACGTTGCTTCACCAATTCCAAGATGAAACCCGGTTTGCATTCCGACACGTCATAGAATGTTTGGATGCTCTTTCCCACCGAAACAAATCCTAGACAACCATTTGGAGGCCGTTTGCCCCAATTTAGGAAACTAGGCTTTTTTTTTTTTGTTTTTTTTTTTTTTTTTTTTTTTTCTTGGTTATTTTTCTTTAGTTTTTAGAAGTAGAAGAATCTTCCCATTTCATGTCTTTTGACTTTTATAAGTCAAAATTTTACTTGGAATGCTATTTCTCTCTACTTACTTTCATGAATTGTTGGTTGATCATTTTTATGTTGTCATTGTGGTTGCAATGTGTGTGGTAATTACATGCTTATATATATCACCAACTAACCATTTTTTTGTAGGATCAAAATCCATGTTTCCCAACTTGGCACTCCTATTAGGGGGAGTAACAAGCAAGGGGGAGCAAGTGCATTTTTCCGCTTCGCTACTCTACTTTTTGTTTTGACAAAAAGGGGGAGAAATTATTAAACCTTCAAAACTTAATATGATTTTTATCACTTAAGTAAAACAAGTTTAATATAATTTTTTTTAAGTCTTAAAAACCAAGATTTTGTGAGTTACTTAAAAACAAAGTTTATGTTTTGTCATCAACAAAAAGGGGGAGATTGTTAATACAAATATCGCCTAAAAACGTTATTTATATTTTACAATCTTTGCTAAGTTTTGTTAATGACAAATGTAAACTTTAGTTTCTAAGTAAAACATAATCTTAGTTATAAAGACTTGCATAAACTAGACTTTTGCTACATTTTACATTTCATAAAACACAACACTTTTTATTTTCTAAAAATAGAATTGTCACATCACATTTATGGCAAGTTTTGTCATTATACATTTATGGAAAGAAATGTGTTTGGCTTACTTAGATGTTGCTTGCAAGTTTAGTGTTTGACTTGATATTATGTGATGTGACATTGTTTGGTTTGCAAGAGTAATGAGATGTGACTTTGTTTGGTTTGCAAGATTTATTGCAAAACCAACTGCAAGCCCGACGGTACCCTGGAGGTACATGGGGGGAACCCTTCTCAGGGGTCCGCCTGATCCGCCAGACCTGCAGAAGGTTTGGCTATAAATATCAAGCCACAAGTTGAAATTTTGGCTTATCACTTGACATTATATTTTACACACACATTCATTCTTTCATCTAACCTCTTAACATTTCATATGTGAAGTTTATTTTTGTAGCAAATAGATTCACGAGCTTACTAAAAGTAACAAGTATTCAACACAACATTGCAAGACTTGTTAGCTTAGCATTGTGTAGACTTGTGTAGTTAACACTTCATTTGATTGTGTATTTTCAATTGTGACCGGTTAGTATTTTAGTCCTCAAAATACAAAGTGTATCGGGAGTAGTTGTACCCTTGTAAAGAACTAACGGGAGTGGTTGTACCCTTGGTAAAGAACTCGACATCTAGCTTTGTGTCGGTAAAAGTATAAGCGACGTGTAAGGTTTTCTCCGCCGGTGAAAGGAGTGGTGAGTGCTTATTCACTCACTATTATTTGACCAAATACCAACCCAAAACGTCTATTTGAGCTAACAAATGCCAAGAAAACGTGTGTTTTTGTGTTTGTGATATGCAGGTACGGATATTTTACAAAGTGACGAAAATCACACAAAAACTGGAAAATATTCGATTCTAATTGTGGAGAACCGTTTTTCGGAGGGTTGTGTGTGTGGTGTACGTGGAATGAATGTGGTGATAATATTCGTGATGGCGTTTGTTTGAATTGTAATTCTCACACGTATGATCAAAATTCGTTCAACAATTCGTCAAACATTCCCGATTTCTATACACCACCACCATCTTCGTTTTATTGTTATAATTGTGGAAACCCGTCCGAAGAAGGAATGTCGTGTGGGCGATGTTTTTGTGATGTATGTGGATACACCGATTGTATATGCTATGCTTCGAATGCTGACACGTCTTTCGCTTATGATCCGAGCCTTGATTGTTATCCTCAAAATGATTTTTATGAGCAAAATTCGTATTACAATGGTGAATTTCAAAATACATCAAATTTTGAAAATTGTGGGGGATCGTTTGAAAATTCTTATCATGAACCTAATCCTTGTTACGATTCTAATGGTTTTTACCAACCTCCACAAACTTCCGAATTTATTATTCAAATTTTTGAAATCAAATCCATGATGGATGAGTTGAAAGAGATGGTGAATAATCGTTATACGCATACTACCGAGCCTCAAGTGAAATCAATGGAAGAACTTCTTGCCGAAGAACGAAAATTTAAATTTTGTGAGTGTTGTACGTACGACGACGATGATGATTCCACGATTACAATCGTTCTAAATCCTTAAAATGATTCTATCTCTTCTCCCGTAGAGCCCATGGACTCTCTAATAATGGGGGACGAGCCTCTTGACACTATTCCGGCAACGGAATCTGACGAATTCAATGAGTCAAGTGTTGAGAACCTCGTTCCAATCCAAAGTGAGTCCGGGGAAAATTCTAATGGTGATTCTTCTTTCCATCCTTCTTTCACACCGGTTGAAGGGAGTGATGCCGTTTTAGATGAGATCGAGGCGTTTCTTGCTAATGATTCCATTCCGATAATGGACGATGCTAATTTTGATCCGGAGGCGGATATTCGTTTACTTGAAGAATTATTGAATGAAGAGCCATCAACTTCTCTCCCTCCGATGAGCAATGAAGATTTAGTTGAAGTTGAAAGTTATTCCGATTCTCACAATGAGTATACTACGAGTGATGAAGACTCTTGTGGAGATATCGATGATGATGATGAGGATGATGATGACCTCGTTCCAAAGGTTTCCGAAGCATTCAATATGACTTTCTCGAATCCGTTATTTGATTTTGAATCGGATTTTAATCAAATTTCAAATAATCCGATCTTCGATATTCCTAGTGATGAGTCTGAAATGAAACCCGAGGTTCAGGTTTTACATGATATATTTGATTCTCCTCACGAGAAGTTCTCCGATGAACTTACTCAGACCATTTCTCAGCCGGATGTTGAAAATGACGAGAATGGCCTTCGAAGAAATGTGCTTACTAAAGAATTACATAATGATGATTTACCTTCTGATACCGATTCATTTCTCTTCGATTTACCATCTTCTCGTCCACCCGCGAAACCGCCCGATGAAGATTTTGAGCTCGATGTTAATGAAGTTGTTGTTAGAGTGGTGGACGAGATTTATGATCATGATGATCCAGAGCTTACTATTTTACCCACCCTTGATTCAGATGTCGACTATGCTTATACTATCCGGGTGTTTCAACCATTTTATTCCTATCCCACCGTTTCTTCTTTCCACTCCACCAGGAGTGAGGACACCATATTTGATCCGGGCATCTCTTGTACCAAGTGGCCGTTTCATCTGCTCTCCCCAAGGATGAATTAATTCGGGGATCAAGTCAAGCTCATGTGACTCGGTGAACAAAAACAAGCGCTTCGTGGGTGGCAACCCATGCTTATCCAATTTCATCTTCTTATATTTCTATTTTCTAACACATAATGTGAGGAGGGGGTGCCTTTTCTACTCTTGTGTTCCGTGGTTGTTTGTGATGTTTGTTCAGGATTGTCCATGATTTATGATGACTCTCGTGCTCGTTGTTTTGTCTTCACTCGAGTTTCATCATTCGTTGCTTATCCATATATATCCTAATCTTATCGACTAACATTTATCTTTTGGCATAATTAATAAACGGCCTTAGATTTTTGTAGGAGAACCCTTACCTTTTAAACATTGAGGACAATGTTTAATTCTAGTCGGGGGGAGGGTGAATCTTCGATTCGATTTTGACCTTGCATTTTTCACAATAGTCGTGCACTCTCGCAACTCCGTTTTTCCACCAAAAATAAAAATAAAAAATGAAAAATTGAGAAAATTTCAAAAATTTTGATGAAAAAAGTCATGAAAAAGCACAAAAAATGAGAAAAAGTTGAAAAAGTTGTGCAAAAATATAATAAAGTTTGAATAAGTGTTTTGACACCTTGTTGACTTTCTTGCTGGTGAGAGTAGGAATAAATATTTTGACTTGACCGGGCGTGTTGAGCCCTAGCTTGTTCCCTTAACCAATGGTAATCACATAAGCTTGTGCTAGACTTGTACACCAGGAGCTATAAAATGCGAATTCTTTCTTAAGAATCTGCAAGTTCCCGTACTTGACTTTATACATGCGCAGCTTAAAAGCTTTCGCTAGTCTTTTACATAAGGAGCTAGAAAACGCGAATTCTTCTTCTAGAATTTGCAAGTTTCCGTATCTGACTTTATATATGCGTGGCTGATTATCGGCTAAGTATTCACGGGTTTCATTATTTGGAATCTTAAATTGCGAAGAGCGAGAAATGATAGAGTTTATTTAGAAGTTAGATGCTAAACGTGGAGTAGTGGTTCTCTTTAGAGCTCATGAGAGGTACTTGTGGCTTTTTACTCCCATCAGAAACGTCACCCATATATAATAGATGTTCTAGGTTAATTAGTGATATTTCGGTTTGAATAATATTTAGTTCTTTGTTTTCTTAAGAGAATTTTTGCTTTAGAAGTTGGGTACATATCAAGGAACATCAAAAATAAGAGCAAAAAGTGAAAAAATCAAAAGTCAAAAGTTGATTATCTATGTGGTTTTGGAACTACCCGATAAGCTTCCATTGATGTATTGAGAAAAGTCAAGAAAGAAAAAAGTGAAAAATATGAGAAAAGTGAAAAAAGTGAAATAAAAAAAATGAAAGTTGAAAGTTGTATCGAATAAGAGCTTATGTATGTATATAAGTTGTTGGCGCGTGAGGTGCATATGATTAGTGATTAGTAATCAGTCACATGAGGTGCACGTGATTGTACTCCGCAACTTATATCTTTGATATTGTATGTACTCCAAATTCCTTGATGTGGACCGAATTTCTATTGCAGTGGTTCTTAAGAGAAAATGAATAACTACTTATCGTTTTAACTTAGGTATCACTATCGGACTAAAAATTATCGAAACGAGAAAATATGAAGAAATTCATTTCTCAACAAAATAAAATATTGAGATACAAAACCTAGGATATGGGAGTAAGGAGTTTTCACAAGTAACTGTTATGAGTAGTGTTAGCATCTAATTTGTAGATAAGCTGTGATCTCGTTTGTAAGCTTAGTTTGGGGACTCGTGAAAAATCAAGGATGACGATTTTTTATCCGTATGGTCGCTTCTTAATAGAAGTGTTTCTACTCGTTGACCCTAAAAATTATTGCAAAATAATGAAAGTTCAACAAAACGTCACAAGTTTGAAGTATGAAAAGTACAAAAATAGAATAAAGTGGAATAAAGGAAAAATTTTGGAAAACGGAGCGTTTTTGGGAATAAATGATTTTGTAATCTCTTTCGAACATCCTTGCTACTTTTCAAAGTTAGTAAAAAAAGTTTTGAAATTATTTATCCCAAAAGCGTGAATTGATCACATTGCGTGAGGACACGGCAATACCTTAGTCGGGGGGATTTTGGTGAGTGCTTATTCACTCACTATTATTTGACCAAATACCAACCCAAAACGACTATTTGAGCTAACAAATGCCAAGAAAACGTGTGTTTTTGTGTTTGTGATATGCAGGTACGGATATTTTACAAAGTGACGAAAATCACACAAAAACCAGAAAAACCGAGCACGAGAGTATGAAAAAGGTTCAAGAGTCAAAGCCGGGAAAGAATTCTCAAGTTCGGATCACTTTTATGCTCAGACTGTCAGAATCTACCTTGAAGAATAATTATTTGGCAAGATTAGCCCTTGGATTAATTTTGCAAAGAATGGCAGAAATGGTCCCCTAAGTTTCAGAATATTCACATGTGGTCCTTGTAATTTTGTTACCAAATTCTGAAAATTCAATAAATAAAACCTGGACCAAGACTTATCAAAGCCCACCAATCCATTATATACCCAAAGCCCATCTCCTTAAATCAAACCCGAGCCCAATTCCACCTTGACCCGGCCCCTAGGTCAAACAAACATATTATATTTACCCGTACATATTACCCGCCCCCTTTTCTTACCCTTACACAGAAAACACTATTCAGTGAATAGTAAATATGAACCCTAAATTACCAAATCACCAAATTAACCACAATTAAGGGTACTTTGGTACAATCACTTAGCTTCTAGATGGTCAGGAGTGTGTCAGGATTATGTCAGCATCTAAAGAAGCACACATGGGACACTTGGCAGCCAAAGATTGGGAGGAACGCGTCACCAAAGAGGATCCAAGGGCTAGAAATGGATGGCAATCATTGGGAATGATCATATGGCTCAGAATGCTTGTCAGGAAACACACCACACGGATTGCCAACATGGCAATCCGTGGCTATCCTCCTACTAGAACCTTCACTTGGCTACTATAAATAGGTGTGTTAGGTCATTGTAATGGGTGGGTGAGTTTCGAATAGCGAAGCTCTGCCCATTTTTACTCAGTCCTTAGTTGTAATTTCTATTTTTAATTGTAATGTTTTTAGTTTTAATGAAATCAAGTTTTACCTTAAATCTTTTCAATTAATTGTTTTAGTTAAATGTTTTAGACTAAATCTCATTCAATTTCAGTAGTATATCAGTTTTTAAATTAAGTTGTTTATTATTTCATTGCTTTTAAGATTTAGTCATTTACAGATTTTCTTATAAAAACTCAAAAACTCATAAATAGTTTTAGTTTTAATTCAACTTTTAGTTTAATCTTTCAGTAGTTTAAATGCAATTTAAAATCAGTATTCTCTTTTAGAAAGTTAAATGTTTCAGTTTATCAAAATCCTTATTTGTATTTCACTTGGTCAAACAATCAGTCAACTGTGGTGATAGTTTTGGTTTCCTGTGGAGATTTTGATAGTCCAAGGAGAGATTTGGATGCTCTTGGCTTATCTAGTGATAGGAAAGCATAGTGAACACCTCTCTTTTGAGCTGAGGTGAAAAGCTTATGTAAGTGTTTTTCTGAATTCCTATTTTCTGATTTGGCACATTAGTATCTTTGTAGATCTGTGTTAACTTGGATTTTACTGTTCCATTAGTTTGTTAAGTGCATATGTGAGCTTCTGTGATTAGTTGTAGGCATTTGGTAGCTCATATCAGTAGTAGTAGTGTATTTGGATAGTTATAGGGCTGTTTGGATTAACCAAGTTCTGTGTATCCTTGTTGGTTAACTGATTAATCTTCTGTGTTGTTAGTCCACATAGGTCTTGTTAAACTTAGATAAGTCATTATATTTGCATCTTTAACTTTAATAGTCAACTTTGCATTGAATCATAAATTCTGCATTCATAATTCATGGTCTGCTCCTGAAACCTGTTTTACCTTCTCAATTTGTGTTTGTGTTTTTGTTCTTTGCATTTAGATTTCCTCAAACAACATATAGTGGTAGATTTAGACCATAGAGTTTCAGAATAGTCAAAGTTAGGTTGCATTTAAAAAGTCAAAATTACTTGAACTCAGTTTTTGGCATGATCTTTGATTGAACTTGTAGGATTCTATAGTTGTTAAAAATAGATTATTATTGATGATTTGTGATCTCTGATAGCTAGTATAACAATATCAACAAGTAGGTTTAGGATTTGAACTCATTAGCTTATTAGGATTATAGCTTATAGTTGACTGTGTGAGCCTTATGCTCCCCTGCACCACAGTTGTGGACCCACTTTCATGGCATATTAAAGAGTAGTTGTAGGTAATTGTAGTAAGTGATTTTTGTTTTATAACATCTCTGCATGGTAGTCTCTGAATTGCTACCTTTAGTTTCTTCTTTACAGCTTATTTAGATAACTTATTCATGCTTGCTTATTGGGTGCATAATATAGATTTCTTATTTTGAACTAGGGCTGCTAGTGATGTTTTGAGCTTGTGATTGTGTGATTTTGGCCTGTCTGAGTTTATTAGTGGTTGTTGTAGTATTGTGAGTGGTCTGCTTATCTTGTAGCTTATTCTATGTAGGAGTTAGCTTATTTAGCTTATCATAGAGTGCTTTTTAGCTTGCTGTTTGTGATTTTGTGTTTCTTTTGATCATTTCTTGGCTTATTAGAGTTCTTAGTAGCATAATACAGTAGTGTTATCAGTTTGGTAAAGTTTTGTGGCAAGTGCTTATTAATAAGCACTTGCCATAAGCTGATTTGGCCTGTTTAAGCACTTCTGCTTATTATTTTTAATCCTAAATTTTTCTGCAAGCTTTATATATTATTTTAGAATTTTTGGTAATTTTTCATAATTTTCTGAGGTCATTTGTTATTTTTCTTAATTTCTTTTAGAATTTAATCACTTTTTAATCATTTTTAAATTCCAAAAATCCATTAAAAATTAGAAAAAGTCTTGAAAAATACAAAAATATTTTTAGAAATACTTTTATAATATTTTAGAATTTTTAGAATTAAATTTTTATTTTTCCACTTTAATTTTCTATTTTTCTTTATTTTTAATTCCAAAATTAGGAAATTAATTCTAGAAAATAAATAAAAACTCAAAAAAAAAAAATTTTTCTTAAAATTCTTTTTATTAATTTAAAATTTTTAGAAAATATTTTCAAGTTCGTAGGATCATTTTTCGTCTTACGTTACGTTTTAAATTTTACGGTTACGTTTCCATTTTTACGTTTTCAACATTTGTATATATTTAGCTTGTAAATTCTTCATATTTCATCATTTCTTATCACAACTTGAATTCGAAAGTCATATTTTTCACTTTACCACTTTTCACGACACGATTTCGCGATTCGATTATTCACGACTCCATTCTACCTTCGTTGGGAGAACGACCCGGGAAATACTTTCACGAGTATTTCTTCGGAATAATTATACACTACAAAAAGACTATATCAAAATGGCGCCGTTGCCGGGGAAGGTGGACGTGAGTTTTGAATATTCGTTTTGAAAAATCGTGTTGTGTTAAGTTTTCTACTATCTTGTATATATTTCTAAAAAAATTAAAAAAAAAATTGAAAAATCAAAAAACAAAAATAATCTTCTTATCCTCTCATATTTGATTCTTCTTCTTAAACCCTCTCACGTTTAATTCTTATGGATACGTTTTGTTCTAATTGTGGAGAACCGTTTTTCGGAGGGTTGTGTGTGTGGTGTACGTGGAATGAATGTGGTGATAATATTCGTGATGGCGTTTGTTTGAATTGTAATTCTCACACGTATGATCAAAATTCGTTCAACAATTCGTCAAACATTCCCGATTTCTATACACCACCACCATCTTCGTTTTATTGTTATAATTGTGGAAACCCGTCCGAAGAAGGAATGTCGTGTGGGCGATGTTTTTGTGATGTATGTGGATACACCGATTGTATATGCTATGCTTCGAATGCTGACACGTCTTTCGCTTATGATCCGAGCCTTGATTGTTATCCTCAAAATGATTTTTATGAGCAAAATTCGTATTACAATGGTGAATTTCAAAATACATCAAATTTTGAAAATTGTGGGGGATCGTTTGAAAATTCTTATCATGAACCTAATCCTTGTTACGATTCTAATGGTTTTTACCAACCTCCACAAACTTCCGAATTTATTATTCAAATTTTTGAAATCAAATCCATGATGGATGAGTTGAAAGAGATGGTGAATAATCGTTATACGCATACTACCGAGCCTCAAGTGAAATCAATGGAAGAACTTCTTGCCGAAGAACGAAAATTTAAATTTTGTGAGTGTTGTACGTACGACGACGATGATGATTCCACGATTACAATCGTTCTAAATCCTTAAAATGATTCTATCTCTTCTCCCGTAGAGCCCATGGACTCTCTAATAATGGGGGACGAGCCTCTTGACACTATTCCGGCAACGGAATCTGACGAATTCAATGAGTCAAGTGTTGAGAACCTCGTTCCAATCCAAAGTGAGTCCGGGGAAAATTCTAATGCTGATTCTTCTTTCCATCCTTCTTTCACACCGGTTGAAGGGAGTGATGCCGTTTTAGATGAGATCGAGGCGTTTCTTGCTAATGATTCCATTCCGATAATGGACGATGCTAATTTTGATCCGGAGGCGGATATTCGTTTACTTGAAGAATTATTGAATGAAGAGCCATCAACTTCTCTCCCTCCGATGAGCAATGAAGATTTAGTTGAAGTTGAAAGTTATTCCGATTCTCACAATGAGTATACTACGAGTGATGAAGACTCTTGTGGAGATATCGATGATGATGATGAGGATGATGATGACCTCGTTCCAAAGGTTTCCGAAGCATTCAATATGACTTTCTCGAATCCGTTATTTGATTTTGAATCGGATTTTAATCAAATTTCAAATAATCCGATCTTCGATATTCCTAGTGATGAGTCTGAAATGAAACCCGAGGTTCAGGTTTTACATGATATATTTGATTCTCCTCACGAGAAGTTCTCCGATGAACTTACTCAGACCATTTCTCAGCCGGATGTTGAAAATGACGAGAATGGCCTTCGAAGAAATGTGCTTACTAAAGAATTACATAATGATGATTTACCTTCTGATACCGATTCATTTCTCTTCGATTTACCATCTTCTCGTCCACCCGCGAAACCGCCCGATGAAGATTTTGAGCTCGATGTTAATGAAGTTGTTGTTAGAGTGGTGGACGAGATTTATGATCATGATGATCCAGAGCTTACTATTTTACCCACCCTTGATTCAGATGTCGACTATGCTTATACTATCCGGGTGTTTCAACCATTTTATTCCTATCCCACCGTTTCTTCTTTCCACTCCACCAGGAGTGAGGACACCATATTTGATCCGGGCATCTCTTGTACCAAGTGGCCGTTTCATCTGCTCTCCCCAAGGATGAATTAATTCGGGGATCAAGTCAAGCTCATGTGACTCGGTGAACAAAAACAAGCGCTTCGTGGGTGGCAACCCATGCTTATCCAATTTCATCTTCTTATATTTCTATTTTCTAACACATAATGTGAGGAGGGGGTGCCTTTTCTACTCTTGTGTTCCGTGGTTGTTTGTGATGTTTGTTCAGGATTGTCCATGATTTATGATGACTCTCGTGCTCGTTGTTTTGTCTTCACTCGAGTTTCATCATTCGTTGCTTATCCATATATATCCTAATCTTATCGACTAACATTTATCTTTTGGCATAATTAATAAACGACCTTAGATTTTTGTAGGAGAACCCTTACCTTTTAAACATTGAGGACAATGTTTAATTCTAGTCGGGGGGAGGGTGAATCTTCGATTCGATTTTGACCTTGCATTTTTCACAATAGTCGTGCACTCTCGCAACTCCGTTTTTCCACCAAAAATAAAAATAAAAAATGAAAAATTGAGAAAATTTCAAAAATTTTGATGAAAAAAGTCATGAAAAAGCACAAAAAATGAGAAAAAGTTGAAAAAGTTGTGCAAAAATATAATAAAGTTTGAATAAGTGTTTTGACACCTTGTTGACTTTCTTGCTGGTGAGAGTAGGAATAAATATTTTGACTTGACCGGGCGTGTTGAGCCCTAGCTTGTTCCCTTAACCAATGGTAATCACATAAGCTTGTGCTAGACTTGTACACCAGGAGCTATAAAATGCGAATTCTTTCTTAAGAATCTGCAAGTTCCCGTACTTGACTTTATACATGCGCAGCTTAAAAGCTTTCGCTAGTCTTTTACATAAGGAGCTAGAAAACGCGAATTCTTCTTCTAGAATTTGCAAGTTTCCGTATCTGACTTTATATATGCGTGGCTGATTATCGGCTAAGTATTCACGGGTTTCATTATTTGGAATCTTAAATTGCGAAGAGCGAGAAATGATAGAGTTTATTTAGAAGTTAGATGCTAAACGTGGAGTAGTGGTTCTCTTTAGAGCTCATGAGAGGTACTTGTGGCTTTTTACTCCCATCAGAAACGTCACCCATATATAATAGATGTTCTAGGTTAATTAGTGATATTTCGGTTTGAATAATATTTAGTTCTTTGTTTTCTTAAGAGAATTTTTGCTTTAGAAGTTGGGTACATATCAAGGAACATCAAAAATAAGAGCAAAAAGTGAAAAAATCAAAAGTCAAAAGTTGATTATCTATGTGGTTTTGGAACTACCCGATAAGCTTCCATTGATGTATTGAGAAAAGTCAAGAAAGAAAAAAGTGAAAAATATGAGAAAAGTGAAAAAAGTGAAATAAAAAAAATGAAAGTTGAAAGTTGTATCGAATAAGAGCTTATGTATGTATATAAGTTGTTGGCGCGTGAGGTGCATGTGATTAGTGATTAGTAATCAGTCACATGAGGTGCACGTGATTGTACTCCGCAACTTATATCTTTGATATTGTATGTACTCCAAATTCCTTGATGTGGACCGAATTTCTATTGCAGTGGTTCTTAAGAGAAAATGAATAACTACTTATCGTTTTAACTTAGGTATCACTATCGGACTAAAAATTATCGAAACGAGAAAATATGAAGAAATTCATTTCTCAGCAAAATAAAATATTGAGATACAAAACCTAGGATATGGGAGTAAGGAGTTTTCACAAGTAACTGTTATGAGTAGTGTTAGCATCTAATTTGTAGATAAGCTGTGATCTCGTTTGTAAGCTTAGTTTGGGGACTCGTGAAAAATCAAGGATGACGATTTTTTATCCGTATGGTCGCTTCTTAATAGAAGTGTTTCTACTCGTTGACCCTAAAAATTATTGCAAAATAATGAAAGTTCATCAAAACGTCACAAGTTTGAAGTATGAAAAGTACAAAAATAGAATAAAGTGGAATAAAGGAAAAATTTTGGAAAACGGAGCGTTTTCGGGAATAAATGATTTTGTAATCTCTTTCGAACATCCTTGCTACTTTTCAAAGTTAGTAAAAAAAGTTTTGAAATTATTTATCCCAAAAGCGTGAATTGATCACATTGCGTGAGGACACGGCAATACCTTAGTCGGGGGGATTTTGGTGAGTGCTTATTCACTCACTATTATTTGACCAAATACCAACCCAAAACGACTATTTGAGCTAACAAATGCCAAGAAAACGTGTGTTTTTGTGTTTGTGATATGCAGGTACGGATATTTTACAAAGTGACGAAAATCACACAAAAACCAGAAAAACCGAGCACGAGAGTATGAAAAAGGTTCAAGAGTCAAAGCCGGGAAAGAATTCTCAAGTTCGGATCACTTTTATGCTCAGACTGTCAGAATCTACCTTGAAGAATAATTATTTGGCAAGATTAGCCCTTGGATTAATTTTGCAAAGAATGGCAGAAATGGTCCCCTAAGTTTCAGAATATTCACATGTGGTCCTTGTAATTTTGTTACCAAATTCTGAAAATTCAATAAATAAAACCTGGACCAAGACTTATCAAAGCCCACCAATCCATTATATACCCAAAGCCCATCTCCTTAAATCAAACCCGAGCCCAATTCCACCTTGACCCGGCCCCTAGGTCAAACAAACATATTATATTTACCCGTACATATTACCCGCCCCCTTTTCTTACCCTTACCCAGAAAACACTATTCAGTGAATAGTAAATATGAACCCTAAATTACCAAATCACCAAATTAACCACAATTAAGGGTACTTTGGTACAATCACTTAGCTTCTAGATGGTCAGGAGTGTGTCAGGATTATGTCAGCATCTAAAGAAGCACACATGGGACACTTGGCAGCCAAAGATTGGGAGGAACGCGTCACCAAAGAGGATCCAAGGGCTAGAAATGGATGGCAATCATTGGGAATGATCATATGGCTCAGAATGCTTGTCAGGAAACACACCACACGGATTGCCAACATGGCAATCCGTGGCTATCCTCCTACTAGAACCTTCACTTGGCTACTATAAATAGGTGTGTTAGGTCATTGTAATGGGTGGGTGAGTTTCGAATAGCGAAGCTCTGCCCATTTTTACTCAGTCCTTAGTTGTAATTTCTATTTTTAATTGTAATGTTTTTAGTTTTAATGAAATCAAGTTTTACCTTAAATCTTTTCAATTAATTGTTTTAGTTAAATGTTTTAGACTAAATCTCATTCAATTTCAGTAGTATACCAGTTTTTAAATTAAGTTGTTTATTATTTCATTGCTTTTAAGATTTAGTCATTTACAGATTTTCTTATAAAAACTCAAAAACTCATAAATAGTTTTAGTTTTAATTCAACTTTTAGTTTAATCTTTCAGTAGTTTAAATGCAATTTAAAATCAGTATTCTCTTTTAGAAAGTTAAATGTTTCAGTTTATCAAAATCCTTATTTGTATTTCACTTGGTCAAACAATCAGTCAACTGTGGTGATAGTTTTGGTTTCCTGTGGAGATTTTGATAGTCCAAGGAGAGATTTGGATGCTCTTGGCCTATCTAGTGATAGGCAAGCATAGTGAACACCTCTCTTTTGAGCTGAGGTGAAAAGCTTATGTAAGTGTTTTTCTGAATTCCTATTTTCTGATTTGGCACATTAGTATCTTTGTAGATCTGTGTTAACTTGGATTTTACTGTTCCATTAGTTTGTTAAGTGCATATGTGAGCTTCTGTGATTAGTTGTAGGCATTTGGTAGCTCATATCAGTAGTAGTAGTGTATTTGGATAGTTATAGGGCTGTTTGGATTAACCAAGTTCTGTGTATCCTTGTTGGTTAACTGATTAATCTTCTGTGTTGTTAGTCCACATAGGTCTTGTTAAACTTAGATAAGTCATTATATTTGCATCTTTAACTTTAATAGTCAACTTTGCATTGAATCATAAATTCTGCATTCATAATTCATGGTCTGCTCCTGAAACCTGTTTTACCTTCTCAATTTGTGTTTGTGTTTTTGTTCTTTGCATTTAGATTTCCTCAAACAACATATAGTGGTAGATTTAGACCATAGAGTTTCAGAATAGTCAAAGTTAGGTTGCATTTAAAAAGTCAAAATTACTTGAACTCAGTTTTTGGCATGATCTTTGATTGAACTTGTAGGATTCTATAGTTGTTAAAAATAGATTATTATTGATGATTTGTGATCTCTGATAGCTAGTATAACAATATCAACAAGTAGGTTTAGGATTTGAACTCATTAGCTTATTAGGATTATAGCTTATAGTTGACTGTATGAGCCTTATGCTCCCCTGCACCACAGTTGTGGACCCACTTTCATGGCATATTAAAGAGTAGTTGTAGGTAATTGTAGTAAGTGATTTTTGTTTTATAACATCTCTGCATGGTAGTCTCTGAATTGCTACCTTTAGTTTCTTCTTTACAGCTTATTTAGATAACTTATTCATGCTTGCTTATTGGGTGCATAGTATAGATTTCTTATTTTGAACTAGGGCTGCTAGTGATGTTTTGAGCTTGTGATTGTGTGATTTTGGCCTGTCTGAGTTTATTAGTGGTTGTTGTAGTATTGTGAGTGGTCTGCTTATCTTGTAGCTTATTCTATGTAGGAGTTAGCTTATTTAGCTTATCATAGAGTGCTTTTTAGCTTGCTGTTTGTGATTCTGTGTTTCTTTTGATCATTTCTTGGCTTATTAGAGTTCTTAGTAGCATAATACAGTAGTGTTATCAGTTTGGTAAAGTTTTGTGGCAAGTGCTTATTAATAAGCACTTGCCATAAGCTGATTTGGCTTGTTTAAGCACTTCTGCTTATTATTTTTACTCCTAAATTTTTCTGCAAGCTTTATATATTATTTTAGAATTTCTGGTAATTTTTCATAATTTTCTGAGGTCACTTGTTATTTTTCTTAATTTCTTTTAGAATTTAATCACTTTTTAATCATTTTTAAATTCCAAAAATCCATAAAAAATTAGAAAAAGTCTTGAAAAATACAAAAATATTTTTAGAAATACTTTTATAATATTTTAGAATTTTTAGAATTAAATTTTTATTTTTCCACTTTAATTTTCTATTTTTCTTTATTTTTAATTCCAAAATTAGGAAATTAATTCTAGAAAATAAATAAAAACTCAAAAAAAAAAATTTTTCTTAAAATTCTTTTTATTAATTTAAAATTTTTAGAAAATATTTTCAAGTTCGTAGGATCATTTTTCGTCTTACGTTACGTTTTAAATTTTACGGTTACGTTTCCGTTTTTACGTTTTCAACATTTGTATATATTTAGCTTGTAAATTCTTCATATTTCATCATTTCTTATCACAACTTGAATTCCAAAATCATATTTTTCACTTTACCACTTTTCACGACACGATTTCGCGATTCGATTATTCACGACTCCATTCTACCTTCGTTGGGAGAACGACCCGGGAAATACTTTCACGAGTATTTCTTCGGAATAATTATACACTACAAAAAGACTATATCAAGGAGCTTGTTGACTAGTGAAAGAAACTCTCGAGTTAGATACTCGGGGTGTGGATGTAGGGCAAGGAAAAAGAGTCCTTGTAGCCGAACCACGATAAATACTCGTGTTGTGGTTTGATCGTTTCTTTCATTTACTTGCATGTTATATATTGTGTTTGTGTATATATCTTTGGTCAAACGGAAAGTTTCAAAGCTAACTTAACAAGTTAAAAAGATTTTAATCGGTAAACTATTCAACCCCCCTTCTAGTTTTCCACAAATACAAAATCAAAACGTTATGTTTAAAACATCACTTGTATAATGTCTCTTGATTGCTAAAGGGAATACATAACCAATATGTATTTTCGGGTACATTCAAACGAAGCTACATTGAACTAGGAGCGCTTGGGTTATCTTTTATTTTATAACAAAACTTGCATTATAAAATGTTTTTGAAGCATCAAAATGAGTCAAGATAACCGCACCTCCACATTATTTTCATATAGGCACACACTAGAACAGCCACATTATAATAGTCGTTTATTTAGACTAAAATGTGAAATTTTGTTTTTCTAGGAATCAACATGCCTCCTCTAACCCACTACGACCACAAGGACACCATTAAGTACCTACCCAAACATCACAAAACCAAAGGCCTTACCCTAAATCAAGTCGATGTTTTCAAAGCCTTAGAAAAACATTATGTCCATGAGGGTAGAACCATTGACCCGTCCTTCCTAGAAGGCACAAACCTCTACACCGAATTTGCCACAACCAACTTTGAACGTCTTTTAGAAATCGACGAGCCTATTTATCCTAGGTTCATTCTAGAATTCTATGCATCCGTAAATCTCTCCACGGATGAGTATGGTCGCATGTCTATCAACTTTAGGGCTAGTAGTCATCAATACTCCTTCACTCTTGAGGAGTTTGCTCAAATCCTAGGTGTCCCAAACCGTGGTACTTGCATCTACTCCGATTTGCACTCCCTCTCAACTCTTGACACACTCTTTGACCGCATCCATCCCTATGACACCCCTCTTGTGTCAAAAGATGTACTTCGTGACCACCTCTTTGTTAGGACAACCAACACTAGGAGAACCCGTTCGGGAAATGAGGTCGAAAAGGACCCATATGGAATGAAAATGAATGAACTCAAGCCCCAATTCAAGAAATGGGAGGATGTCCTTAGAGCAAATGTCATTAGCACCATAGGAAACCGAGATCACATAAATCTTTGTCTTTGCTACATGCTCTACTCCTTGTCCGTTAGGCAACCTTTCAACCTTGCCTACTACATGGCCAAGTGAACGGCCGACATTCCCGTGCATGGCACAACGGCTATGCCGTATGGAATGCTCTTGACCCGTCTCTTTAGGTTCATCTCTCCCATTCCACCAACTCCTAACGGTCTTCGCCTTGACTACTTTCTCATTCCACACACCTTTGTCCCACTAAGTGATAAGATAGTGTACAAAGCCCAAGGAAAATGTCCTCATCCTCCTACCTCCTCATCATCTTCCTCAATGAGTGAAGATGACTCTTTGCCCAACTCTAGGCTCCCACCTCTTTTATACCTATCCCAACTTCCGAATATTCCAAATGAGTCGGCGGAGTTCAAGCAAACAAAGAGGATGTTTAAGAATCTTGGAAGATTCCTTGGAAAGCTCAAGAACAAGATTGACCGTCAATGAGTGCGGGTGTGTAGGAGTGTTTGGCACAAGGTGCTATTTGAACAATTTGGTCATTTAAACAATGTTTGTGATGTATTTATGTGTTGGAACAATTTGTGATACTATTTGGAACATGTATTAACTAACAATGATGCAGGTAGACAACTTTTGGCAAGTTGTCAAATTTTCATGTTTATGAAATTTTCACTAAGTATAGTGAAATTCGCTACCCCCCGATCAAAGTCCTATGATATGCGTGTTTACATTTCCATTTTTTGCATTGCCTAACCAGATATGCATTATATTTTTGAATTTAGGAGTTTTCGAAAAACTTGAAAATCATCTCGCGGGTCAAAATCGCGGACTGTATTGTTTTTCATGTCTGGCTGATCTGGCGGCACCCTAGAATGGGTTCCGCCAGTGTAATTTCTGGGCAACCCAGAAATGGCCCAACGGACCGGACGGAACCCTCATTCGGGTTCCGCCTATGTATTCTGAGGGTTCCGCCAGATTTCTTGCAGAATTTTTTTTTTTAGTTTTCAACATTTCAACATCCAATCATCAAAATACCATCCTTTTAGATAGAAACCAATTTCCTGCAATTTGTTAAGCAAAATAGGATAGTTCTCATTCCTTATAACTCAAAGAAAACCATTTCCCGTCAAATTTCAAAAATACCTATAACTACCTTAAGGAACCTTCACACATAAAGGAAGGAACCCTTCCAAAGGTTCCTTGAAATCCCTGAGACATATCCTTCCACAAATTTGCCAAAACCACTAAGCATTTAGTGCAAATATTTGTCTTCCTACTTCACCATTTTCATTGGACTGACTTCCATGATTTGACAACCCACAATTAGTCTTCCAAATCATTAGGAACCTCCATTTTTGTATGGCTAAACATCAAATCCAAACACTCCTTCCCACACTCCTTCATCACTATAAATTAAACCATCCTAAACACTATCAAATCACACCTTCTTCATCACAAATTTCTGATCTTTTAAACCATTTTAACCATGACTAAGTCAACAATCACCTCTCAGCCATCACGACCCATCCGTAAAACCGCCCGGATAAGTGTCAAACCACTTTGGTCTAACCAGTCCATCAACCTAAGCTCCTCATCCCCGGATGAATTCACCTCACCTATCAAAAATGAACATTTTTTAAACCTTGCATCTCCATATCCATCACCCAATAAACCCAATGAGCTCACTCCACCACCAAATAAATCACCCATTGACCCAACTCCACTAAGTGCTCCAACCCAACCATCCAAAACTCCATCACCATCACCATTACCCAAACTTGAACCTATGGAGTTATTTGGGTGTCCTCCAACATCACCACACCCTTTTGTCCAAGATCTCAATGATCTTCCACCAAGACCAACACAACCACCACCTTTTGCAAATGACCAAAATGAGCATTTTAACCACACCCAACCACCACAACAAGTGTACCACCAACCCAAACCATTATTGTTTCACCCTATCTACCATGACATCCATAGTCCTCTTTATGGAGAACCAAATTTTGAAAACCATGATCACCCAACTCCACCACATTCTCAAGCCCAAACCTTTGAGTCTTTCTTTCCTTCCTATGAGGAAATCCAAAGCATGGTTGAGAATCATCTCCATCAAGCAATGGAATTTCAAACCACCTTGCTTGACTCTATACCAAACCTATCCTCCAACCAAGAACCAAAAACCAACCAACCCTCAAAACCAAGAAACCAAAACCAACCCATTTCCATCCAATCATCCCCATGTTTGCTCAAATTGTGAGCAAATGGGTGCAAGCATCAAATTGTTGCTTCACCAATTCCAAGATGAAACCCGTTTTGCATTCCAACACGTCATAGAACGTTTGGATGCTCTTTCCCACTCAAACAAATCCTAGACAATATTTGGAGGCCTTTTGGCCCATTTAGGAAACTAGGATTTGATTTTCCTTTATTTTCTTGGTTATTTTTAGTTTTTTTTTAGAATTAGGAGGATCTTTCCCATTCCATGTCTTTGACTTGTAAAAGTCAAATTTTACATGAAATGATATCTTTTTCTACTTACTTACTTGCATTGTTGGTTGATCATTTTTGAGTTGTTATTGTGGTTGCATTATGTGTGGTAACTACAAGCTTGATTATATATATCACCAACTAACCATTTTTTTGTAGGATCAAAATCCATGTTTCCCATCTTGGCACTCCTTTTAGGGGGAGTAACAACCAAGGGGGAGCACGTGCATTATTCCGCTTCGCTACTCTACTTTTTGTTTCGACAAAAAGGGGGAGAAATATATTAAACCTTTAAACTTAATATGATTTTCATCACTTAAGTAAAACAAGTTTAATATAAATTTTTTTTTAAGTCTTAAACACCAAGATTTTGTGAGTTACTTAAAAACAAAGTTTATGTTTTGTCATCAACAAAAAGGGGGAGATTGTTAATACAAATATCGCCTAAAAATGTTATTTATATTTTACGATCTTCGCTAAGTTTTGTTAATGACAAAATGTAAACTTTAGTTTCTAAGTAAAATATAATCTTAGTTTTAAAGACTTGCATAAACTAGACATTCGCTACATTTTACATTTCATAAAACACAACACTTTTCATTTCTTAAAATAGAAATATCACATCACATTTATGACAAGTTTTGTCAATATACATTTATGGAAAGAAAGTGTGTTTGACTAACCATATGTTTGCTTGCACAAGTTTTGTGTTTGACTAGGTGTAATGAGATGTGACATTGTTTGGTTTGCAAGATTTATTGCAAAACCAACTGCAAGCCCGGCGGAACCCTGGGGGTACACGAGCGGAACCCATCTGGGGGTTCCGTCGTATCCGCCAGGCCTGCATAAGGTTTTGCTATAAATACTAAGCCACAAGTTTGATTTTTGGCTTATCACTCTACATCATATTTTCACACATTCATTCATTCTTTCATCTAACCCTTTAACATCTCATATGTGAAGTTTCTTTTTGTAGCAAAGAGATTCACGAGTTCATAAAAAGTTATAAGTATTCAACACAACGTTACAAGACTTGTTAGCTTAGCATTGTGTAGACTCGTGTAGTTTACACTTCATTTGATTGTGTATTTTCAGTAGTGATCGGTTAGTATTTTAGTCCTCAAAATACAAAGTGTGACGGGAGTTGTTGTACCCTTGTAAAAGAACTAACGGGAGTGGTTGTACCCTTGTAAAAGAACTCGACATCTAGCTTAGTATCGGTAAACGTGTATAAGCGACGTGTAAGGTTATCTCCGCCGGTGAAAGGAGCTTGTTGACTAGTGAAAGAAACTCTCGAGTTGGATACTCGGGGCGTGGACGTAGGGCAAGAAAAAAGAGTCCTTGTAGCCGAACCACGCTAAATACTCGTGTTGTGGTTTGATCGTTTCTTTCATTTACTTGCATGTTATATATTGTGTTTGTGTATATTTATCTTTGATCAAACGGAAAGTTTCAAAGCTAATTAAACAAGTTAAAAAGATTTTAAACGGTAAACTATTCAACCCCCTTCTAGTTTTCCACATACTAATTTGCAGCAGCAACAAGTTATGACTTGAGTATGAAGGTTGCACGTTGGGAGGTATGTCTTTTATGGTACGTCAAAATTTCATTATAAAAACTCTCATAATTTTAAGGTTATTTTTATAAATATTATTTTGTGAAGAGCTTTCCTACATATCTACTTCATTAGATTAAGTTTATATTGTAATTTAACACTAAAATTAGTCAAACTTGATGATTTTGTGGCGTTTGGAAAGTATTGCAAGCATCATACCTTGCAGAAAAGTTTGACTGTGTTTATCAAATGGAACGCTGAAACCTTGAAAACTGAAAGTATTAACGGAAACTATTGAATGTATGGCTGGAATATTCAAATTTCTGAAAGTATTGATGGGCAACCTATAATGGGTAACTCTTTAATGATTTAAATCAAAAGTTTTAGATAAAGCATTTAATTTTCCTATTTTGTTGTTAATTTGAACTTCGAATCAAATTAAGTCCATTCTTTTTCTCATAAAAACATCACTTTATTGGTAAAAGTTTTCCGCCATTGTGCTTACAATCTATATTTCATTATATTGAAATCTGCACTTTAACATGTATGTGGGATTCTATATTTCGTTACGAGTCGTCAATCGATCTGCAACAAACTACAACATTTTTCCTTGGCAGTTTGACAGGTAAAATTTTATTGTCACTATCAAAGATATAGCTATAGCAATTATGTATTGATTTTATCTGTTATAAGTGTTGTGCAGTGCAATGGATGAGGAAATTTTGGGTTCGAAAATAATTATGCAGTTTACCCATACGTAAACTAAATGCGAAGATAGATTTCCCAATGGTTATTGTCGATGGAGGAAAACGTAAACGACAGAACAAGCAATGTATGTCGATAGCGCTAGAACACTCAACAAAGATGATGTGTTGTATTATAATATAATACTGAATATGTCAAGTTAATTTATTGCTTTGCCAATGGGTTTTTGTTTACTTTTATGTTACATAAATCATTAATAACTGATGTATGATTTTCAAGATTTTTATATGCTCTTTAATACATGTTAAGAATTATTTATACATGTTTATAATTTTGCTTTAGTTGCATTATTGCATGTTACAATCGTTTGCAATTATATTTTGATATATTCACGTTCTATTTTTAAGGTTACACGAAACACTTACCACAATATCGTATATCCTTAATTGTCTGCCGCTAGAAATTTCCGTTGCAATGCACGGGTACTCGCCTAGTACGTTTCATTTCAATAATTGAAGTCCATATCTCGTATATTTATTTTCTTATTTAATTAACCATACTTCATCTTGGTGTACAGTTATACCCCATACATCGTACATGTACGGAGTTTTTAGTATTATGGTCAATTTAACTTAATTTAATAATAATAATAATAATAATAATAATGCTAAGAGTGGTATTTTTATCTTTCATAGATAAAGCTTTTGTATTCAGAAAGGAGTGGGAGCGCAACTTGTGTTTAGACTCCCTTCCAACTTTCTGTAAATTATTTTGTTTTTAATAAATAAAAGTTTTTTTAAAAAAAAAAATAATAATAATAATAGTAATAATAATAATAATAATAATAGTAATCACCCGGCCAACGACTAGGAGGAATACCATTTTATGGTACGTGAAGGTATAGTTAGGTCACAAGATTTCAAGCGCATGTACTGAGGTAGGCAGGGCTAAAATTGATGTTATTGCTAAATTATCTTACCCAACTAACGTTAAAGGGTAACGAGTTTTCTAGGGCATGTAGGTTTCTATAGAAGATTCACTAAGACTTTTCAAAAATCGTCCAGCAATGACTCGGTTATTAGATAAGGATGTTAAGTTTGATTTTTCGCCTGATTGCGTAGCTTTTAATACCATGAGAAGTAACTTACTACTGCTTCTATTGTGGTTTTCCTGGGATCTTTCATTTGAGCTAATGTGTGATCCCCATGAGTGTTACAAACTTAGAGACATTTTATAAGAAATTTTGTACGTCTAACCACAAAGTCATTTGAATGTGGTTTTTACAATAGTCCCGAGTATTTGACCAAAACGAATTAGAATAATATGGAGGTACGCAACTCATATAGTCTTGAGTGAAAGAACTTACGGAATATGTAGTCACATTTTGCAATACGCACATTCTTAAAACGATATTTTGTAACTATCTTGCGTTTGTGAAGTCTGATCTGTTAGACAATTAGTGACATCGATTATCTAGTTTTAGAAGAAAAAAAATGCATTGATTGTCTAGTTTTACCAACATAACCGATTCACTTTTGTACGGTTGTTTCTCTTTTACTTTATGATAACGATCTACTTTCTTTTACTCGTATTTCTTTTATATTTTTCATTAATCAAGAGAATAGATGAGTTTCTTCTAGAGTTTGGGGAATGGTTTACCCGGGTTCGAGTCTCGCAAATAAAAAAGAAAATTCGGATTACTTTTAGTGCGAAGCCGTAAGTTTTAGGAGTTTCCTTCTCGAGTCTCTCCTAGTGATTTGGGTCTCGAGACCTGCCCGTTTGAATAGTTTAACTCTAGGGTCAAATTACAAGTGTGGTATCGTTCTTAAAAAAAATAAAAAATAAATATAATCAGTTAAAAGATGCCAAAATTGTGTTTGACTTTAACTACAGAAAAAGAAAAATAAACACATGCGACAAGCACGTGTATTGAATGAAAAACATAACATATGGAGAGCAAAGGTCTCGCGATATCAACGGATAATTAAGAACCGGTTTATGACCACACCCTACAGGCCTAATTAATTGTACTTCTATCATTTAATGAATAAAAGTTGAATACAAGCCAAAATGATATTTTATAATAGCAAATCTTTACTATCTATAAAAGAAAAATAGTCAAAGGTGAAAGTGGAAAAGTCAAAAAAGTGAAATGTGAAATGTTGAAAAATGTATATAAGGAAATATTGAAATGCATTTAATACTTTTATTAAAATACCCCATTACTTAAAAGTACAATTATTTATTCACATTGTACAACTAATTAAAAACATATCTACCAAATTAAATACAACCAATTAAAACATAAACCGGGTTGACCCGGGACGCTTCAAACACGGCGGGTTGTCCCGGTTTAATTTGACCCATTTTCGACCCAACCTAGCAAGTTGACCCAGTTTAAATCGACCTATTTTTCGACAGGAACGGTTCAACCGGTTGAACCACCTGGGTCGAACCGGGTTTCAAAACATTATCTATTACTTAAAAACGATTTATTCACATTGTACAACTAATTAAAAACATATCTGTAAAATTAAATACAACCAATTAAAACAAAACCGGGTTGACCCGGGATGCTTCAAACCCGGACGGGTTGACCCAGTTTAATTTGCCCCATTTTCGACCCAACCTAGCAAGTTGACCCGGTTTAAATCGACTCATTTTTCGACCGAAATGATTCAACTGGTTGAACCACCCGGGTCGAACCGGGTTTCAAAACATTATGTTAAATTCCCAAATATTCAAACTTTTATTATTTTTCGTTTATAACCTATAAACTTTTTTTTATCAATAAAATATCTGTCGCTATAAAATCCCGTTGCTATGCACGGGTACTCGTCTAGTAATTATAATTGTAAATTGTGATAGTTGTTCGATCTTTTGAAGCAAAAATATATGATTAAATTAAAATTTAAATATAATTTCATTGGTTAAATTTTTATCATATATTATATTAACACAAACAAATATATATAAGATTAAAGTTAAAAAATAAAAAAATAAATAAATAAATAATAAAAAATTAAACTGAACAATTATTGTAAATGAAAAAAGTATTAAGATAGCTAAACACTTTAAAAACGAGGCAAATTGAATGGGAAAAGATAACACCATCCTTAAAAAAGTTATACATATCAAAACTTCTTTGGAAATTGTTAGGAAGGCATATGACATATTTTTCATCAATTTATTATAGAGTAGTGATATAAAGGTCTAAAATTTATGCATAAAAAACATGACTAACGGGGGTGCTTGGTGGAGGGGTTAAGGGGTGAGAAATGGGTAAGATATTTAAAAGGACCCACATCACTCAATATATGGTGTTTGGTTAGGGAGTGCAAAGGTATTGATTACCCTGTAATAGATAATAAACCATTATAGAGTAAATTGGGGGGTAAAGTATTGATTATCCACCTCACTCATTCCTTTGCATTCCCTTTCCCTTTCACTTTCCCCACTTTGAACCAAGCGGACCCTAAGTTATTCATTACTTGACATGTGTTTTATTCATTTATCATTCATCATCTTCACTCTTTATCTTGCCACATGTCTCAAGCCTCTTGTTAGGCATGGATTTAAACACAAGTTTTAGACATGATAATCATTTTTCTTAATTTATCACATGATATCTATACCAAACTAAAGGTAAATAAATGTTTTAATCTAAGAAAAACAAATATATAATGAGTAGTAGATAAAAAGTTTTAGTTGTGAAAAAGCTAATACAACCCTTTGTTGCTATTCATTTCATCAAAATGATATGCAAATATATTATGGCTTGATGACTACAAACCTTCGTTAAAATTATACTAACCGACATCAAACATTTTTCTTTGTATTGAAACTTTGGTAAGATGAAAAAAGTTGCAACAATGACATTGGAATGGCCGACAAGCGTTTTGAATAACGAATCTCTTCGTATTACATATCAAACTTTTTTTACATACCAAATGACCCATTTCCCCCATTCATCTAAAAGGAAATCAATAGTTAAAATTAAAAGCATTTTAATATTTCACCCATTTTTTATAATTTAAATATCTCTTAAATCGTTAATCGTTAACTGAAAATAATTACACAATCGCGACGAGCATTTAATTATCTTTCTATAGACGGGCACTTTGATATACTTTCGACAAAAAAAAAATTCATTTTTTTCACGTTTTTTTTTTTCAATGGCACTTTGATATATCATATATAATTTTTTTGGCCACGAAAAAAAACGTGTAAAAAACTTGTCGAAAATATATCGAAGTGCCTATCTATAGAAAAATAATTAAATGTTTATGGTAGCGGTATATTTTTTTTTGCTTAACGATTAACGGTTTGAATGATATTAATCTATACTATCTATAATGGAAAAATGGTCAAACTTGAAAACTTGAGTCTTGAAAGTTGAGTATTGAAAGTCAAATGTGAGAAAAAATTAATGTAATTAATACTCTAATTAAAACACCATATTACTTAAAAGTACAATAATTTATTCACATTGGACAACTAATTAAAAACATATTTATCAAATTAAATACAACCAATTAAAACACAAACCGGGTTGACACGGTAATTTGACCCGTTTTTGACCCAACCTAGCAAGTTGACCCCGGTTTAAATCGACCCATTTTTCGACCGGAGCGGTTCAGCCGGTTGAACTACCCGGGTCGAACCGGGTTTCAAAACATTATCCATTACTTAAAAGTACAATGATTTATTCACATTATACAACCAATTAAAAACATATCTACCAAATTAAATACAATCAATTAAAACACAAACCGGGTTGACTCGGGATGCTTCAAACTCGACGGATTGACCCGGTTTAATTTGACCTGTTTTCGACCTAACCTAGCAAGTTGACCCGGTTTAAATCGACCCATTTTTCGACCGGAACGGTTGAACCACCCGGGTCGAACCGGGTTTCAAAACATTATCCTTTACTTAAAAGTACAATGATTTATTCAAATTGTACAACCAATTAAAAAACATATCTACCAAATTAAATACAACCAATTAAAACACAAACCGGGTTGACCCGGGACGCTTCAAACCCGGCGGATTGACCCGGTTTAATTTGACCCGTTTTCGACCTAACCTAGCAAGTTGACCCGGTTTAAATCGACCTATTTTTTACCAGAACGGTTCAACTGGTTGAACCACCCGGGTCGAATCGGGTTTCAAAACATTATTTTTCGTTTATAACCTATAAACTTTTTTTTATCAATAAACTATTTGTTGTTATAAAATCCCGTTGCTATGGACGGGTACTCGTCTAGTATTTAAAAAAAATGAAAGTGAGTTTTTTAAATTGTTAGCATTAATATCATCCATTAAATCAAATAAAGATGGATAGTGAAGATTACTATTTGGCCCTCAAATAATCTTAAATCATTAACTTATTTTATTTTCTTGATCATATTTGTAGTGGTAAATACATAAATGCTTGGATATTTTGATAAACGGAAGCCGCTCGGGTAATGCATAGTAATACTTTTACTTTCTAATACTCTCTCATAGATGAAAAAAAAAAAAAAAAAAAAAAAAAAAAAAAAAAAAAGTGAAAGCTCCTAACTGATGTACAAAACTTTAAGGGCATGCTTGGTACATGTTTATTGGGGTGAGAAATGAGAAAAATAATGAAAAATATGATTGGTAAAGTATAATGTAATTACCCATTACTCAATAGTGGGTAATATGCCATTACCCTATAAATTGAGAGGAATGATTTTCTTTCTCTTTCTTTTTTCTTCACAATT
This sequence comes from Artemisia argyi, assembly GCA_030686995.1. NCBI lineage: Eukaryota > Viridiplantae > Streptophyta > Magnoliopsida > Asterales > Asteraceae > Artemisia > Artemisia argyi. The sequence continues at coordinate 78,658,504 of CM060678.1, read as the reverse complement.
ATCATTGTCTTTCCTTTTTCTTAGGGTGTGTTTGTTTTTTAAAAAAATGTCTTACTAGCCCTATTACTCCCTCTTAATCTTACCAGTTAGATGTGGGCAGACGTTTTACTTGTTTGTTTTTTTCTTTTGAGTCAGACCCAGTTAGACATATAACATCTTGCTCAGTAAGAGGTGGGGGACTTGTCTTACTGCCTCTTACTCGATAATTGAGATTGAAGACTCGTGTTAATATAATATATTTGATGGTTTATTAACTATGTTATATTTATGATAAAAAGTGTTATTTCATATTTACACAAGTTACTTAAATAAATTGCAGAAACGAACACTTAAAATTATTCGGACAATTATACAAAAACAAACAACATTATTTCATTTAGATTTAGACGTTCTACCCACCTCTTACTAGTAAGATGTGGTAGTCAGATTCAGACCTAAAACATCTAAATGAAACAAACACACCCTAAATAGTACATTTAAAAATTAAGTTGTTGATGAGCAAGTTTTATAGCAAGCGAAGATGGACTCTCAAAATGCAACAACAAAAGCAAAACAAACTGCTAGTAAAACCATGCACATATTTAATATAAATAGTCCCTTTGTGTCTTGATGAGGATAAACAATATAAAACGAGGCATCTAAAACGTTAGAGCATCCCCATTCATAACTTGAGTTAAGTTATAACTCAGCGCCACGTCAGTGCCACATCAGTTTTACCACTTTAACTTTAACTCTAAGAAAAACACCCCCATTCATAACTCAACCTTAACTCACTTTAACTCAATTTTTTAAATATTTTCAATTTTAACCCTACACTAAAACTAATTTTTCATTTTTTTTAAAACATAACATTAATTCTAGAATATATTACATTACGAAAGAAAAAAAAAACAATACATTACGAAATTAAAAATACAATACGAAAAAAAAATAAAAAGACATAAAAAAAAAATTAAACCACAGCACATTTATTCATTCCGTACGCTTTGGCAACCCGTATTTTTCAATGATACGATCCTTTTTCATATTCACCAGCGTCACGTAATAAGGATCTTTGCCGGTAGTGTCGAGCAACAAAAACTCAAAGTCCCTAGAGCGTATTGCTGCGTATTGGTTTTCAGCGGTTGCTTTGTAAGCCAAGGCCGCATCTTCACGTTTAGCCCGATATGCCTCGCGCAAAGCTTCCCCGAATTGGGCCGACGAAACAGAGCCACCGGTACTTGTTCCCCCGGTGCTTGTCGTTGTCTCGGACTTTTGTTTCTTCGTAGCCCACTTTTTCCCCATCGGGCGTGGTTGTGCATCATTACCAAACAACGCCTCGTTTGCTTGGCTCGAGACATCACCGGTAAATCAACCGTGTCCGGTGCGTCCCATTTCTTATGACTACGCAAAAAGCCTCCTCATTATGAAACGACGCGTTTTTGTACTCGTTTCGATACATTTCCTTGGCCCGTGTGAGTATATCCATGGCATTTTCCCCACTTTTTTTATCGCGATCGGCACGTTTTTAAATCGCGTTGAACTTTGTGCAATCGCGGTTCAACGTTCTCCACTTCGATTGTATCATATCTTTGCCGCGTCTATGATAACTATGCTTATTGAACTCATTTATAACCCGCTGCCAAAATGTATCTTTGGATTGGGACCGACCAACTAGCTCATCCTCACTTGCAGCAACCCAACACGTTGCTAGTAATTTTTCTTCACTTGCTTGCCAACGTGTAACGACTGGTTCGACCTCGTCGTCATCATCGACTGGTTCTTTCGATTTTTTGGACTTTCGTTTAACACGAGTTTTGGTTTCTTTTTTGAGAAGACGTAGGTGTTTCGGAAACTTTGTTAGTTTCCGTTTGGGATTGTTGGGATGGTTGAGTGAATTGGAGATTTTGAAAATTGGTGTTTAAGGTGTTTTGTTGTTGGTATTCTTGCCAAAATCTTAAAGCTTCGTGTTGTTCGTAAACTTGCTGACTCGACATACCGAATAGGTTTGGATTGTCCAAATTTGGATTCGAATTGGATGATAAACCCGCATATGGGTTTCCCCACCCACCGAGGAGGTTCGTAAACGAGTTAGGATTGTTGTTGTTGCCTTGAGACCTTTTTTTTTTTTTTTTTTTTTTTTTTTTTTTTTTTTTTTTAATATTAGAAGTTGTAGATAGAAGATAGTGAGTAGTGAAAGTGTGAGAAAAAGAAGTAGGGTAAATGGGTATTTATATTGGTTGAAAAAAGGTTTTGGAAAATGGTTTTTTTGTTTGTTTTTTTTTTTTTTTTTTTTTTTTTTTTTTTTTTTTTTTTAACGTTAGTTAACGTTAGGGGGGGCCAAACTGTAAGTTTTTAAAAAAACTATCCGTTATTGTGGAGTGGGGAGGGGGCTGAATGAATTTGTTTTTTTTTTTTTTTTTTTAATACACGATTGGTACTTTAACGTGGCGTTAGCCACATAACGCCCTACGTTAACGTGGGTTTAACGCATGTGGATGCAGCGGCTAACGTGCCTTAACGCGCGTTATGGTACCTTAACGTGGAGCAGTACGTTACGAATGGACATGCTCTTAGCGTTAATACAAAATTGGCAACAAAATAACCAACTAATCCGGAACAAACCCTGGCGCGTTAGAACTACGCAACAGCGCACCACACAAGGGTGCCAATGTCTGTGACTGTGTGACATACAACGTCACATCTTCAAGCAACTCGTTTGGCGTCAAATATCATTTTACTTTTATTACAGCTTCGTCAATGATACCTAATTAGGCTTTTGGTATATACTCATTTGGTATTTTAGATGAAAATGCCATATAACATTTTTTTTAATACAATTCCAACTCAGGATTTTGATGGTTAAACAAACTAGATTTTTACAAGTTTCTAAATATTTTTAGTTAAATGAAACTAAATGCTTAAGTTTTCTTTAGGGTAAATCGCAAAAATAGTCACTAACGTATCACGAAATTGCAAAAATGGGACCGAGTCATAAAGTCATCAAATTTGCCACTAATGTTTCGCAAAAATGCAAAATAGCCACCGAGAGCGTCTTTTTGCTAACGCCAGTAAGTTTTTCCGCTAGTCAAGGGTATTATCGACTGAACTGACTAATATACCCCTTTATGTTCAGATACAACCCTCATTGATGGCGCCACTCTAACTCTATACCAAATTAACCAGAACACCTATTCAGATACAATTCTAATTAACGTATAGTTCCGGTTAGATAACTTCGATCGTCCGTACCTTTGAACAATACGGTAAGAACACAGTGCATTTTCCTATTTACTTGAACAATGTTTTTGGTTATTTTTAAAAAGGTATATTCATTGTTAATGTTATAGACTTACAATTGTAGGTGGTCATATGGGAAATGTGAAAGAAGTAGAGGTGGATACTGAAACAGAAGAAAAGAGTGACGAGAGTGGTTTAGAGGATTTGGATTATAATCCAAATGATGGCGAAGTGTTTCATGATGATGATGATGATGAAGTGTTTCATGATGATGGTGATGAGCTAATTGAAGATGTTCCCGTAAGTAAGTATGATTTGCTATGCAATAAAGACTGTGAACGTCATTCAGGTATACCTGTTTTTACGAAACATTATGCACTGCTTAGAGAGTATGCCCAAGAGTTGGTTAATCAAAATCTAGGAACTACTGTTAGGATTGATGTACAGCTAGAACCAAATCCAGATAGTGCAACAAGAACTTTTGAAAGAGTTTATGTGTGTTTGGGAGCTATAAAACAAGGTTTCAAAGCTTGTGGCAGAGAATTCTTAGGATTAGATGGATTATGCATGTCAGGTCCTTTTCTAGGTCAATTACTAACAGCAGTTGGGATTGATGTAACAATGGGATTTATCCAGTAGCATATGTTGTAGTTGATGCACCAAATAAGGCAACTTGGTGTTGGTTTTTGAAACTACTAGGAGAGGATCTTGGTATAGAAACCAACTGCAAGTTCACTTTCATTTCTGATAGGCCAAAGTTGCACATTTCTATTCTATAATGAATCATGTGTTTTATGCACAATGAGAACGTGTAAAGATTTAACACCATCCATAACCTTAACTATTCACAGAGATTGATACAAGCCATTGCTAGTGTGTTTCCAAATGCTGAACACAGGTTATGTGTTAAGCATATTCATGACGAGATGAAGTCACATTTTAAAGGAGGTGTTTACAAGGACATGCTTTGGAAGGCAGCTAAAGCCACTACTGTTGTTGAATTCAACAAAGAGATGGATCATCTCAAGTATTACAATTCTGCTGCTTATGATTGGTTGATGAAGATTCCAGCTGAACAATGGAGCAGATCACATTTTTCAGGTAATTCATTAAGTTTCAATGGACAAAAGCATACTGCTAATTGATCATATAGTAATACATAATGTGTCATTTGTTTAACAGGCAAAGCCCAATGTGGACTACTCTTAAACAACATATGTGAGGTGTTTAATAGCCAGCTAAATGAGTCAGAGATAGAAGCATCATCAGTTGTCTTGAATATATCAGAGAATACTTGATGAAGAGGAGTGTGGTAGTTCACCAAATAATAGAAAATAATGTTGGACAACTTACTCCTACTGTGAAAGCCATGTTTGATGCAATAAAAAAAGAAGCTACTGATTGTGTTTTTGAATGGATTGAAGGTTTTTTTTATATATAAAGTATATGTGCCTAACGAGGATCAATGTGTTGTTAACATGGACAGGAAGGAGTGTGGTTGTAGGAAATGGGAGCTGACTGGAATACCATGTAAACATGTTGTGGCTGCAATAAACTACATGAATGAGGATGGAAGAGGAGTTGGTATACCTGAAGAGTGGGTTCATGCTGCTTACAGACTAGAAACATAGGCGCGTATGTACTCATTCAAGATCAATGGTTGTTCTAGCCGCAAATACTGGACAAGAATTGAATAAGTCAGATGATGAGAATGCAATTCCAACTTCTTAATGTGTTACCCACTGATCTTTGAACAATATGTTTCACTTTATTGTCGGTTGGATTATATGTTTGTACTCTTTGTTTAAATTTATTGTCTTTAGAACAATGTTTTGAACTATGTTTGGATTCTATGTTTGTACCCATTGTATTTGGACTTTCAAAAGTCAAACTTGCAAATGTTGAATGGGAGTGATCTAGACACTCATTCCCTTGTACCCATTGCATTTTGACTTTACAAAAATCAAACTGCAAGAACATTATGTTTGCACCTATTGCATTTAGACTTTTAAAAGTCAAACTGCAAATGTTGAATCGCATAAAGTCAACTGTCATATAAGTCTTTTTTTTAGTCCAACACATGAAGGCTACACAGTACGTGGCAATCTTATAAGCCCTTTTATAGGCAAACACATGAAGGCTACTAAATACGCATATACCTTACTTACATTCAATCATCTCTCAAAACACTCACTTGCAAAACACACCTCCCTGTGTTCCTTAACCATGAACAACTCTCAATGTGATATTGATCTAAAGGTTCTCTGTAACTCGTATGTGCTAACTGAACTAATGCTTGGCCCTTACCACACAGAGATTCTTCAAGACTTGCAATAGGTACACGATTTGGAGAACAAGTCCAAAAAAATTACTGAAAGGGTCGGACGTAGGGGGATGTGATTGTTAGACTTCGAAACTATTCACGTGCAAGAATTGCAAGGATCAATACAAAGAAGCTTAGGAGACTACAAACAATTGATAAGCGTAGGGTGAATGCACTTTTGATGATGGCCAGGCAAGTCAAGGACAAGATGTTTAAGAAGATTGAGGTTGTTGTGAGGAAGAAATATCCATGAGGGGGTTGGTTGTTTTGAGATTAGTGAGGGGTTTCTTTTGTATACATTACCATGTTATGGTTAATGAATGTAATGGATCTCATGATCCATATTTTGTATGAATAATGTCTTCACATATGTTTATACTTCATTAGTGTATTTGATACTGTAGAAAACTAGAAGGGGGGTTGAGTAGTTTACCGTTTAAAAACTTTAAACTTGTTGTATCAAATGTCCATTTTTAGCTTGTTCTAATATGAAAGATGTTACTTGGAGTTTATGACTAACATAACTTAAAATATGTTATCGCACAAGTACAATCAACAAGTCACAACACAAACAATCACATAATGCAAACATTAAAGTAAAGCAATAAGTAAAAGGAAAGTGCAAACCGAACACGAGGATTTATAGTGGTTCGGTCACGGATCTCCTCTCCGCCCTACTCCACTCCTCGAGTACCCACCTCGAGAGTTACTTCACTAGATCAACAACCTCTCTTCTCGGCGGAGAAAACCTTACAATCTTCGCTTACACTTTATCCGGTACAAAGCTAGATACCGAGTTCTTTTACAAGGTACAACCACTCCTATCGTCGCTTATACAATATTTCCGACACTAAGCTAGATGTCGAGCTCTTTACCAAGGGTACAACCACTCCCGCTATGTTTTGTGGCCCAACATAAAAACCTTGTGTTTTATGGCACAAACACATAAACCATCTAATCTATATTGTGATGATACAATGATGATCCATGACATAAAAGTCTAATGGATATGCATGCCTAATCTACATGAACTTCTTGAATAAGAAGTCTTCAACCATTGAGGATGTCAATTGCCCTTGAATCTTCATATGTTGGAATGCTTTAATGAATGATGACTTCAAGATCTTGTGACCTTATTGGTGGATCATGAAGTATGATATGTTTACAACAATGATGAATGTTAGAAGCATTATGATCATTATGGAAAGGGTGACTCATGTGTGTTTCTACATGGTTTCCTATATATCTATGTGTGTGTAGTTTTTCATCAAGTTTGCAAGTAAACTATGAACTCCTATTTATAGGCAAACTTACAAAGGGGTTTTCCAAAACCATGTTCCAAAACTAACAAAGATAAAACCATGTTCCAAAACCATGTTCCAAATATATTTATCTTTAGTCAAATCAAGATCTTCCAAGTCAACACACAATATGTCAAATCAAGATCTTCTAAGTCAACACACAATATGTCAAATCAAGATTCTATGACATCTCTTACAAGATGTATGACATAATGTCCTTCTATATTTATGTCTAGTCTAATCAAGATATTTCCAAATTTAGTTTTCCATTTTATGAAAAATACATTTAGACAAATGTATATACTAACTTAAAAAGGTAAGTTACTTGTATAAAAAATATATTAGCTAGCTATATAATATTTAGTAAGTTACTAAAAATGTTTTATGTACTTATGTTGTTATAAGACACATTTTTATATATTGTAAACTTACTAATATTATCTAGACACCTAATCTGGCACTTATTCTATTTAACACCTAAAGTGTACTTTGACACCTAAAATACTTAAAGACTCCTAAAGTATTTTAGTTATTCTAAATGGTTGGTCAAGGGGTTTGATCATAATGCTACATAACAAACATGTACGAACCTGTGTTGTAGCATACGACGACTCGAGACGTTGAGAGGTGTTGAATGTATGTTGAGACAAACTATGATTACAAGTAACTTGTACATTTTACATTATGTATCAAGTTATACGTTTGTCATCAATCAAAACAAACGAGACTGTATAGATTAAATATCGTAATATTTGGACTAACAAATATGTATCACAAACATAAACAAGAAACTCACATTAATGAAACATTAAAACACAGACTAAACATAGTGATTCAGTTTGTGGTTTGGACAAGCCCAAAACCATAGTGATTCAGTTTGTGGTGTTGTTTTTAATGAACTTTCTTGGCTTCTTTTTACTCTTCTTCTTTGCTTCAGTTGATTGAGTTGCATCTGCACCACCCCCTGCACTTATGTTTTTACTTGTAATACCCAGACCAACAGATAAAGCATATTTCGTCCAACACCTCTATCTTTGCACCACCCCCACCTGTTTTGTTACCACTTCTGATACCAAGACCAATTACACCACCACTTACTTCCTCTACCTGTGTATCATTACTACTCATTTTCTTTCTCTTTAATTTTTGAGTTACAGATTCTGCCATATCTATGTTTTTGAGAAAGTTGAAAGGAGACTTTACTATCCTAGTTGGTAGAATAATTTACTTCATTATGTGAGGTAGGTAAAGGAGTATTAACTTCTTACTAGTGCTAGTCAATAGCTTTCACCCATTTAACTTTCACCCGTTTGACTTTCATGCCACACATCACCTATCTAATACTTTGTGCATAAGCCGCATAGGAAGTACCCACAGATTTCAAAACGGAAACACAAACATAAAGTGGCAAATTTGTATGCCTTTATGACTCGGTCTCATTTTTGCAATTTCGTGATAAGTTAGTGACCATTTTTGCAATTTATCCTTTTCTTTATATGTACAAAAAACAAACATGTGATTAGTTAGAGCTCGTTGGAGGCTTCAAAATATAGTAAAGGGTGAGCGTATCTATCCTCTTTATTTGCTTAATGAAAATCTATTTTATGTTGGCATCTTTCATGCTTTGTTATATTTCCAATTTCTTCACTCACCTCTTGCCAAACTAATTTCACACACATATCCAACTCTTTCAAACAGTTACCTGTTGATAATATCATCCTTAATCATTATCAGTGAAAGCAAACAGATTGCAAGAGAAGAGAGATTCAAGATTGATTTCCTACTTGAGTGTTAGTCTTTTTTGTTTTCTTTTACACCATTTGAATCTAAACTATGTAACATGAATAAAACAATTAAACCAAGGTGCGATAAGTCTTGTACCAAGTGTGGTCAAGCAAGTGTGATAAAGTTTTACTAGTATACCAAATGTGGTCAAGCAACCGAGCAAGTATAAGAGCCGGGGGTATGGTTGCGTTTTGGCTTGCGCCAAACCCACCAACCCAAAAGCTTGAACGACGCACCACTACGAAGATGGCGCCAAGTACCCTCGCACCGTTAATACTAGCCCACGCCATTCTCTATTTTCTTTTTGTTCTTTTTTTCTTTTCTAGTCAAATTCGACCGTTGCATTTGAATGTAGAAGAAAAGGGGGTGTTTGGGTAACGGTAATATTACCGTTTGAGTGTTTTTCACACAGACACACACACACATATAAAAAAAAGAAAAAAAAAGGAAAAGAAAAGAAAAGAAAAACTTTTTTAACCTCCGAAATTACCTAAAAATACACTAACAAATCACACACACTTCCAATATATTTCATAACATATTATGTAACACCCTCATTTTTCAGTTACGCAGCGGAATCATAAGTTTGGGGTGTTACTTCAGGTATCACAGTCACAATCATAGAAAACGGCTCGAAAGAGACGCTTTTTTTAATAAGACAGTTATCATTCATTATTTAAAACAGAGTTTACATCATAGAGGTCCCAACGAGATTACTGAAATACATATAAAAGTTTATTCGTTGAATGATAACAAAATGGACACCTTTTTTTATAAGAAAGCCCATTGTTACTCCGTGCCGAGTTATGCTTTAGTTACCTGAGATAAAACATGCTAAAAATTTCAACACAAACGTTGAGTGAACCCACAATTTTTATAAATAAGTAATGTTTGAACAAATTAAATAGTTGTAAAACAATAGTATTACAGCACAACATAGCCCTAAGTCTCATGACACGCAAACCTTAACAGTGGGATATCATAGTAATGCACTATAATGTAAGTTACTAACATTATAAAAATGTAAGTAATAGTGCTCTCGAGTAGGAGCTTGCCAACTTCCTATTGTTCTCAAATATAATGCATTTGGGCACTTATTCAGCAACACAAATGGCGCGTCAACTGCCAATAGATCTATTCACTATATTCGCGTTCACTCGCAAGTGATTAATGGCTCATGATATGAGGGTCTGTCAGTGGCAACAAAGCTAACTTAGGCAATACCAGATCAGGATAGCATACATAAAAATACTTGTGTTCGATTTGTAGCATGTATCTCCCCACAAGTTTGAAAAACATATAAAAGTGTAACTATGAACTCACCTCGATGTTACGGTAGTCTGGATGAAAAACAAATGATGTTTATTGAATAAAATGCTCCGTCACGCAACCTGATTCGTTGTGTTTTGGTGTGTAAACAACAATTTAACAAAATATCAACAAACGTGAAGTTTAATTTGTCGTGAGACAACTAAACGTGAAGTAATACGAGTAAACCGTTTAGGAAAACGATTACCTCGCAAAACTTGTGAAAGTGATATTCAAATTGTGAGACCGGGAAATGATTTCCCCGGGTCGTACCCCAACGAGGTGTGAATGGAAAGCTTCGAATGAGTTTTGGATTAAAATCTTGTATGATTAGAAAGGTTATTTGGTTTTGCGAAATGTTAAATTAACGAATTGGAAATTAACGAAAGTAAAATCAAATTAACCTAAGGCAACTAATAATCTAAGAAATTCCTAAAAACTACGGGAAGACATAATTAGGTATCGAGAATCCTAAAACGTTAACTAAATTAAAAACGTGATGTTTATTAAAAAGTTACGCGAGTGCGCAAAATAAAACGCGAGTTTTAAATTCTAAACGTCCTACGGGGTTCTAATTAATTTTCTTACTCACTAATTGACAAAAGAAAATTTTAGAAAAAAGAAAACTATTTTTTTGCTTTTTCAATTAATTACTATGAATTAAAATCAATTTAAACTAAATTAAATTCTAATAATTACTAAAACTAATTATAAAAATCCTAAACTTTTTGGAAAAATCAATTAGACCAATTGCTTTCTAGGAAAAATATTAAGTTAGAATAAGCTCCTCTAGATAAGCTGATATAAGTAATAAGCAGTTAGTTAAGCTAATTAGACAAACAAAACAACTCAACTATATAAGATCTGAAAGTGTATTGCTATTGACAAAAAATCCCAAGGGTACAGTGGTTGAGGTGTGGGTTGTGGGCTGTGAGACCAGGGTTCGATCCCTGGTTTTGCATTTTTTTTCTTTGTATTATTATTATTATTTTTTTATTCGATTCTTTTCTATACTTTTTGCCAAATATTTCCTCACTTGCACGTAACCTTAAAACTCACTTTTCCACTGGTTACTGATTGCTTTTCACACAGATTTAAAACAAAATTTAACAAATTTCATTTTACTCTTAACCCTTTATTAAGTGATCTAAGTAACTTTAAGTTGCAAACATTTTGACAACGGTTAAGGTTGCAATAACACCAACGAATGACAGCTACAATCAAAGGTATAATATGAGACCAACCAAAATAAAATAACACACACGAACACAAGGACTAAAATAAGCAGTAGCAGCAGTTTACACCATTAAAAATCGACCAACTCAAATAAGCAACACAACCCCAAGATTCTTGTACAGTCGAATTAGCAATAACACTACTCATCTACAACCGTAATCAAGTGGAACAACAAGATCAAGCAACAATGAGAGATTTACAAGCTCAGCTCCAAGCTGAATTTTATATCAACAGTAGCAGACCAGCAAACAGCCCCAACAAGGCTTAAAAATTGCTAAACAAACAGCATTAGATGATCGGCTATTTCTAAACTAAAAGCAAGTCTATGAACTATACCTAGAGGGCTTCCTAAAACCATAATTTCCACGGCCTAACTCTAACTATTGAGCATTCTACACTAATCCTAAGTTGGTCCAAAGACTGATGAAGCAGGGTATTAATTTGGTCGAACACCCAATTTTTCGCCTACTTTTCACTAAGTGAATCCACTCCAAATTCAGATTTTCTTTTTTAGATTAACAAACACACGGATAAACTTCTCAAATAAACAAACCTCACTAACTTTCGTCAATCAATGAACCCTAAGTCCTGAATTGAAATTAGCTACAAGAACTGAAGTTGAGAGTTTTGACTACTGATTTTTGGACAACTATTAGAAGATGAAAATGAAAAAAAAGGCTACTGATTATTAATTCCAACTCTTACAATTCACTAATTACTTTTACACTAAACTAAATAAGCAAGATCAAACCATACGTAGCAGTCGACATATTGAATTACGGACTAAACCTTACTTGACATCCGAAGTAGTAGTGGACTGAGATCAAAAGAACCAATAGAACCACTTAAATGCTCACCTGAGCTCTAAACCAAACTTCATCATCAATCCACACCCTGCTGCTTCTTCTCTTTTTTTTTTCGTAACTATTAACCTCTTTTTTTTTTTTTTTTTTTTTTTTTTTTTTTTTTTTTTTTTGTTCCCTCCCAAATTTAACCAACGAACAAAACAACTTAATTTAAATAAACAGGAACTTTTAAACTTTAAATGGAAGGCAAACTTTAAATAACTTCAACACAACTTTCATTTAACTTAAAAACTTTTCGAATTACAAATAAACTTTTTAGAAACAAAACTACAACTTAAACTGATGAAAAGATAAATTTAGAATGCCCTAAGGCTTACAATTAGTCACCTATTTATACTAAACTAAGAAGTGGTAGGTACCAATTAGCCTCCTCTTTGTCTTCATCTTCTTAGGGTTTCAATGGGTTCCACATCAGCTTGTGTTTCCTTGAGATTACTCTTCACCTTTGGATTAAATTGAACTCATCACAGCCTTTCAATCATACTTTGGCGCCCAACAAGTGTTGTGGATCTCCAGCTTGTCACTCCATGATTTGTTGATGGTGTTAGGTATAGATTGGAGGGGGTTTAGTGGGATTGGGGATTGGGTTTGAGGTTGATGGGAAAGATGGTGATGGTTTGGCTGGAGGTGATCACGGCGTGGGTTTAATGGAGGAAGTGGTGGAGTTTTTTATTCAGTTTTGAGTGAGTGGGGGAGATGGGGAGTACGTATAATAAGTTTTAGGGTTAGGGTTGGAGGGGATGCAGGTTTTATTAAACGTACAAATAAGGGGGATGGGCTAGGTGGGCTTGGGTGGGCTAAGAGGGTGTGTTTGTGTTGGGTTTGGTAATTTGTTAAAAGCCCAAGGGAAGTTGGTTAAGTTATTTTTTTTTATCCGTATAGTCTAGTTATGAATACAAGGACCAACTTTGCAATGAGCCGAAACTTCAAGGACCATTCATGCTACTTTTCCACATTTACTTCAAGGGACTTAACCTGCCACAGTTTATTAGTACAAGGACCACAATTGTTATTTCAAAAGATTTTTAATCCCAGGGACCGTTTTTGACAACTTTCCAAAGTTCAGGGACTAAATTTGCCAATTGTGAAATTTCAAAGGTTTGACTTGCACTATTTTACCCAAAGATCCTTTGTGATTCGTTTTGACTTTTAAAGAGCAAGGGTTGACTTTTCTTTGAAATGATTGACCAGGGACCAGTTTTGTGAAATTTTGAAAGTCGGGGGACTGAAACTGCCAAATATGTAACTTTTGTTCGTTTTTCGTTTGTTTTCACTCTTTTTGCATAAGAAACATATAAAATACGATCTTTGGGATTTTCTTCGCATTTTGGTGCGTTTTTGAGTATTTTTGATCGTTTTGCAGCTTAGATTTGACTCAAAATGATGAGTATTTACACACTCATCAATCCCCCACACTAAACTATTGCTAGTCCCTAGCAATCTTTTTGGAAAAAATTAATGGATTTGAAGTCTCTTTACCAAAAGCCATCACTTCTGGAGTAGCCAGGTGTAAGAACTGTGGCACACCTGATAGCCGTGTGATTTTGAGCAAACCACCAGCTGTCAACGGATTTGATTTGTCTTTACCAGGAGCCGTTTGCTCCTGGACTAGCCAACTCTTGATGGAACAGTCAACATCTTGGTGAGTTGATTACCAATTATGGTTTTTCCACAGCCTTTACCACAAGCCATAATCTTGCGGGCTAGCCAACTCATTAGCTTTTGAGGATAATGGGGAGTTGAGGAACCATACAATTTTTGGCAAATTGCAAGCCATCAACGGGTTTGAGTTATCTTTACCAAGAGCCGTTTGCTCCTGGATTAGCCAATCCCTTTTGTCGTTTAGACAAGGCGAATTGATAACCGCAAAAATTTTGAAATAAAGTGAAAAAAATTTTTAAAAATTTTGGCCAAAAATGGGGGTACTAGACGGTATATTTTGATAAAATTCGCTAGAATTTTCCCCTCCCCCACACTTAGAGTTGAATATTGTCCTCAATATTCAATGTCCCGGCGATTATGCCGAAATTTTGAATGAAAGACGAGAATATTAAAAGCTAACTGTGGGAAAGTCATTTGTATTTTTCACTTTATTTATTCAAACACACATTTTTTTTTTTTTTTTTGAAAGATATATACATCTCAAGTAGCTGCGGGGGGTGGCCACTCCCCCACACTAGGGTGTTAGAAAATAGAAGGAAATCAGATACACAGGTGAAAACCCGTGTTTGTTGTTACTTGTTTTTGTTTATCGAGTCGCTAGCTTGACTCGATCCCCGAATTCATTGGTCCTTGGGGAAGCATGATGTGGAAGAAGCAATCTCCATCGGACTTTCATTCAAGATGTTTGGACAAACATTTGAAGCACGTGAAAGTTCCACACCGATGAGATAAGTACCCGGCTCAAGATAATGGTAAATGGAAATGCCGGGGTCAAAAATAGTGTCTTCAGTCCCGAAGGAGTGAAGAAGAGAGGACGTCACGGGATAGGTGAAGAAAAGAAAGAAACTCATGATAAAAATCATGATTAACTCGTCATCACCCACGGGAGAATCCATAATTTCATTATTATGAATCTCATCAGTTAAGCTTACGTGATCAAGACATATCCCGGGTGTGTCATGATCAAAATGGAAATTATCATACTCCGGTGGAGATATGATATGGGGGAGTTCACCGGAGAACTCCTTGGAATGAGAATCACTCACAAGATGCAAATCTGTGAGTTCATGTTCCGGAGTAGACTCATCACAATCCTCAATCTGAGTACCAAAGATTGGATTATCAGAAATCAAAGTGAATTCAGATTCGAATTCAAACAAAGGATTGGTGAGAGTCGTTTTGAATGCATCGGGAACAAATTGATTATCATTCTCTATTGGACTGCTGGGATAAGAAGTGAGTGACGGATCATGATATAGGAGACTTTCAATTTCTCCAAGATCGGCTTCAAAGTCAAGGTGACCATCATCACTTCCCGTTGGAAGTAGATTGATGTGAGTGAGTTCATCGGCGAACTCCTCAAGAAGATGATCAGCATCAGAATATGGAACTGATGCCTCAACATACTCGATGTCTCCATAAGATGTACAATCATCATTAAAATCTGAGAGAGTCTCAAAATGATCGTTTGAACACTCAAGAGGGGAAGGAATATCACACACATGATCAAGAGTTCCCTGTGACTCTCTTGGGATAGGGACAAGGTCCTCAACACTAGACTTTATGAATTCGTCCGATTCCTTATCAGGAACAGTGCTAAGATGCTCATCCCCCATGTTTAGAGAGTGAGTGTGAACTTCGGGTGTGACAACAACAGACTGAGGGAGTGAAGAGGAGCTAGCATTCATGGATTGTACGAGTTCCATTTGAACTTCTGCTAGTAATTTCTCCGTCTCATTATTTTCTCCCTGTTTTTCAATGGAAGGAATTACAACTGATGAACCTGATGAATCTTTTTGAATAATGACAATGTTATCTTCATCATCATCACTGTCATCATCGTCATCATATAGAGCAGCATAGCGAAGATTGGCACGTATTTTAGCTGCTCTTTGCTTAGCAAGTAATTCTTCCATGCTCATTTCGTTTCGAGCATCTCGCTCTTCAGCAAGTAATTCTGCCATTGATTTCTCACGAGAATCTTGAAACGATGTAGTAGCTAACCCCTCCTTAAATTCTTCAAATGCATCAAGAACCTTTAGACAAAGGTCTTGCTGAGTTTCATGAGGAGTTGCTTGAATCAATTGGTATTGTGGAGGTTGGTATTGATAATCGTTGTCACATGGAAAAAGATTCCTAGTTTGACAATCAGTGCTAAAATGCGGACCTCCACAATACTCACAACCGTATTGTTGTGAAGTTGGTTCATTTATAAACGATTCAGCATTGAAATTTTGATAACACGGATTATGCTCATATGAAAAGAAATTGTTTTGTGGCTCATTGCAAAAGCTCGGATTGGAATCGTAAGCGAATGAATTACTCGAACCACAAAACAAACAACTTCCGTTTTGAATATCATTACCACATCGTTCACACGTGCACCAACGACATGGTAGACCGAAAAGTGGCTCACCACAACCGACGCAAGGAATAAACGATTGCCTTAGAGAAGGAATAGGACTATTCACAGAATCAACAAAATAATTCGAATGATTATCAAGTCTCGAAGAACATTTTGAAAAATCCGAAAGTGGGACAAGTGGTGTGCTCTGAGAGCTAGGAATTTCTACCACTTCCGTTATGGTTCCCGGTTTTTGTTCTTGATAAACGTGATGATCAGGCAAGTCATTTATTTTAGTCACTGTTTTAAGCTCAGTACGTTTGCTTGATAAACTTCGAATTGTAAATTGTGAGAGGTGTGGATCGACTCTTGACGGTTTGCCATTAATGGTACGTATTTCGGGATGTGAGGGGTAGTCGTAAGGATTTTGAGAATCATTGAAAGCATTCGGATTTGCTTCGCACCATTTACAAAATCCGTCTCTAATATTACTTCCACACCGTTCACATCCACACTTGTAACAACGAAGATTGTCATCCACCGGACCTTTACAATGAAAACAGTTATAGTCGAGTGATGACATAAGAATTAAACATTAACGAGGGATGAGAAGGATGAATTAAACGGTAGGAGACGAAGATTATTTTTGGGTTTTTCGAAAAACACAACAATTAAAACAAGACCACTCATAAAGACAGGGGAACTTAAACCAATAATCAAGAACGCAAGGTTAACTTCTAAAGAAAAACGCACAAAGGAGCGGGAGAGAAGAATGGATCTCTCACTGGGCGAAGTTCGTTGGATCGCCACATACCGTTTCGACTCCTCTTAAAGTGTGTTTCTCGTTTAAAAGTTTTCCAAAACGCAAGTGATACAAAGGCAAGTTTTGATCTTTGGTTTGGGAACTTATTATGGTCACACCCCCAGTTGGTAGGTGTTCTGCCTTGATTTGCGGTGGTAAGATTTTAATCTTGTTATTATTAAACAAAGAAACGGAAAAATCTTTTTGTGTTTTTAATCTTTTATAGATATAATACATATATAGAAACAAAAGAAAAATATTTTTGGTTTTTTATACGTTTTATAAAAGCGTAACTTCTTGCGAAGGTTCTACAAGACTAATCATCTAAACCTTATCGAGACTTTCGACACACAGCCTCCCCAGCAGCGGCGCCATTTGATTCGTTGTGTTTTGGTGTGTAAACAACAATTTATCAAAATATCAACAAACGTGAAGTTTAATTTGTCGTGAGACAACTAAACGTGAAGTAATACGAGTAAACCGTTTAGGAAAACGATTACCTCGCAAAACTTGTGAAAGTGATATTCAAATTGTGAGACCGGGAAATGATTTCCCCGGGTCGTACCCCAACGAGGTGTGAATGGAAAGCTTCGAATGAGTTTTGGATTAAAATCTTGTATGATTAGAAAGGTTATTTGGTTTTGCGAAATGTTAAATTAACGAATTGGAAATTAACGAAAGTAAAATCAAATTAACCTAAGGCAACTAATAATCTAAGAAATTCCTAAAAACTACGGGAAGACATAATTAGGTATCGAGAATCCTAAAACGTTAACTAAATTAAAAACGTGATGTTTATTAAAAAGTTACGCGAGTGCGCAAAATAAAACGCGAGTTTTAAATTCTAAACGTCCTACGGGGTTCTAATTAATTTTCTTACTCACTAATTGACAAAAGAAAATTTTAGAAAAAAGAAAACTATTTTTTTGCTTTTTCAATTAATTACTATGAATTAAAATCAATTTAAACTAAATTAAATTCTAATAATTACTAAAACTAATTATAAAAATCCTAAACTTTTTGGAAAAATCAATTAGACCAATTGCTTTCTAGGAAAAATATTAAGTTAGAATAAGCTCCTCTAGATAAGCTGATATAATAATAAGCAGTTAGTTAAGCTAATTAGACAAACAAAACAACTCAACTATATAAGATTTGAAAGTGTATTGCTATTGACAAAAAATCCCAAGGGTGCAGTGGTTGAGGTGTAGGTTGTGGGCTGTGAGACCAGGGTTCGATCCCTGGTTTTGCATTTTTTTCCTTTGTATTATTATTTTTTTTTTATTCGATTCTTTTCTATACTTTTTGCCAAATATTTCCTCACTTGCACGCAACCTTAAAACTCACTTTTCCATTGGTTACTGATTGCTTTTCACACAGATTTAAAACAAAATTTAACAAATTTCATTTTACTCTTAACCCTTTATTAAGTGATCTAAGTAACTTTAAGTTGCAAACATTTTGACAACGGTTAAGGTTGCAATAACACCAACGAATGACAGCTACAATCAAAGGTATAATATGAGACCAACCAAAATAAAATAACACACACGAACACAAGGACTAAAATAAGCAGTAGCAGCAGTTTACACCATTAAAAATCGACCAACTCAAATAAGCAACACAACCCCAAGATTCTTGTACAGTCGAATTAGCAATAACACTACTCATCTACAACCGTAATCAAGTGGAACAACAAGATCAAGCAACAATGAGAGATTTACAAGCTCAGCTCCAAGCTGAATTTTATATCAACAGTAGCAGACTAGCAAACAGCCCCAACAAGGCTTAAAAATTGCTAAACAAACAGCATTAGATGATCGGCTATTTCTAAACTAAAAGCAAGTCTATGAACTATACCTAGAGGGCTTCCTAAAACCATAATTTCCACGGCCTAACTCTAACTATTGAGCATTCTACACTAATCCTAAGTTGGTCCAAAGACTGATGAAGCAGGGTATTAATTTGGTCGAACACCCAATTTTTCGCCTACTTTTCACTAAGCGAATCCACTCCAAATTCAGATTTTCTTTTTTAGATTAACAAACACACGGATAAACTTCTCAAATAAACAAACCTCACTAACTTTCGTTAATTAATGAACCCTAAGTCCTGAATTGAAATTAGCTACAAGAACTGAAGTTGAGAGTTTTGACTACAGATTTTTGGACAACTATTAGAAGATGAAAATGAAAAAAAAGGCTACTGATTATTAATTCCAACTCTTACAATTCACTAATTACTTTTACACTAAACTAAATAAGCAAGATCAAACCATACGTAGCAGTCGACATATTGAATTACGGACTAAACCTTACTTGACATCCGAAGTAGTAGTGGACTGAGACCAAAAGAACCAATAGAACCACTTAAATGCTCACCCGAGCTCTAAACCAAACTTCATCATCAATCCACACCCTGCTGCTTCTTCTCTTTTTTTTTTCGTAACTATTAACCTTTTTTTTTTTTTTTTTTTTTTTTTTTTTTTTTTTTTTTTTTTGTTCTCTCCCAAATTTAACCAACGAACAAAACAACTTAATTTAAATAAACAGGAACTTTTAAACTTTAAATGGAAGGCAAACTTTAAATAACTTCAACACAACTTTCATTTAACTTAAAAACTTTTCGTATTACAAATAAACTTTTTAGAAATAAAACTAAAACTTAAACTGATGAAAAGATAAATTTAGAATGCCCTAAGGCTTACAATTAGTCACCTATTTATACTAAACTAAGAAGTGGTGGGTACCAATTAGCCTCCTCTTTGTCTTCATCTTCTTAGGGTTTCAATGGGTTCCACATCAGCTTGTGTTTCCTTGAGATTACTCTTCACCTTTGGATTAAATTGAACTCATCACAGCCTTTCAATCATACTTTGGCCCCCAACAAGTGTTGTGGATCTCCAGCTTGTCACTCCATGATTTGTTGATGGTGTTAGGTATAGATTGGAGGGGGTTTAGTGGGATTGGGGATTGGGTTTGAGGTTGATGGGAAAGATGGTGATGGTTTGGCTGGAGGTGATCACGGGGTGGGTTTAATGGAGGAAGTGGTGGAGTTTTTTATTCAGTTTTGAGTGAGTGGGGGAGATGGGGAGTACGTATAATAAGTTTTAGGGTTAGGGTTGGAGGGGATGCAGGTTTTATTAAACGTACAAATAAGGGGGATGGGCTAGGTGGGCTTGGGTGGGCTAAGAGGGTGTGTTTGTGTTGGGTTTGGTAATTTGTTAAAAGCCCAAGGGAAGTTGGTTAAGTTATTTTTTTTTTATCCGTATAGTCTAGTTATGAATACAAGGACCAACTTTGCAATGAGCCGAAACTTCAAGGACCATTCATGCTATTTTTCCACATTTAATTCAAGGGACTTAACCTGCCACAGTTTATTAGTACAAGGACCACAATTGTTATTTCAAAAGATTTTTAATCCCAGGGACCGTTTTTGACAACTTTCCAAAGTTCAGGGACTAAATTTGCCAATTGTGAAATTTCAAAGGTTTGACTTGCACTATTTTACCCAAAGATCCTTTGTGATTCGTTTTGACTTTTAAATTGCAAGGGTTGACTTTTCTTTGAAATGATTGACCAGGGACCAGTTTTGCGAAATTTTGAAAGTCGGGGGACTGAAACTGCCAAATATGTAACTTTTGTTCATTTTTCGTTTGTTTTCACTCGTTTTGCATAAGAAACATATAAAATACGATCTTTGGGATTTTCTTCGCATTTTGGTGCGTTTTTGAGTATTTTTGATCGTTTTGCAGCTTAGATTTGACTCAAAATGATGAGTATTTACACACTCATCAATCCCCCACACTAAACTATTGCTAGTCCCTAGCAATCTTTTTGGGAAAAATTAATGGATTTGAAGTCTCTTTACCAAAAGCCATCACTTCTGGAGTAGCCAGGTGTAAGAACTGTGGCACACCTGATAGCCGTGTAAAATGACAATTTCTACCCTGAACTTTCAAATATAGCACTTTCTACCCTTAACCTTCAAGTTTAGTTTTTTTGAAGTTTTACTAATAAGAATAGTTTAGAGTTTTGACAAAAAAATACCCCTCATGCAAAAATAACTTTGCACCCAAAGTCTTTTTTAAGCAAAAACGTATTTTAACTTAGGAAAAGGTCACGGATATCTACGACTCAGCTCTTTTATATATGTCAAAATAAGTTTGTAAATAAGTTTTCTATAGCTTATCAGCTTATAATTCTAGCTTATTTGTCCAATTAATTAATTAATTAAAAAGAGGTGTTTGTTAAATTCAAAAGTTCTTTATAGATCCAACTTTTACCATAGAATCCATCAAGCAATCTTAGTCACTCATTTTTTTTTATCAAAATAAAAAAAATAAACTTCCACCTTTTTTTTTAAAACTTAAATATATCGCAAATCGTAAATCGTCAAGCTACAAAAAAAATACCATCGCGACGAGAATTAAATTATCTTTCTATAGACATGCATTGTTATATACTTTCGACGAACTTTTTTTTTGACGAACTTATTTTTTTTCGCCCAGAAAAATCATATATGATTCGTAAGAATCATATATGATTCGATTTTAACAAATCCTATATGATTCTTACGAATCATATATGATTGTTAGAATCATATATGATTCGTAAGAATCGAATCATATATGATTTTTTACGAATCATATATGATTTTGACGAATCATATATGATTCTTTTTGGGTGGAAATTAAAAAAAAAAAAGTTCGTCGAAAGTATATAATAATGCATATATATAGAAAGATCATTTAATTCTCGTCGCGATGGTATTTTTTTTGTAGCTTGAAGATTTAATGCTTGCAAGATATGTTGTTTTGAAAAAAAAGATGGAAAATAAGTGGGTGGCTATGATTGGTTGATAGGTTCTATGACATATATGGGTTCTTCATGGATCTCAACTCGTTTGTTAAATACGCGACAAGGCCAAATACAAGAGTGAATAAAGACGAGGCATTGAAAGGTTTTCATTATGTTCTTGCTCTTTTCATTAGTTTGTTGTATGGTCTTTCTATAGGTTCAAACCAGAGGTCATGAGCTGTTGTGGTTTGGTCACAAATACTTTCCAAAGTTAAGGGTTTTAGACGTTTTTACGAAAAGAATAAGGGTTTTTGTTTGAGTTTCAGTCACGACAGGCAAAAAATAAGGCTAAATAAAAGCGAGACCACTTAATCTTTTTACTACGTTCTTGATCCTACTTAATCTATGCTATGAGGTCTTTAGATTCCCCAGGTTTCATAATTTTTGAACCTCGTTTGATAGGTGAAACAATTGGCCAAAGTTGGTTTCTCAGAAAGTTTGCTCGACATGATCAGAAGTGAAAAACAGTTTTGTTTTTGATTTTTAGACTTCCAAACCAACTTGATGAGCTTAGTAACGTGTTACTAGGTGTGTCAAGATTATCTCTAAACAAAGTTTAAGGTTTTTGATTAGTTTATCATGGCAAAAATATTATGGGTGTGTTTGTTTGTCCTTGACAAAACAGAAAAAGAAAAGGAAATGCATGCTTGACCTAAATGCTTGCTTGGTAACATATTTAAGTGTTTAAATAAATTATAATAAGCATAAAAAGGGAGAGGAGCCTTACAGAATTTTGTGTACTCAATCTATATATAAATTTCGAACAAGCGGACTCCAAGTCTTTCAAAGCTCTTATCTTCAATTGAAACTTGTTCCTACTTCCTTCTTAGTTTCTTAGAATCAGTAGAGGGTGTATGTGAGTGAGTGTGGTGTTGTTTTAAGTGTGGGATGGAGTAAAATGGGTGGAGGGTGCTCGCTATTTATAGAGGAGTGAGCTAGGATTTGCATTAAATATTGGAGGCCACTTGTTGGAGCTTGTTAAGTGTTTAAGAGACACAAGAAAGCTTTCATACAATGTTTAGCATATGATGAGACCAAATGTGGCTACATTCGAAGGATTGGATGGTTATGGAAGAACTTGGCATGTGATGAGCTTGATACTATTGACTAAGGTTTGAAAATGGTGTAGACTTGTCATGATAAGGTTTGAAATGCTTCTAGGTTAAGATTGATCACATGCTAACTAGTCTTGTTGGTTTTTGGTTCAATTCGAACTATATGGTTAAATTTGAATCAAAACATGCTTAGGTGGGTTGTACATAGGCTTTAGGATGTTGTACTTTAGTTAGGAGGCATAGTAAACTCAAGGTTGGGTTTAGTTGGAGTGGAGAGTGTTTATGAATAAACTAGGGTTTGTTTTATTTTGTTTTATGTCGAATTTTATAGAAAATAAAGAGAAATGTGAATTGTGCTTTAAAGAGTAGTACCCTAGGCTTATTTAGGAATATAGGAAAAGTTATTTTTAGGTCTTGATTAGGTTTACATAGGTCTTAGATCTTTTTAGTTAAGTTAAAGTAAGTAAATATAGAATTTTAGGTTTTCATGCATGGAACACTAGTACATTAGGTTTAGAGACTTGTGTGGAAAACTAGAAAGGGGTTGAATAGTTTACCGGTTTTTAATTTGATTATATTTAAAATTTCAATCAAAGATCTAAACTAATAGACAATATGTAATATGCAAGAATAAAGAAAGAAGTGATCAAACCACAACACGGATGTTTATCGTGGTTCGGCTACAAGGACTATTTTTTCTTGCCCTACTCCATGCCCTGAGTATCCAACTCGAGAGTTTCTTTCACTAGTCAACAAGCTCCTTTCACCGGAGGAGAAAACCCTACACGTCGCTTACACAAAATTTCCGACACAAAGCTAGACGTCGAGTTCTATTACAAGGGTACAACCACTCCTGTCACACTATGTATTTTAAGGACTAAAATACTAACCGATCACTGCTGAAAATACACAATCAAATGAAGTGTAAACTACAAGAAGTTTACACAATGCTAAGCTAACAAGTCTTGCAATGTTTTGTTGAAACTTGTAGCTTTGGTATGAACTTGTGAACTTCTTTGCTACAAAAGAATCTCACAAAAATGAAATGTTAATGAGTTAGATGAATGAGATGAGTATGTATGTGTAAAATCTAATGTTAAGTGATGATCAATTTCTTGAGAGTGGCTTGCTATTTATAGCCAACCAAGCCAGCAGGCTGGCGGATCCGGCGAAACCAAAGCAAGGGTTCCGCCCTTGTATCCCCATGGATCCTCCAGGTCTGACAGACAAAAGATCAAGAAATCTTTCCATATCTAGCAATGTAACATCAAGATCCTTCAAGTCAACACAAGATATATTGAGTAAGAATCTTTCCAAATATGCATGAGATCTTTTCAAAAGTCAACTTGTAGATTTTGAAAATCTTTCCAAAATTATACATAATGTATGCCATGATGTCATGTAACATTTTCTATTATTAGAAATATGAAAATGTTATGTTTTATATGAAATGTAAATGTAGCAAATGTTTATATGAAGTAAAATCTAGTTATGCAAGACTTAAACTATAATCATGCTTTGTTAAAACTTAAAGTTTACACTTTGTTGTTAACAAAACTTAGTAAAGATCGTAAAATATAAATACCGTTTTTAGGCGATATTTGTATTAACAGTCTCCACCTTTTTGTTGAGGACAAAACATGAACTTTATTGCTTAAGCAAATTACTAATTGTAGTGTTAAGTCTTTGAAAATGTGTATTTAAACTTGTTTTACTGGAATGATGAAAAACATTTTAAGTTTAAATATGTTTTCTCCCCCTTTTTATCGAAATAAAAAGAAGAGTTGCTTAGTGGAATGATGCAAGCCAAATGCTCCCCTTGGACAATACTCCCCCTTAATGGGGTGCCAAGTTAGGAAACATGGATTTTGAACCTACAAAAACGAGTTAGTCGTCGATAATGCCAAACAATAAATCGGTCAATCACAACAAGTCATGAAAATATAAGCAACCATATCACAATCACAACACATATATGATCAACCAATAATGCACACAAGATAGTAGAATAGATATCATTTCAAGTAAAATTTGACTTTCTAAAAGTCAAAGACAAGAAATGGACAAGTCACCATCCTACTTCTAAAAATAAAAAGTATAAAAAGGAAAAATAAAAGAAAAAAAAAATCCTACATCTATAAATAGAAATAACCAAACCAAGTCTTAATTTGGGGCAAAGCCTCCAAAAGCACGCTCTAAGTGTGGTTTGGGTGAGAAAGAGCATCTAGACGCTCAAGGATGTGTTGTAGGGCAAAGAGGGTTTCATCTTGTACTTGGTGAAGCATGATCTTAATGCTCTCACTAATTTTTGCCGAACGCTCACAGTAGGAGCACCCATGGAGAGGATTGGGTAGGATGGGGTTATTGGTTGATGGTGGTGGTGGTGGAATATTGGAGGTTTGTTGAGATAAGGTCGGATTGGTAATGGAGGATAGCAATGTATTTTGAAACTCCATTGCTTGATGGAGGTGGGAGTCGATCATGCTTTTAAAAGCATACAAGTTATCGAGTCGATCACTGATCTCCTCGTGGGTGTTTGGAGGGTTTTCATTCCATATTAAGTCATCAATTTCCTCATATGAAGGAAAGAATGACTCAAAGTTTTGAGATTGGACTTGAGTTTGAGATTGTGTTTGAGGTGCTTGGGATGATGGTGGATTAGGATGTTCATAGTGGACTTCTCCATAGAGTGGGCCATGAATGTCCTTGAAGATGGGGTGAAATAACAATGGTTTTTGTTGGGATGGATGTTGTGGTGGTTGTGGTTCTTGTTGAAAAGGCTCATTTGGTTCAAAGAATGGCCTTGGTGGTTGGTTTTCTATTCGTTCTATTGATTCGAACGAAGGCAATGGTGGTAGATTTGATGATCTAGGTGGAAGATCATCTAGGTCTTGTAAGAAAGGATGTGGGGATGTTGGTAGAGTGGTAAAAAGCTCCATTGATTCAATTTTAGGTGATTTGGGTGGTGATGGAGATTTGGATGGTTGAGTTGGAGCTTTAGATGGAGTTGGATTACTAGGTGTTATTGTTGGTGGTGGAGTTGTGATCACATTTTGAAGCCTTGGTGATGGTGTAGGAGTGGCAAGGTTGAGGAAGTGTTCATCTTTGATGGGTAAAGAGTTGATAAGTGGTGATTCATCTGAAGATGAGGAACTTAAGTTGATGGTAGAGTTGCAACAAAATGATTTGACACTAATCCTAGCGGTTCTTCTAATTGGTCTTGATGGTGGGGATGAATTTGTTGACTTTCTCATTGTCAAAATGGTTGATTATAAGTGTAGAATCATAGATTGTGATGGTGATGGTGTGATCTGGAAGTTTTCTAAGAGTGACTAATTTATAGAGGTGAAGAAATGTTGAATGGAGTGTTTGGATTTGATGTTCTACCATAGAAATATTGAGGTTTCTAATGATTTTAAGGTTGTCAAGTCATTGGAAGTCAATCCAATGGAGAATGGTGGAGTAAAAGGACCAAGATATGCACTAAATAGTATGTGGTCATGTCATAAAATTTGAATTAGCTGATCCACGGATTCCAAGGATCCTTTTTGAGGGATCCTTGCTTTATATATAAGGGATCCTTGGGTTAGTTATGATTGAATTTTATTTTTGGCGGAAAAAGGTTTCCTATTGGTTCTAGTGGATAAAAAAGATCCTAATGCACTTAACTAGTAAAAGGGAACATGTTTATACCTAAAAGGAGTGATTAGATGTTATGGTTGATGGTAAATAGCGAAATGTTGAAAATTTTTTGCAGCTCCTGGCGGAACCCTGGGAATACACAGGCGGATCCCAAGTTTGGGATCCGTCTGGCCCGTTGGGCCATTTTCTGGGTTACCCAGAAATAACACTAGCGAAACCCTAAATTGGGATCTGCCAGATCCGCCAGGCAAAAAATGTAGACAGTCCACTATTTTGACCATCGTGACGATTTTCAATTTTTCCGAAAACCCCTAAAACATAAACTTACAACTATATCTGACTAGGAAATGACAAAAACGAATATAGAAACATGCTTACCGATAGTTTTTGATAGGGGGCTAGTGAATTTCACTATACTTAGTGAAATTTTTATAAACTTGAAAATTTGACAACATCCCAAATGTTGTCTACCTGCGTCATAGTTAGTTCATACATGTTTTAAACATAACATAGTATCCCTAAAAATACATAAATCCATGAAACATAGTATAATACAACTAAATTGTTCAAAAGGCACCTAGTGCCAAACAGTCCCTTATATCGCTCTCATTGGCGATCAACCTTCTTCTTGATCTTCCCAAGAAACCTCCCTAGGCACTTGAACATCCCCTTGACTTGCTTGAACTCCTCCGACTCATTAGGTGTAAAACCATAAAATTCGTAAACCTAAAATACGTATAAATTTGAAATTTTTCTAAGCTTTGTGATATTACAAATTAAATTCTACACTTTATTTTATAAAGTAATTAAACACACAAGTTAAATTAACCTAAGTTATGTTTATTGACTAAAAGTGATACAAATAAACTAAACTAACCTAAGTATGTTTAAGTTAATAAAGTTAATTGGTGAGATATCTATGACACGTTTAATATATACTAGTCATTCAGACCCGTGCGTTGCACACGAGCTCTATCTAATTAGTCATAGTGTAATGTGTGGTATTTATTTTCGTCATTAGGTTTGTAAGTTGTGATGGTATCACAACTTTTGTAAGCATCGCATGAGTTTAAGATGAATGAGTTTAATTAGTTGTTTGTGACTTTTATATTTAGACCGAGTCATTCATACTCGTGCGATGCACACGGGCTTAATCTAAATGTTTGTTAGTGTATTGTTCAACACTAATTTTCGTCATTACATGGGTTGTATATCTAAGTTGTGATAGTATCTCACCTTTTCTAAGCATGACACACATTTAAATAGTTTATTGACATTAAAAGAGTATATGTGAAGAGAATTTTTTCAAGATGCTACATTTAAAAGAGTCTCTTCACATGTAATTTTTTAATATGTATAAGTTACATACTAAATGTCAAAGGGAGGTTAAACGCATACGGTTTTTTCAAAATAAATGTAACCCTTATATAAAATCATAACAAAGTGGATATTCTCTATATTTTGAGATCTAACTTGTGACAATGAATTATCCTTTTGGTTTATCATATCAAATACGGTAGCTCCACATTACTACGCTTAGTTACTCGAACTTTATTTTATCCACAAAACAATTTAAGTTTCAATACTTTTTTATTGTTGTGAAAATCGGTCCAATATTGTTAGTATATTTAATTTGTAGCATATTGCATATATAAATATATTTGAAGACATACATATAATTTTTCTACTCTTAATAACTAATATAACAATTTCATTTCGCCAAATTTATTTGTCATTCTACAAATGAAACTAAAATCATATTAAGATAATCAATTAATCTCCATAGTGATATTAACACACCGCAAGACAAAAACCTACATTAAGAGCAAAAATATTAAAATGCACCAACAAAGTGTAGTAACAATTATTGATTAAAAATTGAATGTTCGTCACATTATTTTCAAGAAACTTACTTGCTAACGAATCAATAGTATTAGCCCGTTTATCGGTATTACATGAAGTAAAATATTGCATGCTTAATTTGTAACGTAAAATGAATATGAATGCTAAGTATTCATCCCACCGATGGCCATGGCGTTGTTCTTGTTTTTGTTGTTGTTCTTGTTGTTGTTGTTGTCTTTGTCGTTGTTCTTCATTGGCCTCTTGCATGTTTTGTTCTTGATACAATTTTTATGACTTCTCGATCTCTTTCTTTAATGATTCTTCACGTGCTACAAAAAACAATTAGATATAGTTGATCGTTAGTAACTTAAATACAGTTAATCAATATATTGTATTTTCTATCAAAGTAAAAAATGTTCGTGCATGTTTCACTTAATTGATTAGACAATGATGTGTAGGATCTTTTAAACCATTATAGAAGATGATGTTACTACCAAACCTCATAAGCACCATCTTTATGTCTTACATTGTTACACACACAAAACACACGTGAAATTTACATGAAACAATATAAATCAATATGCTAATTTCCTAATGCTTCATTTTGAAGCTGTGGATATTTACAAGAGCTGTGGATATTCACTTACTAAAATACCCCCTACCCCATCCCTAATAAAAACCCTAATTTAATCACGTAATTCATCTTCTATTTGTCGCATTTTTTTTCGCTCAATTGCTGTCACAAAGTCACAGGTTAGTGATGCACATTATCCATATAAACTTAAGTTTGGGATGTTACGACAAAATGTTTTGCACAGCTACAGTAAAAAAATATTTTTTTATTCACCGCTTTCCCTTCTTCCTCACACCAAACAAACATAAAACACAAAACAAACATACACAACTCACACACACAGACGAAAAAAAATATATCGAGCCAACAAATGATCACACAATTCGCAGCTCAACAAACAGAGGTAATCAACAAACAAGATTAATCACGGTTTTGTTTAATTTCGTTTTTTTTTCTTCTCTTCGTATGTTCAATCAGTAAGTAGTTTAATGATGTTTAGCATATTGTAAGATGTGGTTTTGAAGGAATTGTAAATCCAGCGGATAGATTTTTAGATATGGTGATTAATAGGATTAGGGTTTATGCATAATTGGAGGTTTGTGATTTTGTGTGTTAGAGGTTAATTAGTGTAGTGGATTTTAGGTATTTGGTGATCCTAAACATGTTTTTAACTCTTAATCGTAATATAGAAAATCAGTTGTTAGGATTTGGATTTAGGATTCATACGCTAAATAGGGAATTTTGAAATTAGGTTTTATGATTACGATTATTTGTATGTGTAAGTTTCAGCATACTTTTTGTGGTGGATTTGTGTTTTTTGTGTTTTTTGAAAGGGTTACTTTCTGATTTTATTTCTTATTTTCAGGATTTTTTTGGGGTTTTACAAGAACAAACTTTTAATGGACTGGTAATTTTTTTTTTGTATAGTTTAAACGTATTTTGTGCTATTGAAATTCTTTATTGGGATATAGGTTTCGTTTTATTTTCATTTGTGGATGCATAAGTTATCTTGATGAACTGATGATCATCGTGAGGTTTTTTGTAAGAAGGATTTTTTTTGTTTTACTTTTTTTGCTAGGTTGAGACTGAATAGATACGGAGAAGAGATATCCAGATGCGAGTGGCGGAATGCTTCAAGAAATCAAGTTCAGTAATTAGGTTTAATTGTTTTTATATTTGTTATTAATTGATTACAATATCTGTTTTTTATTATTTAAGTATGTATTTGTAAATCCGATTAGTCATTATTTATCACAACTTATCTAAGAAGTACAAACCATTAATAAATTCCTCCATTCTGGATGTTTTGCAGATAGACGATGATTTGCAGAATGTAGTTGCTGGTGCGATTCTTATTCCATCCGATGATGATGCCAAATGAGAAGTAACAACTACAGGTACACAAAAAGGATGTTTAGAACATGTATTAGAAAAAGTTACCAACAGGATCTAACTTAAATATACATACTTAAATAATGGGTATCACCAAAAAGAGCATGTCAGAGATATGTTGCTTACAACTACATACTTAAATAATGACTAATCGGATTTACAAATACATACTTAAATAGTTTCAAGCATCAGGTAAAGATTTTAAGGAATCAGATGTACACTCTGATACACGATCATTTGAACATCAGGTAATCGTTTAGGTCTGCTTCATTTAACTTTTCTATTCTAAAGGATAAAAGAATAGTTTCGAGAGTGTACGTTGTTGAGTTTATGAGTTTGTCCACTTGGCCTTACGAACTTATATAGTTCTTAAGCTTAAGTGAATAACCTCATGGTTTGGGATGGTTACAACAGGACCAAATTGCAAAAAATATACTCATTGAAGTGGTTCACCTATTATATCAATATACTAACCGTTGGGCTTTGCGTGTATTTTTTTTCTTCCAACACAACCCATCCAATCCCATTATATAAACTCAGGTAATATACGTGACCCGTCCCTGTACCCTTCTCCTCACAATCCCCGTTTACCTTTTGGATCCGAAATCTCCAGCTCTGACAAACAAATCCAGCATCCTTTGATGCTTACCCGATCCGAAAACATGGATCCTTTGGCAACTGCAGTTGCTTGTGGGGTATTTCGATGTGCTTACTTCATTTTGGTAAAGAAGATAAGCTAATTATTTGGTTGTGTGTGGGTTATTTGAGCATTGTCTAATGATGAGGTTGGTAGTTGGTTATTTCAAAATACTGATATTATAACTTTGATAAGAATAAGTAGGTTTGATAAAAATAGTAGAAATAAAAAGTTCTTTGATTAGGAAACTGAATTTTGCTATGTTGCTTCAATGGCTGAAAGGAAATGCTAATGATTGTGTACATGTAGTGTTGGTGATTTGTAACTAAAGAGAAAAAAGGATTATTTTAAACTCTGTTTGCAAAATATTTTACTAATTGAAAAGTAGGAGTATATAGATACGTTAATAGGATTATTGTTTACTAAGAGGCTGGCACATATTAGGTTTCAAGTATCTATCAGTTTTGTTGTAACAATAATTTCTTGGTTTGCTGAGGATTCATTTTTACAGTTTTTGTTATTGTTTATAGTTGCAGGTACCCATTAGATGGCAAGACACATCAATGTTGAGATTAGCGCGGCTCAGCCTATGACTACCAGGTAAAACCATTTACATAAAAAAGTTATCTCTAACTATTAACATACAAAATTTTTAGTGAATCAATTATATTTTACAGGTTCGTCGCCAATAGGAATGAGTTTGCCCACAATAACAGTTTAAATTGGCAGAACTAATATGTGAAAATCCAACTTAATATATGGTACACAATTTTTTTCACTATATATTATATCTACATATTTATACCCTTTTCTACTACATACATATACCAAGCAACATAGTTCCATTGGTTTATTCTTCATCCTGTTCAATTTTAAAGGCCAGCCGATTTATATTTTTACATGTGCAGCAACTGTTAAAGATATTGATGAGACTACAGGATGGTTCTGCATGTCTTGCGCTACACGGTTGAGGGCTGTGGCCAGAGTTGCAGCCTGCCAGGATGAATTAGGGTACGCTTTTGGGATTGTGTTAACCTTTTTTTATAGTAGGAATTTGATAAATTTGTTTGGCATATTAACTTGGATTTTGACATATTACTGCTTTAGGGTGGTCCTTGGAGTCAGATTTTGAGGAGATACATGTCACAGCCGAAGAGAATGAGAATATTTATAATGCGTCAGAAAGTGTGACCAGGAAAATGAGGAAACACAAGTTTTTTTTTTACATGGATAATAAAAATATAAACAAGGAGACTGTTGATAATGATCATATTACTGACGTTGAAGAGTGTGAGCAAACGCTTGAGCACAACTTCATGTGGGAAAACCTTCTACCAGGTATATTCATATTATGTTCTTTTGTGTCAAATAACTGATAGTTAGTCAGTACACAAGATTTGCAATGGTTCAATCTGATTTTATTGAACCATAAGCAGTTAGAGTTACCAAAATGGGTACGTTACATATGCTACGTAATGTCTTTTTTTTGTTCTGCGTCAAAATAGGTTGGTTTGGTTGACAAGCAAACATTTTTGTCATAAAATAGTTGATGTTCTCTTTTTTTGAAGTTATTTGACTTGACCAGTTAAAAATAATTCTTAAAGTGCAAATCTTAGAATGTCCGAAAATATGAATTACGTCAATTCAACTGCTGTAAACCTTGGGGTGTTAAGACAGCGGGATTAAAATTATGAAGTGTATCTTTAGTATGGTAACTCATATGAGGGACGATCACCTTATGTTGCCTCTGATTATATAAATTCTTGGAATCCATTTTTCTTTAGGTAAAGCTAACTTAACACACGATGATTTCTTCATGTATCTTTTTTAAACAAAAAGTATTTTACACTGTTGTATCAATATCCATGTAGAAAATCAACATACAACTGCAACAAATGATGTTGCACGCTGTAACAAATGTTCTCGAAGTACGAACCGAACAACAAAAGCACAGCAGAGTAGGCGAGGAGGAAAGACAAGTTATGGAGTTAATGCACGTAATGTGCAACAACGTCTTCACTCTCAAAATTTGCAGCCCATGTCACAACATAGTAAAGGCCCATCTGGTGAAGGACCTAATCTGTCAGAGAATGAAGGTAACCTTTTACCTTTCTAAAGCCAAAAAAATAATGCATTTGAACCGATGTGTTCTAATAAAGAGAATCATGGTGTGGTAAAGCAGCAGATGCCGATTTCAGTTAGTGAGGTTAGGATTTATGAATGATGAGAAGGAGATTATGTGATATGCGTTAATTTATAATTGGAATATGATACGTAGTAATTAGGTAACGAGACTAGATGTTAGGATAACTGCTTCTGCTGCTAAAAGTTGTGACAAATTAGTTGATTCTAGATTAAGGGGCTGTTTGGGCTGAATAAGTCTAAAGTTTAGGATGCATTGACTGCGTTGTAGTTGTATTGCGAATCATGGTTTGCGTAGGGTTTGCCGCAAAAGGGGTGTTTGTTTAGTGTTTGTTTATGGTCTTTATATGCTAGATATAAGTTTGGAAAGATACTAGATGTGAGCAGTTGGTAAAACTCACTACCTTAGTACCTTACATTTAATTGTACACGTAAAACTATATCATTTTAGTGCTTGAATATTCTTAATTGTCATGTACCTTATAATCTAAAGATGCGACCAGTTGATAAAACTCACTACCTTAGTACCTTACTAGATGCCGTAGCTAATCAAAGATTAAATTGCAATGTATAATTACTAATTAGTTTTCCTGTTACTGGATCAAATTCCAAATATTAAGACCAACGAATCTTATTTGAAAATACTGAAAACCTTCTGATGACAACATTCCGTCAGGTAACAAACACAGGTAAAAATGCTTCTGTAGCTAAGCAACCCGCCGCAAATATGTACTTCATGTGTAGTTTTATTCTTAATGCAATAAAATATGTACTTGATTTGTTGTTTTTAACAGCATTAGCTGGGCGTGCTAGAAATGTGCGAGCGAAACGTGTCTCTCACGATCACTACAGAAATGGTGGTGTATTAGCTGAAGTGACATATTACTTTCATACTAAAGTAGCACATCAAATGATATGCTTGGCAAGAAAATGGAGACTTAAATGGAAGACAAAATGGAAGTTTGCAATTTTTTACAAATGGATATTTTTTGTTCTTATTTTCAGCTTTGGAATGTAGTCAGTTAGAGATGGTGCACTATGACAATTGGATTCCACAAATTTCTGGGATTTCTATGTCAACCTTTAATCCTATGGAAAGTGTAACACCCCCAAAATTCGGGTCTAGCGGAAGCATACATACATTGGGGTGCTACGAAATTGGTATCATAACATAAGGTTCAAAGAACGGTTTTTCTTTCTTCTCTTGAGAATAAAATACATTAACAAAAGTGTTAAGTTTACATTTTATAAATGAAGTGCGGAAATAGGCCCATAAAGAATTTAAAGCGGTCCCAAATATTTATCAGAGTCGCCTATGACCAATAGTAGAAAAGATATCGACATACAACTCACGCCAAAGAGGAATAAACATCGACATAGTCATGAAAATACTAACAACGGTTAGGCTAACCAAAGAAAACATAGACAATGACGACAATTAACCAGGTTATATAAGATAGGTTTATCGGTAGTTCCAGTATTTTCCCACATCCCAAATAGTTTAGAATAGTTCAGTAAGTTTTATAAAAGAATCGCAAGTTAATAATCCAAATATGAAAGGGGTTTTATGGATTAATGAAACTTTTCATTTTAAATTCCTTGTCGGGTTTTGTAAAAATAATCTTAAAAAGGATTAGAAATAAAAGTGTAAGTTTAGGAAGTTTTATAAATTTCGGCATGACTTGTCCATTTATATAACCTTTCCAAGTCAAAAGATTTTAAATAAACTCAATTCTCCAAACAATATTTCCCGACAGTTTAATAGAAAACTATTAAGCGTATTTGTTGATTATTAGATACTATTTACTTATTGCGTATTTGCCGCGAATCAAATATATTAAATTCACCTTGAGTCTAATATACTGTATTCGTGTCAAGTCCAATAAGTCTAAACTATCCAATGTCCAAGTCAAAATCTGATATTCAAGTGTTCGTTAAATAATTATATTGTCCAAGTTCAAGTATCATCCCAAGAAATTCATCCCCGAGTAATCGAAACGTACCAAGTATACCAATGTCAAAACGAAATAAACATGTTAGTCCTGATAAAACTGGTTACTCAAATATACATTTGACACACTAAATTATTCCGGTCACACTTCTTAGTACTTGGGCTCGACCTAATCCAAACTAAATGTAAATCCAGAGACAAACGCAAACACAACCATTTTTAGTTTTTCAAACAAACAAGCATCATTTTTGTTGATTTCCTAATCGGCTACTAACAATAATGACAATAACCCATCATCAAAATAACTTGGCACACCTTGTACCAATCTCAATCCGAGACCAAACGGGTCGTACGGTTTGACTCGACCCAGAAACAAAAGTCACTTCGGTGACAACTACAGGATTAACGAGAGCCTATATCACACATATGTTCAAGATCAAAGCCACAAACAGGTTCGGGTAGACCCGACCCGTACACAAACTGAATCAAACACACACCACTTTTAACTTGTTTCTTACCACACGATAAAACTGTTATTATCTTGTACTTAATCCGGTTATTATCCACATGAAAGTTTACAAATTGAGTTGTATTTGTTTCTAAATCCACGAAAACCAAATCAACAAGTCAATATATATAAACTCAGTTTTTCACAAAATGATAATAAATCGGGTTTGTGTTTGTCAGCTTACCAAATGACGAGGAAAGAGAGAGATAGGAGAAGAGATGAGAGGAGTGATGGTGACGGCGCTGGTGGCGGCTGTGGTGGCTGACGCACCAGAAACACCCCTAAAACCTTCGATCTTGCTCTTCTTGGTGCCATAGAGGCGGCGACCTAACAAAGATGACAGTGGTGATGATAACAGCCGTGGTGGCTGTGGTGTCTAACGAGGCAACCAAAACCCATAACCACTTGATCTCTTTGTGGTGAGGGTGATGGCGGCGTACTGATGGTGGGGAAAGATGGTGAAACGGCGGCACCAAAGGTGTGGTGACGGCTGGTTATAAGAGAGAGGAGTAGGGTTTGGGTTTGGTTAATTTTGATGTTGGCGACAAGGATGATGGTGTCAATGGTGGTGATCGACGATGGTAGAGTGGCCAGATCTTTGGAGGTGGCGGCTGAGACATCTGCAAACCCTATAGAGAGAGATGGGAGAAGAGAGGGTGTGGTGTTATTAATGAAACCCTAATAATGAGAAATGGGTGGGTTACTTCCCTTTTTATACTTGACATGAAATAAATCAAAGTGTTAATTACAACTTATAAGGTTCACAAAAGATGAGGGGCCGGATGTGTACATATCTCCACAGGGACCAAATGCGTAATTTATCATATCTTGCATAATATTGGGTTTCGGGATATATTTAGGCGAGTAAACGGTGGATTCAATACACGGGAATCGTGTCATTGCGCTCAGAACATTATTTCCGATTTAAAAGACCATAAATATGCCTTGTTTTTCATAAATAATATCAAACTCTAAATAACTGGCCGTTTCTCAAAATAGAATCATGACGGAAATTTTGAGAGTTGTTACAGAAAGTGATGTTACACCACTTTATTATATTTATGTATTATTTCTTTGGACCTTTACTTTTGACACAAACATTGAAAAACAAATAAACCAGAGCTGGGTTTCCCACCTCGCTTACTAAATACAGTAGGAAATATTTTTTTAGGAAAACACCCCGCGGCAACGCGCGGGTTTCTCAACTCGTTTTCTTTACGTTTTCAAGTCATACTAAGATTTCAGATATTTATTTTTAATAGTATGTATTTTCATAAACTAACTATAATGGATGCTTTTACATACAAAGATCATTCTTTTTCTTTTATATTTCATAAACTAACCATAATGGTTTGATCCTGTTTAATCTATTGACCCAACAATATTTTATATTTTATCTACGAGAAATTGTTTAAGGATTATTGATGTCTATTTACTGTGTATAACGGTATTATGAAATGTCCGGCATGTAAACGTAACTTTATTATTTATTTAGAGAATTTTCTATTGAAATATGTATATGTCCTTTTACGTCATTTTACATATAAATAAATACAGCTACAACTATGTTAGGAAAAGTTTTTATTTAAAAAACAGCTACTGCTCACGGCTACTGCTTACGGCTAGTGCTCACTGCTACTGCTACTTTTACCAAACACAATCTTCATACGTACAACCTAGCCTCACCATTTTTTTCTTTTCGAAAAACAAGAACACTAAAAATGTAATGTAAGTAAAACATTCTGGAGTCACGCCTTTTAATCACATCCTTACACCGCATGGATCGAAAGATGGATATGCCACAAATCAAAGTTTGATTCACGTAAACACTACTCAAGTTATGACTAGGTTCTCATGTTCGTATTGTTCATGCTCTTGTTCGTGGTTGTGCATAGTTTTGGGTTCACGTTTACTATACAAGTTAGAGGCCTCGTATTGGGTTAAGTTGCGGTTCAGGTTCAGATCACACTTTTGGGTTCATGATGGGAGTAACGAGAGTTTCACTACAAGAAAAAGAGGCTTTAGTGACCAAACTTCAGTGATGACATTTTATTTTGGTCACTATTTAGATGAAAATTGTGACGATATAATTTTTTGTCATTATTTTTGGTCATCGGTAGAAAGTCAGTGACGAAACTTATAAGTGGTCACTATTTAGTCACTAAATTACATGAATAGTGACGAGAAATTTCGTCATTAAATATTAGTGACGAAATTTTGGTCACCATTTCACTTATTGCTAATTCTATAAAATGATTAAGAACAAGGGCAATTAGATATGTACTTATTAAAACTTGCATATTCGTATATTAATCCAAAAATCGTAAACACTATGAAACGTTATGATAAAACTTGTATTGTAGAGAAATATGCAAAATTGCAAATATTGGAGGGACCCGGTTCAACCGGTTAAACTGGCTGGGTCGAACCGGGTTTTAAAACAACATAAACTTTCCAATTTCAATATGAAAAATAAAAAAATAAAATAATAATAACTTGTATATCACACATTTAAAAACTAACTTATAAAAAAATAACTCACATAAAATCATCACTAACATAATATTATTCTATAAAAAATTCCCAAAATAAAAATAAAAAACAAAAAACAAAAAACAAAAAACTTTCACTTAAACAGTTGAAAACAAATAAAAAATCTCCAGAACACTTTTCACTCCCTCTCCAATCACGTTCTCTCAGTTATCTTCTCTCATCTCAGCAAAACTATGATCTCCTCGATTATCCCATATTGTAATATAATCTTCTCTCATCTCAACTCAGGTCACCATCGCTGTGTTTGAATAATTAGTTGTGTTAGCTTATTTATGATGTTTAATTTAGTGTTTGATTATTTAGCTGTGTTAGTATATGATTATGAAATCGATATGCTTATGCAATCGAGATGTGATTTTAACGTATTGACTGTATTTGTAGAGTGTAGACCAACTGTTCGACGAAATGTCTCACTAGTTT
Source organism: Artemisia argyi (assembly GCA_030686995.1). Classification (NCBI taxonomy): domain Eukaryota; kingdom Viridiplantae; phylum Streptophyta; class Magnoliopsida; order Asterales; family Asteraceae; genus Artemisia; species Artemisia argyi. The sequence continues at coordinate 78,620,083 of CM060678.1, read as the reverse complement.
CGTGTATTTTATTTTGTTGAACAACGTATTGACTGTATTTGTAGACTGTAGACCAAGTGTTTGATGAATTGTCTCAATAGTTTAGATGATATGTTTAATTAAGTTTGTTAAGTTAGATCTAATTTAATGGAATGTATGTTTGGCTTAGCGTCTTGTCAGTTTGTCTCGGGAATTTTGATATGTATTCTATTCGCTTTATTCATGATATGCTTTTGGTGCTTAGAATCACTATTTTCCTTATGGATTTAGTATTGCCTTAGACCATCTAGTTTTCTTACTAGGACTAGGATTTAGTATTTTATCTTGTTAAAGGTTGTCTGATTGCAATAATATTTTCTGCATTCTGTTTCATACATAGCTAGGTAGCTTATTAGACCATCTAGTTTTCTTACCGGCACTTGTAATTGTCTAGTAAACTTAGTATCTTTCGGGTGCAATCCGATACTCTGATTTAAGTTTGCAAAATTACACGCTGTTATCAACTTATTATCTTGTTTGAAAGTTAAACTAGAGTAAAACTTTAGGGATCCCGCATAAGTGTCATTTTTGCGAATGTATTGATGCATATTTGTAGTTCTTTCTAGGATCCTATATATGTATGTATGTATGTGTAGCAAGATTGTGTCTTCTCCCTTGTTGTTTCGAGTGAACTTAGGCTGCTATTTTAGTCTGTTTAGGACTTAAGGCTGCCTTTTGGAGTTATTTTAGCTGCTGAACTGGGTCATTTTTGGCTTTAATATTGGGCAATGGTTGGTGTTTCGGGCACATTAAGTATGTGCAGAACATCTCCCCTTCATAATGAATCTGCAAACTATTGCGGCTCCCTTTAGGTGCTAAAAATGCATTAGTCGTTGGAATTATGCTCAAGCATATACATTTAGTTTGCACTATTTTTGAATCTTTCTGATGTAGTTTTTCTTAGTAAGATTGTTGTTTAACAGCACTCCCAACTCTTACATGCTTCAACAGTTTGATAATCCCGCCAACCTAAAGGTAGTTAATTACTGTTGAATATTATGTTACTTGCTAACTGTTTTTTGTCTCACATATAAGCCATGATAACATAGCAATGCCTGTTTTTTCTTAATTTAATTTTTTATTTGGTCTAGAGTGATGTTTTGGGTTTATCATGTTACATATCTTTTTGCAGTTGTCTGATACTTAAGGAATGTTACAGGTCATGGATCATCTTTTCTCATATGTGTGAATATCTTGACTGGCTACACAGAGACATATCTTTTTGCAGCTGGCTTCAAACTTGCTTCATTCACTAGGTAAATGACATCTCTGTTTTTGCATCATTATTGGGATTTTTTATGTACACTCCTATGTTTATAATTATCCTTACCAGTTATGGTGCATTGTATGGACAGAGAAGACTCCCCTGTAACAGAAGTCAAGCAATATATCCCATTTAATATTAATCCATCGAAAATGCAACCTGTCCTCACTACCAGCTATCTATTGAGTTTTCCTTCTCTCGTGGCAAGGTTCGATTAAATCATTGTTCTAATTGTTTATGTTTATGTGATTTTCTCGCAAACTAGTTCCCACCTATTTTGATTCATGGCTATTAAATTTTATTTTGCTATCACATCCTAATATGGAGCATCGTTTGTAGCTTCTTTACTTCACAATTTGGACAAGTGTGAGAGAGATCCTAAATCCTGAATCATCTCATGGAGCAGCGTCGTGGGTCTACTATACAATCTACGCATTCTTCGTTTTCGTTTTCTACATATTTGATATTTGATGAGGCAAAAAATGAACCATTTTTAGGGGTGAATTGAATTTATTTGATCAAATATTGCCCTAAATCGTTCCTTTTGTGATTTTAGGTACTTTGGGAGTGAATTGTGGAAAAGGAAGCATTTTGGACGTTTTTGGAGCATAAAAGTGAAGAAAACGGCAAAGACTTAATTTTCCATGCTGAGAACAGTACCTGACGGCGTCAAGAAGGAAATTTTGACGGCGTCAGGAGTAAAATCCATGACGACCCAGAGAAAACCTGAAGGCGTCAAGAGAAGGGCGTCAAGAACAATTTTGGTGACGGCCTGCAAATGGAATACACATGACAGCGTCAAACCAATATCTAGGCAGTCCGAGAATTTATTTGGCGGCGAGATGACGGCGTCAGAAATTTACTCTTGACGCCATCACCTCACAAAATCTATATATACTTTTCTATTTTTCATTCATAAAGGAGGAACTCGTGTGGAGAATACTAGGGTCGAACCTGATAAACCCTAGGTCGTTTGTAACAGTATTTTCAAGGGTTTTCACCCCTTGAAACCTTTCAAGTTCAATTAAGATAAGTCCTCTTTCAATTCATTCAATATGTCTATGTGTGGTTTGAATATATCTTATGCTTGTCTTGATTTCAACATGCTAGGCTAGATCTATCATGTGTTTGCTTAGATGTAATGAAACCTAGATGTTGATTATAGGTTGATTGCTTGTTTATAGTAGTAATGGATGAATGATTTCAATGTTAGGCTTAAGAAAACTGGCAGATTTCCATTGTGTAACATGCTTGAACGTCTTAAGAAACATGAACCGATGTGTACTAGGTTTTATAGGTTGTATTTAATGCATGAGCGAATTCTAGTGATCCCATGTTAGGAGCTTCTTAGCCAGCTCGACATAAGAGTGAAGTAGGAGCTTATAGGATTGGGGAAATAAGTACGCCACCCCATGAATGGTAATAAGGAATACAATCCGTCATCCACGCAACTGTAACAAGTAATTAACCTGTAAAAGATATCTAGGGAGTAGTGAAATCTAAGTAAACACAATTCTCCCATATATTGCTCACACCTTTAGTTTAATTTAGTTTAATTTTAATTTTAGCATTTTATTTTGATTGCATCTTAGTAATTGGGTTCGTTGACTAGCAACTAATTCCGCCCAACTCCTTCAAAACCGAGATTTTTAATTGCTTTTCATAAAATATAAAAATACAAAAAGAATCACCTGTCATCTCTAGACCTAGTCTTTAGGTTTTCTAATCCTAGCGACACTATTCCCAAGTTGAACGATCAATCCCCCGGTACTTGTCACTATACTATACTACAACGATCAGGTACACTGCCTGGTAGGGGTTGTAAGCTTCTCGATATCCCTCGAGAGGTAAAGCCTGGTGCAATCCCTGCGCATCAAGTTTTTGGCGCCGCAGCCCAGGGAATAGTTATTGTCTAGATTAGAATTTATTTTTATTAGGTCTACTTGCTAGATTCCTTTCTAGTAAGATTTTATTTTTATTTTTAGGTTTTCTTTAGTCTATCTTTTCTTTGTGTCTTTGTTCGTAAAAACCTTTCCATTGACTCTTCCGTTCACCGTTATGGAGAACATGAATCCACCAAGTCCGACACTAGAGTTTTACCAGAAAAAATATAATTACACCAGTTTGGATACACCAAGATGGACGAATGAAATGAGGCGGACAAGATCTTATATTGATTTTATTGAGTACCTTGAGAAAAGAGGCCAAGTGCATAAGACTTTTAAAGAATTCACGTTAGGAGGTCCATCAACCCCAGAAAATGCCTCACTTAGTGAAACCTATGCATCATATGAGCCTTTACCTAGGATAGTTTCGTATGAGCCACCTAGCTGCATGTCATGGTTAGGCCCTACCATAATACAGGATGAACACATAGGTGACCTTGATGTGATGGAGGATGTAGCCGAACATGATCACATTGATAAAAAAGACCTAGGTTTTATGATCGATGATGATGAATCTCAAGAAACAGATGATGAATCTTTTGGGCAATTTGTATATAGTAGTCATAATATTGATGATGATCCTTATGATTCGGATATAGAAGTTGAGATGCCTAGAGAAGCACTTGAGATACTTGGGAAAATGTTAGGGTTGGATTATAATAAAACACATGTTGAGGATATAGGTGGTCTTGACACAAAGAATGATGAAGTAGGTAACATAAGCCCACCAAGTACCCCACAAGTCCTACCATCATTTGAGGCATACACACCGCCCGTGACTTATTCGGATGAAGTAGAAAAGACTTTAGGAATCCTAATTGAGGTAGAACCTTTGAACCAAACACAACTAGAGGATATAGGTTTGAATACTCATAATGATAACCTTACTCTTAGTTCTAGGGAAGTTCCTAGTTGTGATGAACCGGAGCCTCAACAAAATCCGTTACCTAATCTTCCATCCTTGGATGAAAAGTTAGGAATTGAAAAAGGTCCCGATCCACCCATCAAACCATATAGTCCGGGTAGTCTTGGGATAAAGGTAGTAGACTCTAAGCCTTGTAGAGAGGAAGCTGACACAGGAGTGGAAAATGACCTTACATGCTTACATCACCCATTAATGATTGATCGCAAGAAACATTATGGCTTTAAACCGGGTTTATTAAGTCAAGATGGATTCCCAACTAGGAGTCTCTTGAAGTTGATTGAAAATGATCCCTTTCTAGGAGAAAATCTTAATCCACCCATTAACCCGATTGAATTAGGTAAGGTTATGATGATAGGAGCACACCCCTTTGAGCATATAATTCATCTACCACTCTTTTCTTACGTGGCATACTTCTACCCTAAGGGTGTGTATCGCTACTTCCACCCGCACTTAATCCAAAGTGTAAGGAAAACCTCCCCTATTTCCGTTAAATAAGGGTAGAGTCAGGCTCGTGACTCGAACAAAAACAAGCACTTATTGGGAGGCAACCCAAGCTTTATTTGTTTGTTTGTTTGTTTGATTGTTATTTGCTTCTGTATGCATGCTTTATTTTTATTGTTGGTAGATCATGTTTCAAAACTAAAATGGTGAAAATACTTTATTTTGTTGTTTGGCTTAGTCTTAACTTCATCCAAAAGTATTTCGCAAAAGATAAGTGTAAGGGGAAACCCCAAATATGTTTTTTTTAAGAAACAAAAAACCGATCATGAATCTCCACAACATTAAGTGAACATGTATATTCGTATTTGTTAGAATCAAATGCTTGTATCGAGTCATAATGATGTTTTGCAGGATTTTCCAGGAAGTAGGACCAAGTTTTTCCGAAAATTTTCCGGAAACTTAACATAAGAATTTCTGCAGGTCACTTCTGACGGCGTCAGGAAGAAATTCCTGACGTCGTCACGTGTAAAAATCTGGAAATTTTACCAGTTTTGTTTTTCTAACGGAGTCTTAGAGTTTTTGTTAATTCTTTAGTTTTATAATCTCCAGGAGATCTGCAAACATCATTCCACAAGCATTATATCTTACTTTGCTTTTTAGGATTTGTTAGCATATATAGATTGCCGCCGATTTTACGCGAGGTTGCCTTGTCTGTTTTCCTAGGTTTTACAGGTTATGTATGACAAGAAGATGATTTATATTCTGGAAGGGAAGCTTTGATTGTTCATTTTCTTGGAGGAAGATCTAACCTGGCCACCTTATTATCCATACCGAGCGAATCAGGGGAGTATTTGATTTCATTCTTTTTACTTATTTCACTTTTACATTCTTTACTTGAACATTGGGGACAATGTTCATCCTAAGTGTAAGGGGAGGGTAAAATGATGATACCTTACAGATACACTTTCGCTTGAGTTTGTTTGTTTAATGGTAGATGTGTAATAAAACAATGAGAAATACTTGTTAGTGTAATTTTAGCGCCAAATTTAAATTTTTTTACAACATTTAGGAGGGAAACTTTAGCCATAGCAAGCGTCTCATGGATAGGAGATCGTATGACTAGCACAAAACCGTACCATTCAGAAAAATTTTCCACCCAAATATGTGAGGTTCACCTTTAGATTTGATAGGAAAAGCATTTACTATTAGTGCTTATGAGTGTACCGCTAGTGAACTACATTCGTGTAGTAGGATTTACTACATGATAAGAGGCATTAGGATCACCCTTGTGTTAAACCCGTATCATAATTACTTGACCATTTAAGTCATATTACTTGGCTAGTTAAGTCAACTAAATTTTCCCACACCCTTAGCGTTGTACTCATTTTTAGTACACGAAACCCCTAGTACACCCCTCCGAGCCTATCTTTTCGTTTCTAACTTTAAGCATCTTACTTAAAGGAAGAATTTGTTACACCCCACTTAAATGTACAACAAAATCGCCTTAGCCTTCCGTGTATGCACTCATCTTTAGTGCATTATTGTTATTTGTTTAAACCCTTAGTTAATTATCTAATTGATTACATGGTTGCTAAGTCGAGTCATATCCTTGTACATATTGTTTTTGGGACGATTGGGACTCATGGGTAAAGTACTTATTTTATGGAGTAATGGGGAAGAACATCATAATATTACCCCCGTATGTGCGTTAATCTAAAAAGTACTCCAAGTGTTTTGATTTTCTTAATTCGAGTCATTAGATTAGTTTATTGTAAAGTACGTAAAAATTCAAGTGTAAGGGGAATTTTCAATCCCTATGATGTATTATTTTGGATGGTAGGGTAAGAGTGTATGCAAAAAAAAAAAAAAAAAAAAAAAAAAAAAAAAAAAAAAAAAAATTAAGAAAAAGAGAACAAAATAGAAAAAAAAGAAAAAAAGAAAAAAACATACGGACTACCATCCCTTTTCATTCTATGTTCATTTTATGTTTTTGTTATTTTTTATTTATTAGCTTAAGTCGAGTCTAGTCTTGGCTTAGCAACGCCACATTGTACATGTAATTGACCAAGATTGTTAACTCGCCACTAGTAAAGACTGCCTATATCCAACAAAACCGTGTATTCCATATCCCTACACCTAACGTTACAACCCTTTGAAAGACCTCTTTGATAGTTTATCCTAGGTGCTTACGCCATGTGGTGGAGGTTTGATCCTTTCCCAAGCCTATGGTAATCTATTTTGCTATGACAGGTAGTGAGAGATGTTTTCCATTTCCATAATGTGATATTACTTTATTACACCCGAGAGATGTGAGTATCTGAACACTATTTGTGAGGTGCTAGTATATGACCTCCGTGCTTGTCTTTGGTCTTTAGTGGAATGATTATTTGTTGTAATTACATTTATATTAGTGTTAAATGACCCCTAACTTGTATTTTGACTAGAATAAAAGCGCATTTGCTTGAGGACAAGAAAATCTCAAGTGTAAGGGTATATGATGAGGCAAAAAATGAACCGTTTTTAGGGGTCATTTAAGCCCGGAATTGAATTTATTTGATCAAATATTGCCCTAAATCGTTCCTTTTGTGATTTTAGGTACTTTGGGAGTGAATTCTGGAAAAGGAAGCATTTTGGAAGTTTTGGAGCATAAAAGTGAAGAAAACGGCAAAGACTTAATTTTCCATGCTGAGAACAGTACCTGACGGTGTCAAGAAGGAAATTTTGACGGCGTCAGGAGTAAAATCCATGACGACCCAGAGAAAACCTGAAGGCGTCAAGAACAATTTTGGTGACGGCCTGCAAATGGAATACACATGACGGCGTTAAACCCAGATCTAGGCAGTCCGAGAATTTATTTGGCGGCGAGATGACGGCGTCAGAAATTTACTCTTGACGCCGTCACCTCAAAAAATCTATATATACTTTTCTATTTTTCATTCATAAAGGAGGAACTTGTGTGGAGAATACTAGGGTCGAACCTAATAAACCCTAGGTTGTTTGTAACAGTATTTTCAAGGGTTTTCACCCCTTGAAACCTTTCATGTTCAATTAAGATAAGTCCTCTTTCAATTCATTCAATATGTCTATGTGTTGTTTGAATATATCTTATGCTTGTCTTGATTTCAACATGCTAGGCTAGATCTATCATGTGTTTGCTTAGATGTAATGAAACCTAGATGTTGATTATAGGTTGATTACTTGTTTATAGTTGTAATGGATGAATGATTTCAATGTTAGGCTTAAGAAAACTGGCAGATCTCCATTGTGTAACATGCTTGAACGTCTTAAGAAACATGAACCGATGTGTACTAGGTTTTATTGGTTGTATTTAATGCATGAGCGAATTCTAGTGATCCCATGTTAGGAGCTTCTTAGCCGGCTCGACATAGGAGCGAAGTAGGAGCTTATAGGATTGGGGAAGTAAGTACGCCACCCCGTGAATGGTATTAAGGAATACAATCCGTCATCCACGCAACTGTAACAAGTAATTAACCTGTAAAAGATATCTAAGGAGTAGTGAAATCTAAGTAAACACAATTCTCCCATATATTGCTCACACCTATAGTTTAATTTAGTTTAATTTCAATTTTAGCATTTTATTTTGATTGCATCTTAGTAATTGGGTTAGTTGACTAGCAACTAATTCCGCCCAACTCCTTCAAAACCGAGATTTTTAATTGCTTTTCATAAAATATAAAAATACAAAAAGAATCACCCGTCATCTCTAGACCTAGTCTTTAGGTTTTCTTATCTTAGCGACACTATTCCCAAGTTGAACGATCAATCCCCCGGTACTTGTCACTATACTATACTACAACGATCAGGTACACTACCTGGTGGGGGTTGTAAGCTTCTCGAGATCCCTCGAGAGGTAAAGCCTGGTGCAATCCCTGTGCATCAATATTGTAAGTAATGTTTTTAACATCTGTTTCCTTCTTTTAGCATTAATATTGGCAAATGGATGGGTGGGGTAATGCTGTTATGGGTAAAAAAAGGACTGGTTCGTAGCAGCCTGATATGAACACTTGTTTACCTTATTATAATCATTTGAGTAAATTGCATAAGCCGCTCTTGTTGTTTGGTCAAAATTGTATGAACTGTTCTTGTGGTTTGGTCAAAATTTGTGTTGTATGCTTTCACTTTTGGTCCTCGATACTATACGCTCTACTCTAGCCTCAGGTTCAGTATGTTATATTCATTTCAGGCCAATGCCCAAGGAAATTGCAAAGTACTTAAATAAGATGGGTGCTAGGATACCAAATATAAAGCCAGGAAAAGCCACTATTGAATATCTGGGAAAGATTCAAGCTTCAACCCGTTTCTGGGGTATATCTCTGTCCACAATATTCTCAGTTGCAATAAGTGTTGTAAGACATGTTTGTGATGATTAGTGAAGAAATCACACGCCGGATGAATTTGATAGGTTATGGGTTATGTTTGTGTTGAATTTTGACCACGCATTTGGGTTTTGTGAATGAAGTTAATATTTTAAATTTGTGTTGCTACAGATATTTAGATTTTAGTTCATTTGTATATTGAAAATTGGTACAGTTTTTTTTGGTTATATGCTCATTTTAGTGACCACCTATTTGGTCTCTAACACTCAGCAATCTGTGACGACTTCTTGGTCACTAATAGCAAAAAACAGTGACGATTATTTCGTCACTATGAGCACCGTGACGATTTTTTTCATCACTAACAGGGTTAAAGAGTGACCACTTATCTCGTCATAGATTAGTGACGACGTAAAGTTTCATCTCTAATTGACTTAGTGATGGAGCTATAGAGACGACTGGTGACAACTCGAATTTTGTCACTAACCATCTTTGTGACGAATTTTTGCACTAGTAGTGACCAAACTCTTTTCGTCACTAAAGGCCGATTTTCTTGTAATGTTTCGAGTTGCTGTATGTGATCGCGATGTGTTCGTAGTCGTTCAAGTCAAGTCTTAGTACATAGTAGTTCCTTTGGAGGTAACGTCAAGCCATATTATCAGTAGTGTTTAAATTATAAGTCAATAGAACCCTAATATACTAGTATAACAAACACAATTCACCATTGATGATGATGAATTAGATTCAACTATAAAACATGAAACTTAAACTGATATGGTAATGAATTTGCGTGGGTCACTATGCATGAAGTAGCTTTGTATAACTGATCATAAATTGTATAAGATGTTTCAAAATAAACTCTTAGAACCTGAATGATTATGAACATTGTTTATGATAAAAGAATATATGTTCTAGCATATATAGTTTTCCAATAAAACTACGATGGGAAATTTTTAGTATAAAGACATGTATGTCTAATAAACCAGAGACCATAAATTCTGATTATACATATCCTAATACGTCCAAATAACTAATAGCTAGAAATGTCGAACCTATAATTACGGTGTGTAAACCCTAAAATTCTCTATCCCTTTGGAGATATCCGGCCGCCACCCTTAATCACTTTTCCGGCCAAGTTTCACCCCTAATTCGTCCTCTCTACTCATCTTTGATGGGTATGCAATACGATTAGGGCAGTTACTATTCTCTTGAGGGTGGTTGGTTTCGATTATCATGCTTATCTAATCGGATTTCTCCATCTATTGGTGGTTTTAACCCGTATTCATTCATTAATCATTTTTTAAGGGTTTTAAACCGCCTATTTTTTTAATCGATCCCTTTTACCCTTGATGCATAGGTCGGTTATTCAAATCGATTATATATTCATAAGGGTCGATTTATTGCCTTTGAAACCCTAACAATTCCTTCATGCCTAACGATCACCTTTTTTCATGGTTGTCGTTATTCGTATTAGGGTTTAGGCTTGTTATTGTTTCGATTGTGTTCCTCATGGTGCTTATTGTATATTTTTTGAGGCGGTTGGGGTATAGATATGCTGTTCTTGAATGATTTACGAAACCCTTATTTAGGGTTTTGATTATTTTGATCAGATCTGTTGGTGTTCTTTAAGTTGGCCACTCTTGTGGTGGTCGATTTAGGGATTCACTTATGCTGTAAGTTGGACTTTGTCCATTGATTGGTGGAAGTAACCTTCGTTAAGGTTTGTTTGTGTTTGGATCATGCACGTTTATTGGAAGTTGTTGATATCTGGTATGTATTTTGGACGTGGGTATTGAGAGAGATGGAAGTAACGTTATTGGATGTGTAGGGTTTTCGTATACCTACTGGTTGTTCAATCTGATCTTGCTGCTACTCTTTTATATTTTTGGGAATTAAGATTGATATGGTACATCATGCACCTGCTGCTGCTGCTATGCATTAGGAGGTGTTTATGTGTTTTTATTCAGCTTATATGTTGCTACATGCTTATGGTGATGGATAGTAGCTGAATTGGTTTCTAGTCTAGTCGTGATGCTTGGACCTTTGGCCATCGATAGAGTTGCTGGAGGTTGGTGGTGCACTCGCAGGTCAAGCAATATAGAACATTGAAGACGGAGTCGCTCACTGTGGAAGTGGTTCTATGAACCTGGTTTTCTTACATTTAGATTGTTTATTTAAATGTAATTTGGTTTCTATTCTGTTTATTTAGCAGTGTAGGGTTATTTCTGCGCTTAGCAGATGTTTGTAGCTTAGTTACATATGTTGAGTCATATCGCCTATGTAACGGGCAGAGGACATGGGATGTACGTCCATGTCAATTGTACTTTCATTGATTTTTGGATATATTTACCGGGGTTTTAAGGCCCTTTTACCCAAAAAAAAATAATTACGGTGTGTACTGGCCGTATCTCGTTTTAAACTTATAAGCTATTAAGCCTAAAACTGTTGGAGTTTGTAGATAAATATTAATAAACGTATGTATAGAATCGAACTCGAGACCTCGGGATTGCACACGTTACGAATGAGTATCAAAAAATAAATAATTAGTGTGTATTAAATGTTATGTATATATATTTATTATTTGGACACAAGAAAAAGACTAATGATCGTTAGTTGTTAACGGTATGGACTAACTATCATTAAACGTAAAGGGAAAGGATTAGATTGTAAATAAGATGACGAGAAGGTTCCGGAACACCTCTTGGAGGTGTATGGCCGGTCGATCGCAAGGGTAGGGATACCCTTACCCTAACTTGTCCTCCAAGATTACTTCTAGTATAAATATAAACACAAGGGTTCATTGTTTGAGCTAGCTTTTGTGCACACACTAAACCCTAAGTGTTTTTCTCTCCTCCCTTGTACCAAAACCGATCGTACATACCCTTAGTGTTGTAGGATCGATTTTTGTTTATAAAAAATCTTTACTTGTGTTTTTACTAGCATAAACTTGATATGGTTTAATTCGTGTGTACAAGAACGATGTAATTACTCACTATAGTAATTATCAAGGGATCGATTAACAAAACGGTAAGGGGTTAATCATTGATCCATATAAACCCTAATTAGGGTTCATCATATATGTTATAGATGTTCCTACGCTTCCGCATATGTGTTTACCAATTTATATGATTGTCATGATACTAATATTCAAACAAAAACTACGTACTGATTTAAGTTGAACATTTAATAATAGTAATATTGGTAAGTATAAAAGTAAGAAACATAATACTAGATATTACTAGTACAAATTTAGTAAATTTTGGTTCCTTAATTTATGTAGATAATCTAAAGCGGGAGTACGTTGTGTTTTCGAGTAAGCGTTTGAATTTGTAATGGTACGGATATTCAGTGTTACTTTCAGACATTATTTCATTTGCATTTCATATTGGTACAGATATTCTGGATACCACTTTTCTGTACATCGTTATCGGTTGGTTCGTTTGTTTAATTATTCGTTTCTCATGATTCGTATTCATTGACTTTGATTCGTTTACTTTGATATGAACCTTTGATATGAACCCTTGATCTGAACCATTGATATGATCCTTTTGTTATGATCCATCTGATATGACCCCTTTGTTATGACCCTTTATTTCGACCCATTTAATTTGACCCATTGCTCAAGGTACTATTCCTAGCCATGGAGATAACATGGCCATGTCATTGAGGCACCAATGGCATGACACTTTCTGTGGAGGTGTGATTGATCCACGGCGTTTCCCTTATCTGTATATGTGGCCATTATCTGAGTATGTATGCTAGCCTTAAGTTAGGGTATATGCTAATCTGTTTTGCAGAGGAGCGTATGGATGCATCCTAGGTAATGTGTAATGATATTTGGTGATTGGTAGGTGTGTGACCCTACACCCCATCACAATCTGGTACATCGGAGTCTGCAGCTCCATGTACAATAAAGGAATTGACGGTATAATGTATTGTGAAATGAAATGATTGATTGAATGTTTTGGTACATGAGCAACTTCAGTTACTATCCCTTTGACCACTTTTGTATTATTCTTTGATTTCCATTTTCATATAACCCTTCATATTCTTTATGACATTTTTTCTCAGCAGGTTCTCATTGGATTGTTTGTTTATTCGTTTATGTTCAGTTATCTTTCATATGTTTATATCTGTTCACTGAGCGTTAGCTCAGCCACATTTTCTTTTCCCTGCAGCAGGTATCAAGTTGGAGGCTAGGATTGAGTGCTGAGAGTAGGAGCTTTTAGTAGACCAACCCTACCTTAGTTCCTCGGATTTATTTTGGATTTATGTCTTATTAATTCTTTCCCTTTAGAAGTCGGTTTGATTTGTATTTATTATGATAGTCTTTTGTTTCAAGACTTGTATTTTATCTATTTAAGTTTTCCGCTTGCGTTATTATATTCTGATTTGACCCCATAATGTTACACTCAGACTCTTGTCGGGTTAGGGTGTTACATTAGGAATGCTTGGAAGTTGCGATAGGTATTCTAGAGAAGGAAGCCTAGAGTTTGGCAAGGTTTCGTCTTCACTCATCGATGATGATGATGAGGAAGTAGGAGGATGAGGACACTTACCATTGCTTTTTAGACTCGCTTATTCCTAAGAGGAACAAAAGTATGTGGGATAGTTGAGTAATCAAGATGAAGACCATTTGAAGTAGGAGGGATTAGAGCAAATTTCCGGAAGAGACGAGTCAAGATCCATAAGGCAAAGCGGTGGTGTCTTGAATTAGAATGTCAGCCATCCTTTTGGCTATGTAGTAAGCCAAGTTGAAGGGTTGTTGCGTTGACACGGAGTAGAGCATATAGCAAAGTCACAAGTTGATATGATCCCTATTCCCTATGGTGCTTATCACGTTGGCTCTAATCACTTCTTCCCACTTTTTGAATTGAGGCTTAAGCTCGTTGAGTTCCATTCCATATGGGTCCTTATCAACCTCATTCCCCGACCTAGTTCTTCTAGTGTTGGTGACTCTATCAAAGAGATGATTACAAAGAACATCCTTTGATACAAGAGGAGTATCATAAGGATGAATGCGATCGTGGAGCGAGTCAAGGGTTGAGAGTGAGTGTCTATCCGAATATATACAAGTGCCACAGTTTTGAATGCCTAGAACTTGAGAAAAGTCATTAAGAGAGATGTTGTATTGGTGACCCCTAATCCTAAAAGACAACCCCATAAGACCCTCGGCATTGGTGTGGAGAGTGATGGAAACATAGAACTTGAGAATAAACCTAGGACAATGGGCTCATCAATATCTAGAAGGCAATCAAAGTGGATTCCGACTAGTTCCCTACGAAGGTTTGTTCCTTCTAGAAAGGAAGGGTCGATGGTCCTACCCTCCTGGACATAGTGTTTCTCTAGTGCCTTAAAGACATCAACTTGATGAGGTGTAAGTCCTTTGGTTTTGTGATGTTTTGGTAGGTGTTTAATAGTAACCTTGTGGCCATATTGAGTTACAGGAAGCATGATGATTCCTAAAAACACAAAGTAAGCATTTTTAGACTAAGTTAATGAAAATTTAAATATTTAAGTTCTAGTGTGTGCCTATATGCAAACAATGTAGAGGTGTAGTTATCTCGACTCATTTTAATGCTTAAAACATTTTGATATGCAAATTTTGTATGTAAAACTAGAGATAACCCAAATTCTCCTAATTCAATGTAACTTCGTTTGAATGTACCCGAAAGTACATATTAGTTATGTATTCCCTTTAGCATTCAAGAGACATTATGCAAGTGAGATTTTAAACATAAAGTTTTTATTTTGTATGAACAATGTGAGACGACAAAATATTTGTCCTACTTGTGAGAAGTTATTTTTTGCAAAATTTCAACATGGGGTGTTTGTTAAATGTGATAATATCACATAAGATGCAATTCCTAACTAAGAAAAATATGATTAGTTTAGATAAAAGTCAATGCTCTACATAATTTCTCAAGTTTAATGCATAACCCCATGTTTTAAGTTAATGTGCATAAATAGAATTCCTAGACACAGATCAAGAGAGTAATTATAATTACTATACTTACAATGATGATTAAAGGGCACAATGGATGAGAGGAAGACAAAATTTTCGTGGGTGGTGGAGCAGGGAGATGAATAGTAACTGATGTTGAATAATTGTGGAGTGATAAGGAGTTTTTGGTTTAGTATATAATAAGAGAAAAATTTATGTATGTTCGGCGGACCCAGCGGAACCAAAAAGAGGGATCCGCCCGCCTTGTCGCAGGGATCCGCCAACCCCTGCAGAAAATGTTGTTCGATTTGTTTTGATTTTAGTGAATTTATTCTACCATTCTAAACTATTATGTGGGTTCCATGAGTCCTAGTCCAAGTCTAAGAAGGTTAAATGGTTCTCGTTTAAGAGGTTTTGTGAGAATATCGGCAATGTTGTCTTCGGAGGATACTTTCTCAATTGAGATGTTTCCTTTTTGAACATTGTCACGAAGGAAATGATGACGGATTTCAATATATTTAGTACGAGCATGTTGAACGGGATTCTTGCTAAGGTCAATGGCTCCTTTGTTGTCACAAAAGATGGAGATGTTGCTAAGTTGAATTCCGTAGTCCACAAGAGCTTGCTTTATCCAAAAAGCTTGTTGACATGCTTTTTCAGCCGATACGCATTCGACTTCGGTTGTTGAGATTGCTAGATGTTGATATAAATAAATGCCTAAAAACGTTATTCATATCTTTCGATATCTCTATGTTTTGATAATCACAAAACGAAAACTCATCAAACCAAAGATCATGACATAAACAAGTATTTAGTAGTAAATACTCACTTTTACCATCTAATCACTTAACGTATGAATAAACAAAGTGTCTAATGCATTATAAGATCAAAGGAACACTTTTTTTAATCACTAGATATTTATAAAATGTCACAAAACATTTTATATCTTTTATAAAACATTTTTGGCATTAAAAGAATATGTTTAATTCATTACAAATTTATGAATTCAAATTTTCAACCAAAAATGGCAAATCTAATCCAGAAAAATTTCCCTCACAAAAGGACAAGAAAATCCAACGTTCTGGAGAGCGGCCCCCTTAATTATACTAGGCAGCCCCCTTAATCATTAAGGGGACCGCCCCCTAATTAAGGGGACCGGCACGCTCCAGAAGAGTATTTTCTGGCCCTTTAAATATTAGATCATTCCACATATTTTTCTCACCTTTTTGCACTAAAAACTTTCTGATCTAAACATCCCTCTCCATCCTCTAAGAAACCTTTGATCATATATACATTAATCTTTGTTTCAAAGTGATTCAAGCCTCAACACTCAAAGTGCAAAGAGAAGAATACTTCTATTAGAAGTATTACAACTTAGTATCATCTTGCTATCTAAGTTGCTTGTTTATCTCTTCTTGTAAATCTTTCATATTTTGGTGAATAAGGTGTATGTATTAGTTAGCTAGATTTAGTTATAGAATCTAGAATTGTTGTAAGTGTGAAGTGGAACTTGAAGTGAAGAAGTAGTGTTGGATAGTAGTGGTGATAGGAGATAGTAGCAATAGTGACTAGTAGTGAAGAAATTGAAGCTTCCAAGTGGTGAAGACTAGAAGACATTAGTAGCTTGAAGTTGTGAAGACATTAGTGGCTAGAAGTTGGGAAGATGTTAGTGCCTTGAAGTTGTTAAGTTGCAAGACATTGAAGTTGTGAAGTATTTGTAAAGGTGATAAGGCGAAAAATGAACCACTTTTAAGGGGTCATTTAAGCCCGGAATTGAATTTATTTGATCAAATATTGCCCTAAATCGTTTCTTTTGTGATTTTAGGTACTTTGGGAGTGAAATCTGGAAAAGGAAGCAATTCAAACGTTTTTGGAGCATAAAAGTGAAGAAAACGCCAAAGACTTAATTTTCCATGCTGGGAACAGTGTATGACAGCGTCAAGAGTAAAAACCATGACGACCCAGAAGAAACATGAAGGCGTCACAAGTAGAGCGTCAAGAGTTAAATGTGTGACGGCCTGCAAAAAGGGACTACATGACGGCGTTAGATGTAGATCAAGGCATTCCGAAGATTTATTTGGCAGCGAGATGACGGCGTCACAAGTTTGTTCTTGACGCCGTCAGCCTCTAATATCTATATATAGTTCTCTAATTTTCATTCATTAGGAGGAACAAGTTTGGAGAAACCCTAAGGCCGAACCATATATGTATTTTACAGCTTTTTCAAGGGTTTTCAGCCCTTGAACCCTTACATGTGCTATTGAGATAAGTATTCTTTTAATTCAATCAATATGTCTATGTGTTGGTTGTCTATATCTTGTGCTTGTCTTGATTCCACCATGTTAGGCTAGATCTATCTTGTGTTTGCTTAGATCTAATGAAACCTAGATGTTGATTATGTGTTGATTACTTGTTTATGGTTGTATTGGATGAATGATTTCAATGTTAGGCTTAAGAA
This sequence comes from Artemisia argyi, assembly GCA_030686995.1. Lineage (NCBI taxonomy): Eukaryota > Viridiplantae > Streptophyta > Magnoliopsida > Asterales > Asteraceae > Artemisia > Artemisia argyi. Next base: position 78,602,753 of record CM060678.1, on the reverse strand, counting down.
AACTGGCAGATCTCCAATTGGTAACATGCTTGAACGTCTTAGGAAACATGAACCGATGTGTATTAGGTTTTATTGGTTGTATTTAATGCATGAGTAAATTCTAATGCTCCCATGTTAGGAGCTTCTTAGCCGGCTCGACATAGGAGTGAAGTAGGCACTCATAGGATTGGGGAGCTAAGTACGCCACCCCATGAATGGTATTAAGGAATACAATCCATCATCCACGCAACTATAACACGTAATTAATGTGTAAAAGATATCTAGGGTATAGTGAAATCTAAGTAAACACATTTCTCCACTTATCGCTCACAACCTTAGTATAATTAGTTTAATTTCATTTTTAGTATTTTATTTTGATTGCATCTTAGTATTGGGTTAGTTGACTAGCAACTAATTCCGCTCAAATCCTTCAAACCCGAGATATTTACCTGCTTTCTAAAAAAATATAAAAATACAAAAAGAATCATCCATCATCTCTAGACTTAATCTTTAGGTTTTCTAATCCTAGCGACACTATTCCTAGCTTAATGATCAATCCCCCGGTACTTGTCATTATACTATACTACATCGATCAGGTACACTGCCTGGTGGGGGTTGTAAGCTTCTCAAGATCCCTTGACAGGTAAAGCCTGGTGCAAACCCCACGCATCAAGTTTTTGGCGCCGCAACCCGGGGAATAGTTATTGTCTAGGTTAGAATCTCTTTTTATTAGGTCTACTTGCTAGATTCCTTTCTAGTAAGATTTTATTTTTATTTTTAAGTTTTATTTAGTCTATCTTAATTCTTTGTGTTTTTTTTGTACCTCTCTACCATCTGCCATTATGGCAACCGACGAAATCTCTAACCTTAGGATCACTAGGAGTCGTAGTTCCACTAGAAACCTTGTCTTGCCTTATGCAGAACCCGAAAGAGAAATGCGTAGGTTAAGACGATCTCACTCAACTCCTGAACCATCTAGCGTTGCTATCGATTTTGATGCACCCCTTTCTGAAGAAAATTCATAAAATCACCTTACAACTCCTAGCTCCCAACTCAACAACGATGTGAGAACCCCCGCAACTCCTACTCCTAAGCGCCTTAAGGACTACTCCTCCCTAAACCCTCGTGGCTTCTCAAATGCCATTGTCTACCCAAACGAACACACCAATGAGGTCTTGCATGCGACCGATGTTTGGCTTGTCCAAAGTGTGTGTAAGTTTTGTGGATTAGATGAGGAAGACCTGATTCAACACATTAAGGACTTCTTGAAAATAGTAGACACCCTCCATACGGATGGGGCTACTAGAGACACGTCCCGATTACGATTCTTCCCTTTCACCCTCTATGAAAAAGCCCAAGAGTGGTATGATAAAATCCCTTCTGAATCTATTTTTACATGGGAACAACTCATATTCAAGTTCTATTAGAAGTTCTTTCCACGTGGAAAAACTTCAGCGTTTAGAGATAGGATCCTCCGTTTCCGAAAAGGGAAGGACGAACCCTTCCATAAATCGTGGATTAGCTTCAAGGACTTAATAAGACAAGTTCCCCATCATGGCATCGAACTTTGGCTCTTGGTCCAAATCTTCTACGACAATATCTCCTCAAATGATCGGAACGGAATCAACAATTCTAGAAAAGGGAGATTAGCTAATCTTAGTGCCGAAGAAGGATGGGATAGGATTGAAGAATATGCTCAAGACCAGGATGACACTTGGGATGAACCTGAGTCGACTGTCAGCATTTCTGCAATCACTTCAGATCGGCTGGGAAAAATTCACAAAAGAATGGAGTACCTAGCTGGGTCGCAGTTACCTAAACAACTTTCAAATCCTTACTTGATCTGCGACTACTGTGGGGGCCCGCATGAGGTAGAGGAATGCGGAGGAGAAACCACGACTGAACATGCATGCTTGTCAGGTGGTGACATCTATGCTGATCCCTCCCTTTTGCCTTTTTACCAAACTGACGATTACACCCTCTGGGGAAATCTGGTGAAAAGAAAAGAAGGAGAGGAAGGTCCTGAATTCGAAATCAAGAGCACTTTTGAAGATGACCTTGGTCACTTCACTCAAGAAAAAGGCTTACAATTAAAAGGTCTTAATGAATTTGTTGACGAGCAGCAGAATGACATTGGAAAATGGTTCAACAAGCTTAAATCAGCCCTCGATAACCTTGAAATGCCGTTAGTAAGCCAAAAAGACCCCATGCTCGCAATAACCACTCGAGCTGGAACAACAACCAAGGACCCCCTTACCCAAGCTCATCCCCCATCACTCCCGATCCAAATAAGCCTCGCGATAAGGAGGAGGATGTGGGCAGCGAGACTCTCAACCAACCTCCCGTGACGACCCCTTCCCCATCAACCCCACCTAACCAACCTGTGAGAATCCCATTCCCATCCCGATTAAAAAACCAGAAAACTGAGAATGATAATAAAAGATTCTTGTCATATCTAAAAGACTCAGTAGTCACCATACCCCTCCTTGATGCTTGTTATCACATGCCGAAATATAGTGCGTACTTTAAAAACTACTGGCTAACCGAAAGAAACTCGAGGGTCTTGTGACCCTGGGGGAAGAATGTTCGGTGGTGACCCATCGAGGGCTACCAAAAAAGGTAAACGATCCAGGCAGCTTCACCTTGCCTTACTCCATAGGATCTCTATCAATAAAGAATGCTCTTGCCGATTTAGGGGCGAGTATCAACCTCATGCCTCACTCCATGTTCCTTAAATTAGGATACTCTGGATTAAAGCCCACCTGTATGAACATCCAACTAGCCGATAGATCGGTCAAGTACCCAGTAGGGATATGCGAGAATGTGCTAGTCAAAGTTGGTAAATTCAAATTCCCGGTCGACTTCGTAATCTTAGAGATGGAGGAGGATGACTTGGTACCCATCATCTTAGGGAAACCATTTCTCGCTACCGCTCGTGCAGTCATTGATGTTTATGACGGCAAGTTAACCTTACGAGTGGGAACCGATAGCACAACCTTCGACATTAAGGACTCTATGGATCTCTCTCTCGAAGCAGCTAACCGGCTCTATTTCATTGGGGAGGTCGATGAACTCACGGATGTCATTGATAGCTGTGTTGATGAACAAATCGAGGAAGGCTAGTTACGGGATGAGAGTTTTCTACCTTTGCTAGAGGTGGAAAAGATGGAGGATGTTGGTGCAGTCTCCTTCTACCCTAGACAAGAGGCCACGGAGCATCTCGAGCTCCGAAAGCCCGAAAACAAGCTTAAGCCTTCTATTATCGAACCTCCTGAGCTCGATCTTAAGGAACTTCCTAACCATTTAGAGTATGCCTTCCTTCAGGGAGAGGACCAACTACCGGTAATCATAAACTCTTCCCTCGAACATGAACAAAAAGGTAAACTCTTAGAGGTCCTAAAGAAATATAAGGGAGTGCTTGCATGGAGTGTAGCCGACATTAAGGGGATTGACTCAACTTTTTGCACACATAAGATCCTCATGGAAGAAGATTATAAACCTACCGTGCAACCCCAAAGGCGGGTGAACCCCAATATTAAGGAAGTGGTGAAGAAAGAAGTCATCAAACTTCTGGATGCAGGATTGATTTACCCAATCTCGGATAGCCCATGGGTTAGTCCTGTACAGGTTGTACCTAAGAAGGGTGGAATGACTGTAGTTAAGAATGAAAAGGGTGAGATGGTACCCCAGAGAACAGTTACTGGATGGCGGGTATGCATTGACTATCGAAAGCTCAATGATGCCACGAGGAAAGATCACTTTCCCTTACCATTCATTGACCAAATCTTAGAGAGATTGTCTGGGCACGAGTACTATTGCTTCTTGGATGGATTCTCAGGGTATTTTCAAATCCCCATAGCACCTGGGGACCAAGAAAAGACCACGTTTACTTGCCCTTATGGAACGTTCGCCTACAAAAGAATGCCTTTTGGGCTATGTAATGCCCCCACCACTTTTCAACGATGCATGACCGCAATCTTTCACGAACTCATGGAAGATAGCATGGAAGTTTTCATGGATGACTTTTCGGTCTTCGGGAACTCCTTCGACCGCTGTCTTGCTAATCTAGAAAAAATGCTTACACACTGTGAGGAAACCAACTTGGTGTTAAACTGGGAAAAGTGTCATTTCATGGTGAAAGAAGGAATTGTGTTAGGGCATAAGATCTCAGGGAATGGGATAGAGGTGGACCAAGCTAAAGTTGAAGCTATATCCAAGTTACCATACCCCACGACTGTTAAAGCAATACGCAGCTTCTTGGGGCACGCCGGGTTTTATCGGAGATTCATTAAAGACTTCTCCAAAATAGCTCGGCCAATGACTCAATTGCTCATGAAGGATGCTCCATTCGATTTCTCCCAAGAAAGCAAGGATGCATTCGATCTCTTAAAAAAGGAGCTCACACAAGCTCCAATCATGATTACACCCAACTGGGAGTTACCGTTTGAAATCATGTGTGACGCTAGCGATTTCGCTGTCGGGGCTGTATTGGGCCAACGGCGTGACAAGCTATTCCAACCTATTTACTACGCTAGCAAAACCATGAATCCCGCTCAAGAGAATTACTCCACCACCGAAAAGGAATTATTGGCCGTAGTGTTCGCATTCGACAAATTCCGGCAATATCTTGTCCTTTCAAAGACAGTCGTTTTCACTGATCACTCGGCTCTTCGATATCTTTTTGCTAAGCAGGATGCTAAGCCACGACTAATTCGGTGGATCTTGTTGTTACAAGAATTCGATGTTGAGATTCGTGATAAGAGGGGGGCAAAAAATCTGGCCGCAGATCATCTATCTCGTCTTGAAAACCCCTTGGATGAGCACGATAGAAGTGAGATTAGGGATTCATTTCCTGAAGAACAACTCATGTTAATGATTGATTCGGAGCCTTGGTACGCCGATTTTGCCAATTATCTCGCAAGCAAACTCGTTCCTGAACACCTGACTAGATACGAAAGAAAAAGGTTATTTTCTCGGTTAAAATACTACTTCTGGGATGAACCATTTTTATTTCGAAGGTGTCCTGACCAAATAATAAGACGTTGTGTTTCGGAAAGTGAGGCAGTAAAGATTATGAGGGAATGTCACTCTGGTCCCTCTGGAGGGCATCATGGGATAAGCACCACCGCCCGAAAGATTTTCGACGCGGGATTCTATTGGCCCACAATTTTCCGTGATGTCAAAGAAATGGTACAGGCATGCGATGCATGTCAACGGGCCGGGAACATATCACATAGGGATGAAGCGCCTCAGAATTTTATACAAGTATGTGAGGTCTTCGATGTCTGGGGAATTGACTTCATGGGACCCTTTCCATCTTCAGTGGGAACGAATACATTTTAGTTACCATCGATTATGTTTTAAAATGGGTAGAGGAACAAGCCCTTAGGACCAATGATGCCAAGGTAGTTATTCATTTTCTGAAAAAGCTTTTCGCTAGATTCGGGATTCCTAAAGCCCTCATCAGTGATAGGGGGACCCACTTTTGCAATGCGCAAATGGAAAAGGTCATGAAGAGGTATGGAGTATCCCATCGGTTCTCCACCGCCTATCATCCACAAACCAATGGCCAGGTCAAAAACACCAAGAGGGCTATTAAAAGAATACTTGAAAAGATGGTTAGTCAGAATAGAAAAGACTGGTCATTTAAACTCGACGAAGCCTTATGGGCATTCCGAACCGCCTACAACACACCTATTGGAACGACCCCGTTTCGCATGGTGTATGGTAAGGCGTGTCACTTGCCAGTAGAATTAGAACATAAGGCTTATTGGGCGCTTAAGACATGTAACTTAGATTATACAATTGCCGAAACTAATAGGTTCTTGCAATTGCACGAGCTTGATGAGCTTAGGTTAGAAGCCTATGAATATTCCATTACATATAAAGAGAGAGCAAAAAGATGGCATGACCAGAGAATTAAGAAACCCAAAGAATTTTCAGAGGGAGACAAAGTCCTATTGTACAATTCTCGGTTAAGATTATTTCCGGGAAAACTCAAGTCTAGATGGTATGGACCGTTTACGGTGAAAAGTTCCTCTAAAACTGGAGCCGTTGTGTTATTAGACGATGAAGGTAGAGAATTTACTGTTAACATACAACGTGTAAAACATTATCAAGAAAATGACAATGGAATGATTAGTGAGGAGGATGTGATGTTTGATGACGAGGTCACGTAGTGACCCATGACCTTGAGTCTAGCTACAAGACTCGTAAATAAATAAAAGCGCTTCTTGGGAGGCAACCCATGATTTTGTGTGATTTTTATTTTTTTGTTTGTTTGTTATTTGCTTCCGTATGCATGCTTTATTTTTATTGTTGGTAGATCATGTTTCTAAACTAAATAGTGGAAATACTTTACTTTGTTGTTTAGGCCTAGTCTTAACTTCACCTAAAGGTATTTTTGCAAAAGATAAGTGTAAGGGGAAACCCCAAATATGTTTTTAAGAAACAAACCGATCATGATTCTCCATAATATTAAGTGAACATGTATATTTGTATTTGTTAGAGTCAAATGCTTGTATCGAGTCATAATGAAGTTTTGCAGGATTTTCCAGGAAGTAGGACCAAGTTTCTCCAGAAATTTTCCGGAAACTTAACATAAGAATTTCTACAGGTCACTTCTGACGGCGTCACGAGTTTACTCTTGACGGCGTCACGGGTAAAAATCTAGAAATTTTACCGGTTTTGTTTTTCTAACGGAGTCTTAAAGTCTTTGTTGAATTATTAAGTTTTATAATCTCCAGGAAATCTGCAAACTTCATTCCACAAGCATTATATCTTACTTTGCTTTCTAGGATTTAGTAACTTATGTAGATTGCCTGCGATTTTATGCGAGGTTGCCTTGTTTGTTTTCTCAGGATTTACAGGTTATGTATGACAAGAAGATGATTATTTTTCTGGAAGGGAAGCTTTGATTGTTCATTTTCTTGGAGGAAGATTTAACCTGGCCACCTTATTATCCATACCGAGCGAATCAGGGGAGTATTTGATTTCATTTGTTTTACTTATTTCACTTTTACATTCTTTACTTGAACATTGGGGACAATGTTCATCTTAAGTGTAAGGGGAGGGTAAAATGATGATACCTTACAAATACACTTTCGCTTGAGTTTGTTTGTTTGATTGTAGATGTGTAATAAAACTATGATAAATACTTGTTAGTGCAATTTTAGCGCCAAATTTAAATTTTTTTACAACATTTAGGTGTGAAACTTTAGCAATAGCAAGCGTCTCATGGATAAGAGATTGTATGACTAGCACATAACCGTATCATTCAGAAAAATTTTCCACCCAAATATGTGAGGTTCGCCTTTAGATTTGATAGGAAACGCATTTACTATTAGTGCTTATGAGTGTACCAGTAGTATTTAGATTCTAGAACTTGCGTTAGTGATGCATCCCGATACCGCTAGTGAGACTACATTCGTGTAGTAGGATTTACTACATGATAAGAGGCATTAGGATCACCCTTGTGTTAAACCCGTATCATAATTACTTGACCATTTAAGTCATATTACTTGGCTAGTTAAGTCAATTAATTTTTCTCACACCCTTAGCGTTGTACTCATTTTTAGTACACGAAACCCCTAGTACACCCCTCCGAGCCTATCTTTTCATTTCTAACTTTAAGCATCTTACTTAAAGGAAGAATTTGTTACACCCCACTTAAATGTACACCCAAATCGCCTTAGCCTTCCGTGTATGCACTCATCTTTAGTGCATAATTGTTATTTGTTAAACCCTAAGTTAACTATCTAATTGATTACATGGTTGCTAAGTCGAGTCATATTCTTATACATATTGTTTTGGGACGATTGGGACTCATGGGTAAAGTACTTATTTTATGGAGTAATGGGGAACAACATCATTTATTACCCCCATATGTATGTTAATCTTAAAAGTACTCCAAGTGTTTTGATTTTCTTAATTCAAGTCATTAGATTAGTTTATTGTAAAGTATGTAAAGATTCAAGTGTAAAGGGAATTTCCATTCCCTATGATGTATTATTTTGGATGGTAGGGTAAGGGTGTATGCAAAAAAAAAAAAAAAAAAAAAAAAAAAAAAAAAAGAAATCGAAAAAATCAAGAAAAAGAAAGAAAAAAATAGAAAAAGAAAAAGAAAAGAGAAAAAACATACGGACTACCATCCCTTTTCATTCTATGTTCATTTTATGTTTTTGTTATTTTTTATTTTTTAGCTTAAGTCGAGTCTAGTCTTGGCTTAGCAACGCCATATTGTACATGTAATTAACCAAGATTGTTAACTTGCCACCAATAAAGACTGCCTATATCCAACAAAACCGCGTATTTCATATCCCTACACCTAACATTACAACCCTTTAAAAGACCCCTTTGATAGTTTATCCTAGGTGCTTACACCATGTGGTGGAGGTTTGATCCTTTCCCAAGCCTATGGTAATCTTATAAAACCCAAAAATTCCATAATAAGTGAAATTACTAAAATGCCCTTGATATTTAAAAATTTCAATAAAACACTTATAAACACCAAATAAATCACAAACACTTAATAATTGACAACCTATGACATATGATAATTTTTATATGAACATTATAATATTATAGATGCCATAAAAATACTTGACACATTTATTTTGTTGGAATTGGGCCGAAATACATTTTTGTGTACACATTTTAATGATTTAAATGCATAAATTAATGATAATAGCATGAATATTTGGAAATGGTTTGCAAATCAGTTTATAGGCCGAAAATCTATCAACCCCCTCCCTATACACGGATTCATTTTAATTTCCACACTTTATACATTTTTCAAAACCCTAAAAACACCACAAAAATCCCAAACGACGGTTCATACCTCTTGGAGGTTCTTCAATAATTTTCGTGGGTTCTCTCAAACCCAAGGAAGGTTAGAAAAATATTGGGTGTGGCTGGGATAGCTTGGTTCGAAGGTTGGAGTTTTAGTTGTTCGATTATTCCAAACCGAGAAGAAAGAATTTTTTTGCTCCTTTTCACTTGTTAATTCTTCAACAAGGTAATTTTTATATCTTCTAAGATTAATATGAGACGTGGGAAAAATATCCATGCACTCTAGAAAAATCGTTTGAATTAAAACACAATCAAAAACCCTAAAAACAAGGAAAATTGATAATCCACGACATATATTTTTCTGGGCCTTGTTCATATTTTTTCGATGCTTATACATGTTTATATTACTCATATAAAATAGATTAAAAATTATTTGAAGCTTGGAAATCGTTGTGGGAATTATTTTGTTTTTACTGATTTGAAGAAAAATTGAAAAGGGATCGATTTGCCTATTAAACTAGGGTTTCTTATTTTTACTGTTTCATTTATGATATTATTGATTGAAAATTAATGTTTTAGGATTTTGGAAAAATTAGGGTTAAGGGTGTGTAAATTAAATATATTACTTGGTGACTGGGCGTGTGTGCATTACAGCCCCTCACACCTTGGGAGTTGAACACTCCATCTTGGGATACTTGACTTGAAATACTTGACTTGATATTTGTGTGCTTGGGGGTTAAATACTGATAGCCTTGACACTTGACACCTGATAGCCTTGACCCTTGACACTTGACACCTGATAGCCTTGACCCTTGACACTTGACACCTGATTGCCTTGACCCTTGACACTTGACACCTGATAGACTTGACCCTTGAAACTTGACACCTGATAGCCTTGACACTTGATACTTGACACTTGACACTTGACACTTGACACTTGACACTTGATACTTGATACCTAATACTTGATACTTGACACTTGTTACTTGACTCTTGGTACTTGACCTTGCAAACTATTGATACTTGATCTTGCTTAATTCTTGGAAACCTTGAAACTTGGTAACCTTTGACACTATACTTAAACCCTTGACATTATACTTGACGATCCTTGAAACTAGTTAATCATTGCTATTACACTTGACGATTCGGGATACTTAACCTTGATGACTTTTCATATTTAACCTTGAAAATTCTTTGATATACCTTGTGACACCATATGTAATTTCTATTCATACTCTCTTATCTTATTACTTGATGTGCTTGTTATCATCATATCTGTTCACTGAGCTTTTTATGCTCAGCCGCGTTTTCTTTTCCATGCGGCAGGTACTTAAGCTAGGATGCGGGGTTTAGCTTTGGGGATGAGAGAGTGTGGACCAAACTTAGAGTTCCCTTATATTATGGACATGGTTTTATTATTGTAATTCCCTTATTTTGGAATTCATTTGTAACCTTGTACTCATTGTATTATTAAAGTATAAAGCTTGTGTTTTGCTCTGTTGGACACTATTTATTGTGATATCTTTACCCTTGACGGGTTGGGGTGTTACAATTTATGGTATCAGAGACCAGGCTGACGACTTATAATACATAACCTGGACCTGTGAGTTTTGGGACCATTAGGTTTCCACTGTAGGAACATTGATGAACACCTTGAGAACTTGATTTAGGATTCTTCCCTGTGCGAACTTAAGTTTATACCTGTGAGGATTAGGTAGATATTAGGCTTCCTTCGGCATACCTTTACATTTCGTGTTTATTCTTGACTTCCCTATCCTGATCAATTGGTAGCCGTTCAGATGGTTAAATCTCGTCACTCTGGATCACCTAACGAAGACCGAAAGAAAATGGTGACTCAGGCCATAAAGGATGTTTTGAGACAGACCCAGCACGTAAGTACGAGTAAAGGAACTATTGTTAATGCTACGGGCTGCCAGAAGGCGGAGGACAAGAAGAAAGAGAAGTATGAAACTACAATAATTGATAACAAAAGTATTGGCACCAAGTATTGCGGAAATTGCCATGAGTTGGCAGAAGAAGAAGAGAGAGATTGCAAAAGTGGCTTCACTAGCCGCCTTTTGCCGCACCACGAGAATAATAAGAATGGCTGGATTAGTGAAAGAGAGGAGGAGAAGGAAGAGAATGATGTGGACTCCGATCTAGAGTCTACGGCGACCAGCCGCTATAATCCAGGTTGAATGAAGGGAATTTGTAATCATGAACTAGTTTCTTTTACTCTTTTGTTTAACTTCAAATTTCATTTCCATTTCCAAGTTACTCTCATTGTATTAAAATTTTGAATTAAGTTTCCCTCTTGTGTGCTTTGTTACGACAATCTTGTTTGTATTCATCAGTTAATTGTTATGGGAATCTTGATGATTTTGGAAGTATTGGTACGAGGGTTTTGCACCCTAAATTAATTGACTTGATAAATTCTGTTTCTTTCGGATAATTCTCATCTTTTGACCCCATTGACGGTGTTAGCAACTAGCATTCCACGCGTATCATTTTGACAACAATACAATGTTCGTATTCGCAATAAGGCACACTTGGGCTATGAAGCTGAACAAACTTCCAACCTTTTCGAATAGCTGACTTGTCCGCCTAAAGACTCTTGATAAACCTTACACTTGATCCTAATTCGTGAACTATCTGTCTGGTTTGACGAATGTAGTTACAATTCTGTTTACCTTGATATAATTTTGGACCTACCCTGGAAAATCCGTTCCTGATGACTTCACTTGAAAGACTGAAGAAACAAATGAAAGAACTTCTAAGAAATGGGTTACTAACCAAGAGTAAGTCGTGAAGTATATCAGTTTTATTGGTAAAGAAGAGGAGAGACGACGTAGAGTGAACGTGAAGGTTTCTTAAGATGATTGTAAGGCCGTAATTGTATTTCGTGATAATAAGTTAACTATTCCAATTGTATTGGCTATCACGTCGACTATTTTCGTGTACATGATGAGGTTATGTTTTCGTGAATATTTGGAGAAATTGTATAGTACGACATTGTGGTATGTTTTGAAATGGAGTTATGAGTGGAGGTTATTTTGAAATCGCTTTCCGTATTCGTGACGACTACTATGACGGTTAGTGACGCTAATGGTATTAGCTAAAGCTCTGACCATCTTGTGAAACTGAGAAATACCGTTTTCTCGTGAGTACTTGGACAAACAGTCATGGTATGACGTAATAGCACATTCGAAGACGAGAAAGGACATGGAAACTATTTTGTACCTTGTTGAAATTTGGCGACCACTTGTGCATTTTGGGGAGATTGATAATTGTTGGACAACGGTGTTCTTAGATTAGAATATCTCTTTAAATTCCGCAAGATCTGAAATTTGCACCAAGTGATCAAGACCGACAATAAATTTGAAACTTTAGTCTTTTAAATCTTACAGAAGAATCTTGGAAGATGATTACCAGTTTGCGTCAACTAGAAACTTATGAGAAGATTAACTTCACTGCCTGACCTGGAATTGTCAACAACAGTGGCTACCATGAAGAGTGAAGACACTCCTTACAAGACAGAAGTGTTGACGATGCAGGGAACAAGAGCTGGGCAAAGTGGCGAAGCTGGAGCTGATGAAGACATGCAGTTTCACTTCCCTATTCATCTTGGTTGTACTAAGATCAATTAAGAGTGGAAGCAGACTGGATGATGAAGAAATTTAAAGGTCGTGTTAGAATTTGCATTACTCCATCACATTCCAAGAAGAACTGCGGAAGGCTTGATGAATCAGACTCAAGATCACAGTTTTGTGTCATTTCCAGATTGATAGACAAAAGAAGATAGATTGCTTGGACTTGAAGACATTTGATGTTTAGTATCGGTGATCTTTGGAACAAACCATTTTGTTGTTTGAAAGAGTTGATTGTGTGGAAGATGAAGTTTATGTTAACTAATGCTCACTCTTGTTAAATTCTTGAGTTTCGTTACTTGGTAATGTGATCCTTGGATGATTTAGGTTCTCCAATATCATCTCTGTTTTGTGTTCATTCTGCATATGCTTGATATTAGTCTTGTTTTGGAAATTTGGCAAATTTTGGGAAGATGGATGCTTTTGAGACAACGTACCTTGATTGTTGATATGTTAGAATTCCGTTACTCTTGCAAGTAGTCTTGTTTTCCTCTAGTTATTCATTGAGACTTCCGCTGTCTTGTTATTGGATGTTCCTCTTGGTTATGACGTTTGATGTCGGTTGACCTCTTAGGTGATAGAAGTAATAGGTGAACTAAGATTGACTTGTTTGTTTACGACTCGTGATAAAGTATGACCATCATGAGAGCATATTTATATGATGCTAGTATTATGACGCCTGGCCAACGTGATAATACTCACATCATATAACGTGCACTTATTGTGGTTATAGGATATCTTGGGGAGTATCTAAGAAGTTTAGAATTTGAACTCCATTGAAATTTCTGCGACTGGTGAGACTTTAGGTTCATTCTACCTATGCGTTGACTCTACATCTGTTCGTTGGATAATTGGATTGAAAGTTAACTCTCGATTTTGTATTCTGTTGACCTCGATACAACTGTCACCAATCTCAAACTCTTTGAAGGGATCTCTACTGCTCGATACAATTAACTTGACTTGAAATTCTGTTCGTATCTCATATGAACTTTCTAGAAGATACAATTATCATCCTCTACATATGGTGTCATACCCTTTTGATCATATTCAACTAGATATGTCACTTGCAAACTCTTGATAGATAGGAGAGAGTCATGAGAAATAAGTTTTTCATTTTGTTAAAGTTCCTTGGATGAAGCATCCACCACGTGAGGCTACTTGAGAGACCGAGGAGTCTATGCGAGCCAGCTACCCCCATCTTCCTGTGTAATCTAGTAGACTCTCGTTTGTTTCGTTACCTATTTCTTCATTCATTTTCGAGGACGAAAATTCTTTTGAGGGGGGAATAGTTGTAAAACCCACAAATTCCATAATAAGTGAAATTACTAAAATGCCCTTGATATTTAAAATTTTTAATAAAACACTTATAAACACCAAATAAATCACAAACACTTAATAATTGACAACCTATGACATATGATAATTTTTATATGAATATTATAATATTATAGATGCCATAAAAATACTTGACACATTTATTTTGTTGGAATTGGTCCGAAATACATTTTTGTGTACACATTTTAATGATTTAAATACATAAATTAAAGATAATAGCATGATATACTTGGAAATGGTTTGCAAATCAGTTTATAGGCCGAAAATCACTCAACCCCCCTCCCTATACACGGATTCAATTTAATTTCCACACTTTATACATTTTTCAAAACCCTAAAAACACCACAAAAATCCCAAACGACGGTTCATACCTCTTGGGGGTTCTTGAATAATTTTCTTGGGTTCTCTCATACCCAAGGAAGGTTAGAAAAATAGTGAGTGTGGCTGGGATAGCTTGGTTCGAAGGTTGGAGTTTTAGTTGTTCGATTATTCCAAACCGAGAAGAAAGACTTGTTCTGCTCCTTTTCACTCGTTAATTCTTCAACAAGGTAATTTTTATATATTCTAAGATTAATATGAGACGTGGGAAAAATATCCATGCACTCCAGAAAAATCGTTTGAATTAAAACACAATCAAAAACCCTAAAAACAAGGAAAATTGATAATCGGCTACATATATTTTTCGATGCTTATACATGTTTATTTTACTCATATAAAATAGATTAAAAATTATTTGAAGCTTGGAAATCGTTGTGGGAATTATTTTGTTTTTACCGATTTGAAGAAAAATTGAAAAGGGTTCGATTTCCTATTAAACTAGGGTTTCTTATTTTTACTGTTTCATTTATGATATTATTGATTGAAAATTAATGTTTTAGGGTTTTGGAAAAATTAGGGTTAAGGGTGTGTAAATTAAATATATACCGATTGCACTTTTTGATATATAAGGGGGTGTTTGGTAATTTATTAAACCTAAGGGTTATTTTTGTTAATTATAAAAGTACATGGTAAATCTATATAAAATCATTATGGGGGTGTGTTGTGTGATTTTGATAATTAAAGGGTGTAAACTGTAAATTAAATATGAAAAGGGGCGAATTGAAATTATATAAATGCAAGGGTTTGTTTTGGAAACTTATATAAATATAAAGGGTGATTCGTATAAATTATAAAAATGGTAGAAAGTATAAGTTTTGTAATTAAAAGGATTTTATTGTAATTTATATAATTAAAAAGGTATAATTTGTATTTGATTTAAATAGAGGGACTATTATTGTAATTAAATGAATTTCGACTTGAGTTAATATAAGAGGGACTAAAATTGACATTTTATGATACTTGATGGATTTATGTGGTTATGTGATTAATTATGTGATTTATATATTAATTTGATAATTAAAAGGTTTAAATTATAAATATGATAACTAGAGGGACTAAAAATGTAAATATGGGTAATTATGCATATCTCGACCTAAAATAACTTGAGGGACTGAAATTGTCATTTTTGTATAGCTGTGATGCTTATGTGATAATTTTATTAATTAAAGGTTTAATTATGGTAACTTGAATAATTAAGGGATTAAATTGTAACTTTGGATACTAAAGGGTGTAAAGTGTAAAATTGACATATTTGGCATCCTTGACTTATGTTTATGTATTACAATTTGAATATCATCACTTGTGACCCCTAACTTGTTATATTGACACTTTTTGCCCTAAAACATGTTCGGTGATCTAACGAAACCCTAATCTCAGAAAATGACTATAAAATGAAATCCGTGATGCATGAGGCTATGAAACTTGATATGGTATTAAAACTAACCTATAAGAATATTCTAACATTGGAAAACTTGCTAAATTGGGTAATCTGCTAATTATGGAAAGTTTCTAAAAATTGGAAGATAACTAAAAGAGGTAACTTATGTGAAATGAACTCGTCTTGATTCGTATCCATTCTCTTCTAGGTTCGGTGAAGCGGAAGTGATCCACTAATTCTTGATTATTTGACCTTGGTTTTGCGTTTGGACTAAGGTACAGATATTCTGTACTCTTTCAGCAAGAGTACAACTTCTTTCTCTCTCATGACCTTTTCTCTCTCTCTCTCTCTCTCTCTCTCTCTCTCTCTCTCTCTCTCTCTCTCTCTCTCTTATATTGCTTGATATTGAACCATTGATATTGAACCCTTGATATTGAACCCTTGATATTGAACCTTGATATTGACCTTGATAATTGAACCTTGACTTGAACCCTTGATTATGACTTGACCACTTGTACACGACATTGAACCATGAACCCTTGACCCATCAGTATTTTACCCAGGAGCTACTTGTTGTGGAGTAGCTACAACCATAGCATTGATGTACCAATGTTATGTACTCTAGTGTGGTTGGAGAGATGTACTACACCGTCCCTGATTCTTGTGATCTACTGCCGCTATGATTATTATGATTATTGTTATTGGCCAGCAGGGGCGTATGGATGCATCCTAGATTTGTCTTGACTTGTCTTGGGCTACGGCCATCTTGATTATGATATGGACTACATGATATATATTACATGGTGACTGGGCGTGTGTGCATTACAGCCCCTCACATCTTGGGAGTTGATCACTCCATCTTGGGATACTTGACTTGAAATACTTGACTTGATATTTGTGTGCCTAGGGGTTAAATACTGATAGCCTTGACACTTGACACTTGACACCTGATAGCCTTGACACTTGACACCTGATAGCCTTGACCCTTGACACTTGACACCTGATAGCCTTGACCCTTGACACTTGACACCTGAAAGCCTTGACCCTTGACACTTGACACCTGATAGCCTTGACACTTGATACTTGACACTTGACACTTGATACTTGATACCTGACACTTGATACTTGACACTTGATACTTGACTCTTGGTACTTGACCTTGCAAACTATTGATACTTGATCTTGCTTAATTCTTGGAAACCTTGAAACTTGGTAACCTTTGACACTATACTTAAACCCTTGACATTATACTTGACGATCCTTGAAACTAGTTAATCATTGCTATTACACTTGACGATTCGGGATACTTAACCTTGATGACTTTTCATATTTAACCTTGAAAATTCTTTGATGTACCTTGTGACACCATATGTAATTTCTATTCATACTCTCTTATCTTATTACTTGATGTGCTTGTTATCATCATATCTGTTCACTGAGCTTTTTATGCTCAGCCGCGTTTTCTTTTCCATGCGGCAGGTACTTAAGCTAGGATGCGGGGTTTAGCTTTGGGGATGAGAGAGTGTGGACCAAACTTAGAGTTCCCTTATATTATGGACATGGTTTTATTATTGTAATTCCCTTATTTTGGAATTCATGTGTAACCTTGTACTCATTGTATTATTAAAGTATAAAGCTTGTGTTTTGCTCTGTTGGACACTATTTATTGTGATATCTTTACCCTTGACGGGTTGGTGTGTTACAAATCTACTTTGCTATGACAGGTAGTGAGAGATATCTTCCATTTCCATATTGTAATTTATACTTTACTACACCCGAGAGATGTGAGTATCTAAACACTATTTGTAAGGTGCTAGCGTATGACCTCCGTGCTTGTCTTTGGTCTTTAGTGGAACGATTATTTGTTGTAATTACTTTTATATTAGTGTTAAATGACCCCTAACTTGTATTTTGATTAGAATAAAAGCGCATTTGCTTGAGGACAAGCAAATCTCAAGTGTAAGGGTATATGATGAGGCGAGAAATGAACTACTTTTAGGGGGCCATTTAAGCTCGGAATTGAATTTATTTGATCAAATATTGCCCTAAATCGTTCCTTTTGTGATTTTAGGAACTTTGGGAGTGAAATCTGGAAAAGGAAGCAATTCGGACGTTTTTGGACCATAAAAGTGAAGAAAACGCCAAAGACTTAATTTTCCATGCTGGGAACAGTGTATGACGGCGTCAAGAGGACAATCCTGACGGCGTCAAGAGTAAAAACCATGACGACCCAGAAGAAACATGAAGGCGTCACAAGTAGAGCGTCAAGAGTTAAATGTGTGACGGCCTGCAAAACGGGACTACATGACGGCGTCAGATGTAGATCAAGGCAGTCCGAAGATTTATTTGGCGGCGAGATGACGGCGTCACAAGTTTGTTCTTGACGCCGTCAGCCTCTAATATCTATATATAGTTTTCTAATTTTCATTCATTAGGAGGAACAAGTTTGGAGAAACCCTAAGGCCGAACCATATATGTATTTTACAGCTTTTTCAAGGGTTTTCAGCCCTTGAACCCTTACATGTGCTATTGAGATAAGTATTCTTTTAATTCAATCAATATGTCTATGTGTTGGTTGTCTATATCTTGTGCTTGTCTTGATTCCACCATGTTAGGCTAGATCTATCTTGTGTTTGCTTAGATCTAATGAAACCTAGATGTTGATTATGTGTTGATTACTTGTTTATGGTTGTATTGGATGAATGATTTCAATGTTAGGCTTAAGAAAACTGGCAGATCTCTAATTGGTAACATGCTTGAACGTCTTAGGAAACATGAACCGATGTGTACTAGGTTTTATTGGTTGTAGTTAATGCATGAGTAAATTCTAATGATCCCTTGTTAAGAGCTTCTTAGCCGGCTCGACATAGGAGTGAAGTAGGCACTCATAGGATTGGGGAGTTAAGTACGCCACCCCATGAATGGTATTAAGGAATACAATCCGTCATCCACTCAACTATAACAAGTAATTAATGTGTAAAAGATATCTAGGGAGTAGTGAAATCTAAGTAAACACATTTCTCCACTTATTGCTCACAACCTTAGTATAATTAGTTTAATTTCATTATTAGTATTTTATTTTGATTGCATCTTAGTATTGGGTTAGTTGACTAGCAACTAATTCCGCCCAAATCCTTCAAACCCGAGATATTTACTTGCTTTCTAAAAAAATATAAAAATACAAAAAGAATCATCTATCATCTCTAGACTTAATCTTTAGGTTTTCTAATCCTAACGACACTATTCCTAGCTGAACGATCAATCCTCCGGTACTTGTCATTATACTATACTACATCGATCAGGTACACTGCCTGGTGGGGGTTGTAAGCTTCTCAAGATCCCTTGAGAGGTAAAGCCTGGTGCAAACCCCACGCATCAGAAGGCATGAAGATACTTGTGGTGTGAAAAAGTATAGAAGAAGTGAAAAGGTGTGAAGAAGGTGTGATGTGATATTTGTTGTGAGATTGGTTCTAGCTACAATTAGAACTCGGCATTTTGCTTTGTGTCGTAAATTGGTGTAAGCTTTTGGTGTGTACGGTTTTCTCCGCCATAAGGGAGGTTGTTAACTTAGTGAAGAAAACTCTCGAGTTCGGTGCTCGGGGAGTGGAGTAGGGCAAGGAAGGTGTCCTTGTAGCCGAACCACTATAAATCCTTTGTCTCTCGGTTTGATCTTTCCATCTCTAACTCTTTGCTTGCTTACCTATTAGCTTTTCGTACATCGTTATAATTGTGGGTTGTGCATATATTGATTTCACATAAAAGATCAAACTAGGTTCCATTTACAACATTAATTGTACATTAGTAAAATATAAGTATATACAATTATTAAAACACATATACATATATAAATACAAACTTACATTTGAGTGAGATATATGAAATTATAATTTCTATTCAACACTTTAAATAAGTTGTATTTATGTGATATATGTAGATTAATTTGTATCTATACTTTAGCTTCAAAGGTTTTTACAATTAGCATCAATTCTTTAAAAGCAAACTTTTACTAAACGAAAAAGGCGCAAAACTATTCAACCCCCCCCCCTCCCTTCTAGTTTTCCACAATTGGTATCAGAGCCACGTCTAGCAAGATTTTTAAAATAGATTGCATTTTAAAACTTGTAATGATCTATGGAATTTGAAAAATATTTAGAAGGGGAATTTACGCAACAACCACCATTATTTGAAAATGATAATTTTCTTGAATGGAAAAATAAATTTGAAAATTACGTGAAATCAATAGATCTTGATCTTTGGCATATCATTTCAATTGGTGATCTTAAACCAACCAAAATGGATTTTGAAAATCAATATAATAATCTTCAAACCAAAATTGATAAAAATACTAAAGCCAAATTACTTATCTTCAAAACTCTACCAAGAGTTGAATACGAAAGATTATTTCTTTATAAAACGGCAAATGATATTTGGAAATGTCTTTTAAAGTTTCACCAAGAGAAATGTAATACCAAAGATGATAAACTTGATATTGCACAAGAAATAGTTACTCTAGAAAATTTAATAGATAAATATTTAGTTGAAATAAATACATGTACTACTAGTTCAAACGTGATCATTGAAGGTATCAATAACGAAGAACACATGAGCCAAATTCGAAGAAAGTGTGTTAATAAATCATGGTGCAACAAGTACAAAGAAGACGATGATAATACGGCTTGTGAGAATATTCAAACAAATGGGAATACAAGTATTGATGGCAAGGACTACATGCCTCTCGATCTAAGCGAAACTACAAGTAAAACATGGAGCGACATGGACGATGGAATTGATCAACATATAGCATGTGAAGATTACACAACTACTAAAAAGTACAATCCGAAACCGAACATTTTTGCTATGATCAATTTATATTAGAATTTTCAAAATTGGAAAACAACTTCAAACATTTTTGCAACATTGACTCAAAAATGATTTCTAAAAATAAATCTTCAATATTAATTGAAAACAATTTTGAAAAGGAAATAATTTTAGAAGATAAAATGTCTAGACTTGAAAGCAATATTGAAATTGATCTTAAATGTAAATATTGTCAAGACTATAAACATAAAATTAAAATAGAAAATGAAAAAGCAAAAATATTAGCAAAATTTGAAAATAGCTCTAGATCTTTAAAATATTTACTTAACATTCAAAAGTCATTTTATGATAAAACCGGCTTAGGATTTACCGTAAATGATCCTTCAACAAATGCATCAAAACAAATAAAATTTGTTAAACCTAGTGGAGAAATTTAGAACTAATATTACTTACGCTCACTATTTATCTCTCTAGTCAAGAAAGTCATTGTTTGTTGATCAAAACAAACTATTGATGAATTCTTGTACTTCTCGACGACATCCTCATCATGTGCATTTAAATGCAATGGATGTTCTCAACTAACCAATTCGGACCCATGAGAATCTGGGTACCAAGCTCTTTATCATGTTTAGGTAATTTACGAACGAAGAGACTTTTAAGTTGTGGATTGCTCACCTTGCTCACTTACTTTTGACAACTATTGGTTCATGTCACTATGGTTCACATTCTGCACATGTTTTGCCTATGACGTTGTTGCGATCATTTATTGTCTCGGCATTTTGTTCTTCACTTTTGGAGTATTGGTTTTATGGTGTGTCCATTACTATTTCAAGACGAAGGTTTCAAAGCACTACCTTTCTTAGTTTTCACAACTTGTGATGATTGGTGTGATTAATTAAGCATTTCGGATCAAGCTCCCTTGATTTTTATTGCGTTGGAATTTTACTTTGCTACTTCGACATGTTTTGGGCAAACTTTTAAGATGTCTTCCATTACTCTCATGCCCACTCTTAAAGAAAAGCTGGACCTGAGGTAAGTTTTCTTTTCAAAAACTTGCTAATAGTACATTATATTAAAGTATGCTTCAATTAGTAAATGAATATGATTTAATTTATAAGTTGCCATGCTTTTAGATCTTTAATACTAATATATGCATATATGATATTAGGATAATTAACCCACTTGTTGTTTAGTCTATTATCATTTTCCTTAGTCTTCATTTATATTGAAGACCTTCTATGATCTATAGTAAAATACTTACCATTTAAGCTATATGATTTTACTAGTTGCATTAAGAGATGTATTATAATTAAGACTTGTTAGTAACTTAATATTATGATGTCCTTTGTATATATACATATATATATATATATATATATATATATATATATATATATATATATATATATATATATATATATATATATATATATATATATATATATATATATATACACGTCTATCTTGTATCCATAGATGATTTACTTTGTTCCCTTTTATCTTATTACCTTTAGATCATAAATATCTACCATCTCTCTCTCATATCTTTAGTTGAAAATAGAGATGTATATATGTGACAATGGGCTCAATTCTCTTGAGTATGATAAGTTTTCACTTCAAATCCTTTACTTGCAATTTCTTGATTATCAATATCAAAACATCATGTTTTAAACTTCTCTCTTTAAATAAAAATCTTTCAAATATCTATATTAATTTCTTTTAAAACAACATGTTTAACTATAAGCTATCATAACTTTATTTAAATCAAAATCAAGATTGAAATTTTTTTTTATGTTATGAAATAAAACTCAATTTATTTTAATGAAATACACACTTGAATTTATTTCAAAACATTGTTGAATAAAACTAAAAACGCTTTACTTAAAACATATTTGATTATCTCACATATGTCATACACTTCTGTGGAAATGACATTCACAATTTAATCGAATCGTTTCATGAGAATCATGATTTGCCCATATGGATCTTGTTTGTAATAAGTCTTGATGTCCATATAATCATATCTTCCTACTTGTTACTTGTAAGCAACTCTCAATATGTTTGCACTAGCCTATATGTTATCATCTTCATATAGTTGAATATTTAACTAATTTGCTTTATTGCTTCCTTTATTGCATATCTTAATTGATAAATTAGTAGATAGCATGATTATTAGAAATAAATTTTCTAATTTAATTATTTCTATATCACTCTCTACATTCATGAATATTATGCCCTATATTGCCTCAAAGAGTTGAACTTACTTGAATCCAAATCCAAAAACACAACCTTTTTGAAAATTTTCTGCCAAAAACCCATTTTTGGCATTCTGGGAATCATTATATAAGGCGGCCCCCTTAATTTTAAGGGGATCGGCCCCTAATTAAGGGGACCGTCCATCTGATGGTCGGGGATACTGTTTTCTTTATCACTTTTTGACCCATTTCAGCCTATACTTCCCAAAATTCACAAACATATTTTGTCCCATACTATCCCTCAAAATTTACCTTCCTAAACCACATTTCTCATACACTATAAATACCCTCTTCCCATCATTAATGTCATCACACCCGAACATGTCATCTCCCAACAACCAAAAACCAAAGATTTCAAGAACCGCAAGGATCTCCGTCAAACCCGTTTGGAGGAGGAAACTTGATTCTTGTCATAACTCAAGTGATGTTGTTCCAAGTCAACCAACAACTAAACCTCAAACCCACACTAATGAGTCATCTCACAACCTATCATCCACTCATGCCCTCATTAATGCCTCTTCTTATGATGAGCATGCTCAATCCCAAAACAACAATCCCAACCTCTCAATCAATACCTCACATGTTGCTCATTCAACAAAAACACCACTCACTCATGAAGAAACTCTTCCACCCTTTTCATGTTTTCATGACTACCCAAACTCAACCATGTCTCCACCACCAAGAGTACCACCACCACATCCTACAACTTCACATGTCATTCCTATGTTGCATGTTCAAACCTTCACCCAAGACAACTATCATGTTCCACCACCAACACCTTCCTCCGAACACTTGAAGTTCGTTGAGGAGCTAAAAGAGGCTCATGAGCTTAGTGCTCTTTTAGCATTACATCTTGCTCAATGCAATTTGGATCCACCCCAATCAAGCTCACCATCATCACCACACAACATCAACCAAATTGAGAAGCATGTTAACAATTGCTCTTGTTGCATCTTCCTTCAACAACAAACCATTGCTTTGAATGAGCACTTCACTTGGATTGAGTATCTTCTTACAAGATCTCAACAAACACCATCACTTGAACAACATCAAAACCCTCAATCAACAAACCCTACTTCAAATCCACCATCTACAAGTTCCACATCTCCAAACTCACCAACATCCATGCAACCAAAAGTTTATCTCCACTAAACCACCAAGCATTTTATATGCTTATGTTTCTCATTTTCAAATAAAACTCTTCAACCATTTTGGGATTCAAGAAAGTTTGGTGACACTGCTTGTTGGCACATTAGGATGCTCTACTTAGTTTAGTATTCTATATTTATGGCCTTTGTAACAATGATTATGGGTTGACATAATCATTTTATATTAATGAATGACTTAATATGTGTTTCTAATTATCTTTTGCCATGCTTATTATTTGTTGGTATTATGATATATGTATTTGCTTGTGCTATGCTTGTGCTTCTAATATTTTTCTTGCAAGAATTCCAATACTCGAACCCTTGGTGCCCTCAAACGAAGGGGAGCATACATCAAGGGGGAGCTTCCTTCTTATTGGCTTAAACCTTTTTGATTCTACAAAAATGGGGAGAAGTGAATATAAACTCACTAAATACTTTGTCTAAAAATTAATTTTTGGATTTAATGAGTTTAGGTTTTGTAATCATCAAAAAGGGGGAGATTGTTGATATAAATATATGACTAAAAACGTTATTCATATCTTTCGATATCTCTATGTTTTGATAATCACAAAACGAAAACTCATCAAACCAAAGATCATGACATAAACAAGTATTTAGTAGTAAATACTCACTTTTACCATCTAATCACTTAAGGTACGAATAAACAAAGTGTCTAATGTATTATAAGATCAAAGGAACACTTTTGGTAATCACTAGATATTTTTAAAATGTCACAAAACATTTTATATCTTTTATAAAATATTTTTGGCATTAAAAGAATATGTTTAATTCATTACAAATTTATGAATTCAAATTGTAGGGATCTATATCTTGATAGATCACGAGCCAATAGATCGTTAGCCAACTAATGTAATCACTAGTTAAACTAAGTTAGATAATCTCTGTGAGCTTGTAATTATGCGGAATATAAAAACAAACTTATACTAAACTTGATCCTCTATGGATCAATAAACTAATAATATTAATGAAACTCGTACTAGAAAACTTGTATCTATTACAATGATCTAGGGTTCCTTATATACTAGTGGAAACCCTAACCTTTCTTACAAGAAACGAATAATAATAAACTATTAAAAGATATTCTACATATCTTGTCCTAAAATACATAAGTTCTATCCACGGTTTTACTCTATCCGTAGGATCTCTATACGTCCGCAGGAACCAGTCATCAGCAGAAAGTTACTAAGCCTTCCGCAGGAACCTGTCAGCAGTATCAATCAGTAGTATCTTCAATAATTCCTTACAATCCTCCCCTAATCTTGAATTTGACACAGTTAAGTTCAAGATTTCTTGATAGATCACTAGTAACACAAACCAGAGGATTGAGAAAAAACATCAGCAGCAAAGAATCTCCATAAGCAGAATCTCTATGATCAGCAACCAATTGAAAAACACCATTCTTTGCAGCAACACAAGACTAAATGTACATCAAAACATATAAGTTTCATACTATTCTCATCACATCCAGGTGTGTTAACTCCAGTGAGAGGTGAATCATTGAAAATAATGGATTTGATATCTCTTTACCAATAGCCATCACTACTGGAGTAGCCAAGTGTTCAAAGGTACACTGATAACCACATGATTTTTAGCAAATCATCAGCTATAAACGGATTTGTGATGTCTTTACCTGTAGCCGTTTGCTCAGGACTAGTCAATTATTGATGAATAATCATCTTGGTCAATTGAATACCAAATATGGTTTTCCACTGCCTTTACCACAAGCCATATACATGTGGGCTAGCCAATTATTTGGAATCCATAAGGAAAAATCCATGGTCAGTTGACAACCATTTCAACTACTCAGCAATAAAGCATAGGTGAGTTGAAAACCTTATGATTTTGAGCAAACCATTACAGCTATCAACAGATTTGATGAGTCTTTACCAAAGCTGTACCCTTTGGACTAGCCAACTTTTTGATGGAATAATCAACATCAGGCAAGTTGATGACCAAAAAGAGTGTGATAAGAATCAACACCAAACCTGCATACAACATACACAAAACTATACAAACATGTTAGGTTTTTTTTTTTTTTTTTTTTTTTTTTTTTTTTTTTTTTTTTTTAACTAAACTAAAAGAAAATAAAAACATACAACAAAATATAATACCAAGATCAGCTCATTGCTGATAAGAATCCATTTGAATGCCATGCTTGGTTGCTAGTTCCTTCTTAGTCAAAATACTTCTTCTGACGAACCTTACTAATTGTTCAGCAAGATGAAGATCATTTGCAGTCATATCTAAAGGAACAGATAGCTTTGTCTCCAGCATAAGATTCATGACTTCCTTTGTGATTGGGTAAAGAACATCAGCCCAGCAATATAAGGTCTTACTAGTGGTTGTTACAATCATATGAACATTAGGAAGTGGAAAGAACTTCCAAGAGTCAACCACCCATGTCTCTTGACCTTTCCATACTTGAAATCTGACACCTGAACCACCTTTATAAGAATCACACAGAATCTGTAAATCACCCATCAAATACATTCCAATGTCATCAAAGGAATGAGTTTGATAATACTTGGTAACCCAATCATAAAGTGAGAGGAGATCTTGTTTGTCCACCATATGTAAGATTTGACTCAGAAATAAGAATGTCTTGGTAGTTCCATCTTGTCTAGTTATGACATTCACTTTTCCTTGACCAAGCTCAGAGTCAACAAGTTCCCACTTCACAATTTTCTCCCATGTAACAGGATCTTGACCATCATCAGAATCATAGTCAAGAAAAGTAGTACTGTCACACCCCGCCATGGCGGAAACGCGCGGGTGTAACTTCATGGATATCATCACAACACCTGGTGTCTTCATAGAGAACAACTACATGCACAAAAATAGAGCAATGTACAAACACAAAGTGTTGTAATAATACCCCAAAATAAAATAACCAAAACAAAACATAAATCCGAACATAGATGATAAACCACTACCAATGCAACTAAGGTCTCGTCTACCCACATCCTTCTATCTTATCCTTAGAAAGCTCACCTGAAAATGATGCTTAAAACGTCAACATAATGTTGGTGAGATTCATAGGTTTAAGACTCAACACACAAGGCAACCGAATTTACTGTGATTAAAAAATATAGCTGGACAAATAATTATAGTTATCATATAGCTACATGCATTTGCAAGTTAATATCCACACATAAAGGCAACAACACTCATAAGGAAACCATTAGGATGGCTCGTGTCCTCCGATCCCATAATTAGTACCCATCAACATATCATCAATTAGGTCGCATGCGCGAGCAACAGGGTAAGCACCCTCCCAATTGAATCCCAAAAACCAGTAACGAGTAGGAGTATTACTCTCCAATTGGATACTCCCCCCCCCCCCCCAATTGGACCACACAACATTATCATCACATTATCTAATCCACATAATTTGGTACGAGTAGGAGTATTACTCTCCAATTGGATACTCCCCCCCAATTGGACCAAACATATATATCCACACAAGCAAATAATCACACATAGCATACATACGACAACATTATAAGTCCAAGCTCTTTAATACCACACACATAATCACAGTAAATCAAATCATTTAAGACAAGCATCATTCCCATCCCAAGTTTAAAACAAAGTAAAAATATAGGACTATGAACTCACCTTAAACTCCGCAGCTTTCACAAAAACAATTCACAATCTATAGCACACAAAAATAATCCACATTACATAAGGTCAAGCTAAAAGCTACAACCTATGTAATACACATATGATGGATGTCTAAGACTCATATGACCCACCATGGATCCCCTAGACACCACCTAACCACTAGCATAACTAAATACTCACTAAATCCCTTGCACTCTAAAACTCAAAAAACGCAGAATTTTTGAGTACATTCACTCACATGAAATCTCGACAAATAAAGCTCAAAAACTCACACCAAAAATTTACCATGGTCTCTCATAAGCATAGAAGCTAATCCCAGAAGGCCATGGACCAATAACACACACAAGTACTCACAAGAAATTCAAACTTGACAACTACTCAAATTCGGATCTGAACGCACACCAAAAAGTTTTGATTTTTAATAATTACTTCCACAAGTTTTTATCGCGAATACTCTTCGTGGTAGTCTAATATAACTTAAAACTTAACTATTCCAGAAGACCAAGTCAAAATACCACTTTTAAAACCACATGTCAACCTCAAACTTTTACCCAAAATCTGTCCCGGTTTAACAGCTTTGACACCTTAACAAAGAAAAATCAAAAGACCGACTTCCCGACCTCAAAATTGATCGTGGCTGGACTTTTTGAAAATCTCTTTCATTATACTTCAATTTAGACTTAAAATTCGTGACTTAACTCATCACCATCTGTTATATACACTCACATCTTTACAGCCTTACAAATTTGTCCAAACCCTAACTCAATAACTAACATGTTTTACGCTCAATTCTCTTAACCAATCATCATACTATTATCATTAATTGATCCCAACATGTTTAATAACATTAATTTATAGAAGTTAATCCAAACCCTAATCCATCATATAATTATTACATGAATTATATTAATTAATCAAACAATTGAACATGTATTTTAAGAATTTTACCTTGATTCTTGATTATTGCTTCACAATTATAAACCCTAATTTTTTTTCTCCCTTCTCTTGCTCCTTGGATCGACTAAAATTGCAGTAAAAACATTTTAGGGGTGTTTGGTTTGGTATATATATAAATTATGGATAATCCTTGAGCCTAAGAGTCATATTTGGACTCAAATTGGGTTTCCTTTTTTCCCCTTATCCCTTAAATCCGAATTTTACATATATAAAATATATATACATATTTTTATTTTTTTTATTAAATTTATTTATTACACTCAAAACCTCATAATTTTCATATTTTATAAACTCCCAAAACAAAACCTAACGTCTTACGCGATAAACCTTAATTTTACGATAAACCGGAAAAATATCATTTTCAAAACAAAGTTTCCAAAAATAGAATTTCACACTCTTTTTGAAATATAACTCATAAAAACAAATCCCACGTAACTTACTAACGCTCAATTACTTGAACGAAACCTCGTTACGCAAAAACACAAAACACCAAAACTACACAAGTCATTTCCACAAAGGTGATCAAAATGAACTTTCCCAAATTACAAACTTTTCAAATCACAATAAAACCACTTACGCAAAGGGATTTAGTGCTAAAACTCACCTATATCACTCATATATCACTTCAAACACCTAATACACACCAAACAAACGTCAACCGAGTCAAGACTATTAGTCAAACTAATCTGCCAAAACCACGGTTGTTACATCATCCCCCACTTAGGGAAATCGCGTCCCGAGATTTCAACTACTATAGTCACCACTCACAACAGCAAAAGGAAATTTATAGATTTTTAAGCGGAAAAATACCACCCCATAAAATCACAGAGAAAGAATCGCAAAAAAAAATGTGAACCGACTAAATACCCGAATTCACACAATAGAAAACATATCGATACTCCAACAATACACGAAAATAGATACACTACATCGATCAATAACACCAAAGATCCGAACGACTTCTCACAGGTAGGTACGATACTCTCGAACCAAATGAAAAAACAAATGATAACCGAAAAACGCACTCGCAAATAACAGATACCCATAAAACAAACATTTATGAATACCCCGCATCAAACTTCCACGATCTAAAATCCCACTACAAACGATCTACTTCACCAACCACTTCAGCAAACAAAGTTGGGTACTTAAATTTCATCGGATCCTTACGTTCCTAAGTAAACTCAAGACCACGCTTAGAATCCCACCATACCTTTACCAACGCTATCTCACCAATCTTCAAACCCTTAACATCTCGATTCCATATTCTTAACAGGTTTCTCGACAAAACGAAGAGTCTTGTCAACCTTACATTCATCTAATAGCACATGCAGACTAGCATCCGCCAACCACTTCTTTCCATTAGATACATGAAACGTATCATGCACTCTACTTCACTCCTCAGGCAAATTCAACCGATCTGTCTCAAATCCAATCCTTTCCATAAATCTCAAATGGTTCTACGTATCTTGGTGCTAGCTTGCCTTTCTTACCGAAACGCACAACACCCTTCCAAGGAGATACTTTTAACCTCACAATATCACCATAATAATCATTGACATCAACACTCACCTTCAAGCGTATCACCACTTGCTAAGGTAATAATACGTCTTATCCATTCTCGGATGTATCAAATACCTTGCATGAATGATGTCCTTACGCTTCCTCTCAATGAAACCAATAGCTGATCTGCAAAGTACATTCCTCCATCTTCGTTCCTTTCCATTTACTGGTCTGAACCAAGTAATCATTCTTCTTACATGTTCTCATCTTTGAACCTCTCTCCTCAGGCTGTCAATATCATCCTCCTAACTCCGAACTGAATTATCATAATCATTGCTCACAAACATCTAAGTTTCACTCGTTCACTCCCGCTCAGCGCTCTTACCACGATGTCCTCCCTTCCTTGACAATAGCGAATCAGACAATCGTAGTCACTGAGAAATTCCACACCCAACTTCTCTTCAACATATATTAACCTCTTGTCAAATATATGCTAAAGATTCTTATGATCCGTGTAGATAACACTTCCTGCTCCATACAAATCTCATCTCCAAGTTCTATTCCCCAACTCTAAGTCACGCATCACATAGTTCCTCGTATGAATCTTCTATCTCTGCGATGCCCATGCAATCCGAAGAGCGTACATCTTGAAGCTAAATCTCTCACTTGAACAACTCGGCAAACACCCTCTTCCTCATCGACGAACAAATCGATAATCAAAACGACAATCTATCCTAAGTAAACGACGCGAACCATGAAACCGGTCGAACTAAAATGTATATCAACGAACTCAAAAGGGGTACGAATTACCGACTAGCGAAATAACGAACATCAAAATCAAAGATAAAAAAAACACATTGAGAAATTTTTCCCCCAATAAAAATAGACACGGATAAAATGTTCATGAAAACCCATACAAAGAAAATATAAAATATATGTACCAATAAAACATCCACAAACGCACCTCAACGAAAGAAACACTCGATGAACCAAATACATAACAAGTTTGGTAAATGAGAACCATAGACAGTTGTTACTCCCGTACTCGACCTTCCCAAAAACAAATGAACACCGTTTTTTCACAAGACATACCTTAAACTTATACATTTTTTTTATAAAATATATATAAACCATTTTATGTAAGACATCAACATAACCATTTTTTTTTACACTTCATTTCACATAAAAATATTAGTTTCCATCAAACTACCCTCAAATACCCAAAACGAATTTGTAAAATGCCATAAAGACTCTAACACAACCTCTTTATCGAACGCGAAAGACATTGAAGAATTCCGTAATCAAAATAATCCTCAAACGAACTCATACCAGTGAACACTCACGCAAATACATTGAAAACCAAACGATAAACTTACAGACTCATTCGTACAACGATCAAACCAAAATCATAGAAAAACATCGATACTAACAGATCACAAAACATGTCACAAAATTCAATTGGTGTGTGTAAATGAGGAATCAAATATCCACACCAACTCGTCACGAACCAACAATACTTGAAGAATAGCATAACATTCATCCGAGGAATGAATGTATGGAATCACCAAAGAAACGAACCAGTATCCAACAAAAATGAATTCGATTACCCAACACCTATTACGACGTCAAATAGAAAGAATATGGCATATGTACCATCATGGTACGAATAGGAATGCCAACCAAAGAATTAGGTATACAAACGAAGCGTCTAGCAAACGAATCAACTTAAATACCACAACATAAGTACCCACCGATAATTGAGGTATCAACATATGATAGGTAGGATGGAATCTCACCACCTACACACCCCAGCATATAACGACTGCTCAAACGGTTAAGAGAATACCTCTCTAACCATACAGCCATCACCAACATGATATCACATACCATCTTCCACAACATATAACAACAAACATCAATCAATGCAATAATGGTCACAAGTCCACGTGTGTATACCCTTATAATTATGTTCGCGACCATAGTTATATGCCTATTCCACACGCATTCTTACTTCCAAAACCACACATCTCAATGATAACGCACATATATCACATAGAACCTAATACCCCAAGCAATCCATGCTATCATACTTGCAAGTCCACTTGTGTTGTGACGCATGTATAATTATGTTGGCCACCATAATTATCTATGCCCCCTTTCATAAGCGTACTCCCTCCCATGACAACACATCATGCAAACAATCACGCAAACAAAAACAAAAGATGTCTCAAACAATCATCTCGCATGGAACAATTTCGACGATCACGTAACTCTATAATCAAAATTACTTGGATAAGGTCGATCCAATATCCAAGAGTAATCACGCTCCAACATGGCTCCAGACGGCAAAAGACAATATACGAACTCCAAAACATAACACAAAACAAAAGACGTCGCATAATGGCTCAAATTCCACTCTCGCACTTATCTCCCTACTCAGATCAATTCAAATTACTACTCGCTGTGGACTCTAGATCCGAATCCACACCATTCCATCCTAACTCCCTTTTATCTTTACTCAACCAACCATTCCTGTTTCCTACATGTTGAGGTAATCGACAACATGCAAAACCATCTCTATTTCTTTCTTCCAATTCCTCATGATTCACATGTGCATATAACTCACGAGGTTTAGACTAAACCACCTCTCCTTCCTAAGTGAAATGAGGACACCACCAAGGGTATTTGGTAATGGCTCCATCTCAGAAGTTGTCGTGGCTCCAAACCTCTCCACTTCTTCTCCACCATAAACGTCCTCTCCTTGTCCGAACGTAGATACATTCTATCGGAAACTCGGATTATGCGTTTAGTCTGCTTCATCCTACCACTTCTCTCGCATCCGATAGCGACAACGGTTGTCCATCGAAGCATCTTACGCGCGAAAGACGATATAATAAAGTCGATATATATAATAATACGTATAGGAGATAAAATAGACGTCCGAAACTCAATAAAACATCACATAAATATAGGAAAATAGACATATAAAATACTATACTTACACATAGGTCATAAATGCAACTATATGAAGGACTCCTAGGCTATAGTCTAGGTTAAACCACCTAATTCTCTATAACCAAGGCTCTGATACCAATCTGTCACACCCCGCCACGGCGGAAACGCGCGGGTGTAACTTCATGGATATCATCACAACACCTGGTGTCTTCATAGAGAACAACTACATGCACAAAAATAGAGCAATGTACAAACACAAAGTGTTGTAACAATACCCCAAAATAAAATAACCAAAACAAAACATAAATCCGAACATAGATGATAAACCACTACTAATGCAACTAAGGTCTCGTTTACCCACATCCTTCTATCTTATCCTTAGAAAGCTCACCTGAAAATGATGCTTAAAACGTCAACATAATGTTGGTGAGATTCATAGGTTTAAGACTCAACACGCAAGGCAACCAAATTTACTGTGATTAAAAAATATAGCTGGACAAATAATTATAGTTATCATATAGCTACATGCATTTGCAAGTTAATATCCACATATAAAGGCAACAACACTCATAAGGCAACCATTAGGATGGCTCGTGTCCTCCGATCCCATAATTAGTACCCATCAACATATCATCAATTAGGTCGCATGCGCGAGCAACAGGGTAAGCACCCTCCCAATTGAATCCCAAAAACCAGTAACGAGTAGGAGTATTACTCTCCAATTGGATACTCCCCCCCAATTGGACCACACAGCATTATCATCACATTATCCAATCCACATAATTTGGTACGAGTAGGAGTATTACTCTCCAATTGGATACTCCCCCCCCCCCCCCCCCCCAATTGGACCAAACATATATATCCATACAAGCAAATAATCACACATAGCATACATACGACAACATTATAAGTCCAAGCTCTTTAATACCACACACATAATCACAGTAAATCAAATCATTTAAGACAAGCATCATTCCCATCCCAAGTTTAAAACAAAGTAAAAATATGGGACTATGAACTCACATTAAACTCCGCAGCTTCCACAAAAACAATTCACAATCTATAGCACACAAAAATAATCCACATTACACAAGGTCAAGCTAAAAGCTACAACCCATGTAATACACATATGATGGATGTCTAAGACTCATATGACCCACCATGGATCCCCTAGACACCACCTAACCACTACCATAACTAAATACTCACTAAATCCCTTGCACTCTAAAACTTAAAAAACGCAGAATTTTTGAGTACATTCACTCACATGAAATCTCGACAAATAAAGCTCAACAACTCACACCAAAAATTTACCATGGTCTCTCATAAGCATAGAAGCTAATCCCAGAAGGTCATGGACCAATAACACACACAAGTACTCACAAGAAATTCAAACTTGACAACTACTCAAATTCGGATCTGAACGCACACCAAAAAGTTTTGATTTTTAATAATTACTTCCACAAGTTTTTATCGCGAATCCTCTTCGTGGTAGTCTAATATAACTTAAAACTTAACTATTCCAGAAGACCAAGTCAAAATACCACTTTTACAACCACATGTCAACCTCTAACTTTTACCCAAAATCTGTCCCGGTTTAACAGCTTTGACACCTTAACAAAGAAAAATCAAAAGACCGACTTCCCGACCTCAAAATTGATCGTGGCTGGACTTTTTGAAAATCTCTTTCATTATACTTCAATTTAGACTTAAAATTCGTGACTTAACTCATCACCATCTGTTATATACACTCACATCTTTACAGTCTTACAAATCTGTCCAAACCCTAACTCAATAACTAACATGTTTTACGCTCAATTCTCTTAACCAATCATCATACTATTATCATTAATTGATCCCAACATGTTTAATAACATTAATTTATAGAATTTAATCCAAACCCTAATCTATCATATAATTATTACATGAATTATATTAATTAATCAAACAATTGAACATGTATTTTAAGAATTTTACCTTGATTCTTGATTATTGCTTCACAATTATAAACCCTAATTTTTTTTCTCCCTTCTCTTGCTCCTTGGATCGACTAAAATTGCAGTAAAAACGTTTTAGGGGTGTTTGGTTTGGTATATATATTAATTATGGATAATCCTTGGGCCTAAGAGTCATATTTGGACTCAAATTGGGTTTCCTTTTTCCCCCTTATCTCTTAAATCCGAATTTTACATATATAAAATATATATATATTTATTTATTTTTATTAAATTTATTTATTACACTCAAAACCTCATAATTTTCATATTTTATAAACTCCCAAAACAAAACCTAATGTCTTACGCGATAAACCTTAATTTTACGATAAACCGGAAAAATATCATTTTCAAAACAAAGTTTCCAAAAATAGAATTTCACACTCTTTTTGAAATATAACTCATAAAAACAAATCCCACGTAACTTACTAACGCTCAATTACTTGAACGAAACCTCGTTACGCAAAAACACAAAACACCAAAACTACACAAGTCATTTCTACACCACAAAGGTGATCAAAATGAACTTTCCCAAATTACAAACTTTCCAAATCACAATAAAACCACTTACGCAAAGGGATTTAGTGCTAAAACTCACCTATATCACTCATATATCACTTCAAACACGTAATACACACCAAACAAACGTCAGCCGAGTCAAGACTATTAGTCAAACTAACCTGCCAAAACCACGGTTGTTACAAGTACCATCCTCTAAAGGAATATCTTGTGAAGCCTTCCTCTTGATAGCTTTAGTCTTTCTCCTAGTGCCAGTAGTAACAGGAATAGAAGGACCATCAGCAGGTTCTTCTTTAGGCACTTGTTTGGAAGTATCAGCAGGAACATCTGCAGAATCATCATCATCAGGTACTTCAATAGGAGTATCTTCTGAAGCATCATTGGTAACATCATGTGGAGCTTCAGTGGCATTAGGATGAGATTCAGCAGTATCATGATGAGAATCAGCAGGAGTAGCATCCATCTGAGCATCAGGAGTAACACCCTTTTGACCATCAGGAGTATCATCCTTCTGAGACAATACTGAAGGAAAGTGTACATTCTCCTGACCTCCATGAAAAGACCCAATAGACTCAGCAGGTTGAGCAGCAGGATCTAGAAGCTTAGCTTTCTTAGCTTGAGGCTCATCCAAAAGTCTTCCTCTGAATTCCAAAACATCTTGAACATTTATACCAGAAGAATGAAGATTGGAAATGATCTTGTCATAGTAGAAGGTGAGCTGCTTGTCTGAAAGTCCCCAAACCTTCTTTTGATTCCAACCTGACCCAAACATAGAACATCCCTGATTCTTCACAAAATTCCTCATATATTTCTTTATTTCATTCTTTGTCCAAGTTCTTTCCTTTTGATACTTAGCTTTAATCTCTGCCTCCTGTTGTCTCTTCAATCTTCCTCTTTCAACCATCATCTGAACAAAAGCAGGATTATCAATTCCAAGCTCAGATTCACCCAAATTAGGCTTGGAAGCAGCCTGTTCAGCCAAATTCTCCCATTGTTCAGCAGTAAGATTCTTAGCTATTTCATCAAGCTCCTTTTGTCTTTCAGCAGGCAAGGTGGTAGTGAATTGAGGTCCCATCTTATCTAAATCATCTTGAATTTTCCTAGCCAATGCTTCTGAGGCTTTCAAATCAAACTGAATTTTAGTAACTGCAGCATCCTCTGTAGCTTGCAAATGTGCAGCAACATTCTCACTCAGTTTTTCATTAGCAAGTTCCACTTTGGTTTTCACTCTGGAAGGAATGTCTTGATCAATCAATATAGACTTTCCTTTATCTTTCTTCTCAGGAGGGACAAAAGTCTTATCAGGAGAATCATGAGGAAGATCAGCTGGATTATCTACTAATGGATCATGAGTGCTCACTTCTGGCATAGTAGTTGGAAAAGATTCCTTCCTATGAACATCAGCAGAAGTCTTCATTCTAGGAGCATCAGCAGACTTCTTGTCAGCAGAATGCTTTCTCCTGACATAAATGACCCTGGAGTCCTTTGGTACACTTGCATCAGCAGAATGAGCAACATTAGCAGTTGGAGCAACATCAGCAGTTGGAGCAACAGATGGTTCATGCCTAGTGTCAGCATTCTTCTGAACACTCTCCAAAGTGGTAGCAGCAAGAAGTTCAAGGCCTTCCAAGTCAATGTTGTCAGATGCTTTAGTAGAATCCTCATCTGAATCATACACCACACCTTGTTTCTTCCTTTGCTTAAGCTTACCCTCCAACTTCTTAACTCTCCCAATTAGAGTCAAAACAACACTGCTGAGGTTCTTTTTGGTGAAGTTCAAATCTTTCTCCAATTTGTCCACCTTTAATACATACCTGTTTAACAAAGCTGATACAGAAGTGAGAGTAACAGGACCTTCAGCTCCACCAACAGGGATATCTGTGGCATTTGGAGCATCATGGTCCTGTGAGTAGAATAATCGAAATTTACATTTGCATCTACATGTTCCTCAAAGTGAG
The DNA here is from genome assembly GCA_030686995.1 of Artemisia argyi. NCBI lineage: Eukaryota > Viridiplantae > Streptophyta > Magnoliopsida > Asterales > Asteraceae > Artemisia > Artemisia argyi. The sequence continues at coordinate 78,565,494 of CM060678.1, read as the reverse complement.
GTCTCAAAGGACTGGGTGAAGAAAGTCTTGTAAATTGTGGTGAGTTTACAGGTTGGTCAAAGCCTAAATTCTCATTGAGCTCATGCTCAGGAGAATTGATATCCATTGGTGAAGGCACAGGAGAGGGTGGTGGCTGAACATCAGGAGCAACTGATGCATTTGCATCAGGAGCATCTTCAGTTCTATCAGGAGAATCTTCTGGTGCTTGAGCATCAGGAGAATCCTGACCACCAGCAGCAACATCAGCTGCTTCTCCAATAGGGGGATTGCCCACTGGGGCATCAGCAGCTACATCAGCAGCTGCTACATCAGCATGGCCATCAGCAGTTGCTCCATAAGGGTCTTTGTTCACCAGTAAATTTAAATTTCATTTGGGTAAACAACTTTTTAGATAGACCCTTAACAGGCAAGTGAGTGGGGTCATTGGTCTCAATGTCTAAAATGATTTGAAGAAACCTAGGATACAATAAATATTTAAGTTTAGTATCCTTAACATTTTCAAGCATAGCATTAAAGATATACCTAGAAAAATTAAATGTTCTTCCCTGAGAGAGACACACAATGGCAAGAGCAATGTCTGTAGAGAATTGGTCCCATCCACCAGACTTAGAACCCATGCACTGAAGTAAGGTGTGGGTCAAAAACCTCCATTTTGGACAAAACAGATTCTTGTACCATACTTTCCCATCACCAGTATAACCAGCAGCCTGAAGCCCTCTAAGTATGTCACTCTTAGGCAACTCAGTCACCCCTCCTTCATCATCCAACTGTAGTTTGGTCCTGACCAATGACTCAGTAACCACATATTCTTCCCCATCTATTACAGCAACAATCTCTGTTGGTCCATCTTCAACAGTCCTTGTTTATGCAATTTCCCAAAATTGTACAACAAGAGATTCATGAATAACACTTGGGTATTGGAGCAGAGCATACCGAATCTTGGACCTTTGAAGAAATTCCATCATGCCTACATAATCTTCATCACCCTTACCACAACCAAGAAAGGCATGTTTGTTATGATCTCCTTTGAAATATAGTTCAACCATTGATTGAGAATAAGAAATTAGAGTTGGGATTTCTGATGAATGTTGAAATGGTTTTTGTAAATATATAGCAAGAGGGAATCAGTTAATTTGGGAGTGGGATATGCACGTCTTGATGAATTATAGAAGTTACCAAACGTGGAATGAAACTGATATGAATTATTGGAAAGAAATCTTTGACCAATAATCAACTAAGGTAAATCCCAATTAACTGACTCATCCGAAGAAACCAAATCAAACGGCTGAAATCAAATGGTCAATCCGCAGAAAATAGTCAAACGTTGACTATGGTCAACAGAACCATCCGCAGATTCTATCAACAGAATCCACCCGTCAGTGGAAACCAAATATCTTTGAAAAAGATCTCTTAATACAAATTTCAAAGAACCCTTAATTATCTCCAAACTGCCTCGCATTAATGGTAATAAAGACACGCGGTTGGGTGATCTTATAAATAAAGGCAGTTATCCCCAAATCTCTTCACTTCAAATCAAATCCCTAATTATCATATCTCCAATAAATAACAAATCCATGGCTTCCAATCAACCCATCATCGACGTTTCTTCTGACTCCTCTGATACTTCTGAGTCACTAACATGTCCACCTCCACTCAGAATGCCAACCTTTCCCCGTGGTCTTACAAAAGAACAAGCCAAGAAGAAGAAACATGATGTGCCTGCACCAAGTTCATCATCATCTGAAGATCTTCCACCATATCCCTCTGAGATTGATGATCCTGAGTATCAGAGAGAGATGGAGAGAAGGTGGAATGAATTGGAGAGGGCAAACAGAGTTCCCAATACTGATGAGTCTCTCATCTTCTTTACATCTTCTGACGAAGAGGATGATGAGAATGATGAACTTTACACCCCTACAACCTCTGATAAGCCTCAGTCCTCTTGTCCAAGAAGAAGAAAAGTAAATCTTCCATTGCCAAAGACCAGAAAGGTTGTACTAGGTTTGCCCTGTCCTCAGTGGCAAGGACTCTTCAACATCAATAACAAGGGCAAGAAGAAGACTGCGGACGGCAAGGGCAAGGGCAAAGTAGAATAGGAACTTTGTTGTTTGTCTTTCACTTTCATTATCTTGTATTGTACCTCTGAAGAATCAATAAAATTTGCCTTCTTAATTATTGTTTGTTTTAATTCTTCTGATTAGCATTCCCCTGAATAAATTGAACTTGAATAGGCCATCAGCAGGAACACACTTAACAACAAGATAAATAGTATCAGCAGCATGTTGGTCAAACCATTGACTTTTATCCGAAGAATCCAATTAAGTGGACAACTTGCACACTTAGTAATTGCTACTGACTCAACTACCTCCCATTAACTTACATTAACTCCCAGTAAACTCAAATCAAGTCTTTAAAAGAAGTCTTCAAGTCATAATCAACTCACCATTCCAAAACAAAACATATCCCAAAGTTATTTTCACAACAGAATCATGAAGCCATCCCCCAAAGTCATTGAAATTTCATCTGATTCATCAGACTCTACCTTTGACATTCCTCAAATACAAAGATCATACTACTACTTGGGTGAAGGTCCTTCAGAAATTTGTCCATCTCCAACCTCATCAGAAGAAACCACTGTGGCTGAGGAACCACCAACTCCTCTAGCTATGGTTGTCCCTGATTTCACTCCTGTCACTGCATTCTTAACTAGTGAAATGGAAAGAGTCTGTGCAGATATGAGAAGAATCTCTGTCCCTGAAGAGCCACAGTCCTCAAGTAGAAAGAAGGGTCCATTGAAGGTGGTGCTTGGTCTTGCAGCTCCCAAACTCTGGAACAAGGACATGCAATCCAGAGGAATCCACAAGAAGATGCTAGACCCAAAGGACTTGGGTAAAGGGAAGAGAAAGATGGATTAGGTTGTTGCTTAGGGATGTGTTGGTATGATGGTGGTTGATTGTTGTTTAGGGATGTGGTGGTAGGATGGTGGTTGGTTTTTGTTGAATGATGTATTTTGTGTTTCTTCTTCTGATGACAGAACTTGTAATGGTTGTACCAAACTTGCCACTGATGAATAAAATTTTACTTTACTGTCTTTACATCTAATGCCACTGAATGTAAATCTTTGACCATCAGCAGAAATATGACCTGAAACTAGACATTCAAACAAAATACAAAAACACAAAAGAACAACCAGAATAATGTACAAGATTAGTAATAACCTGCAAAAGAAAGTTAGTAAACATAATAATCTACATATATACAACATGTACAATCCTCCCCTGAGGCATATGCCTCCCCTCAAACATAGCATTCAAGGGTTAACCATCCCAATATTGACAACCAGGTGATTAAACCTAGGTCCATCAAAAGCTTTTGTTAACAAATCAGCCACATTATCATCAGTATGAATCTTAAGCACTTGAATTAGATGCTTCTCATTTGCATCTCTTATAAAATGGTGCCTAATTTCTATGTGTTTAGTTCTCTGATGAAAAACAAGATTTTTAACAATAGAAATAGTACTTTGATTGTCAATGTAGATTTTAGTGTTCATAAAGTTAAACCCATAATGCAACATCTGATTTTGAATCCAAAGTACCTGACCACAGCAATTGGCAGCAGCTACATATTCTGCTTCAGTGGTAGAAGTGGCCACAATGGTTTGTTTCTTGCACTGCCAAGAGATGAGTCTTCTACCAAGAAATTTACAACCTCCTGTTGTGGATTTCCTATCCAAATTAGCTCCAGCATAGTCACTATCACTGTAAGCCTCCAACACAAATGGTGAATCCCTTGGGTACCAAAGGCCTAGTTTGGGTTGGCCCTTGATGTACTTGAAAATTTTCTTCACAGCATTTAGATGGGAAGTCAATGGAGTGACTTGATGTCTTGAGCAAGCACTGACAGCAAAGGTAATGTCAGGCCTAGAAGCTGTTAGATACATGAGGGATCCAATCATGGACCTATAAAGATGTACATTCACAGCCTCATCTTGCTCATTTGGAATCTTAAGCTTGGGTGGTTCATAAGGAGTGGTAGCAGTCCTCAAAAGTTCAAAGTCAAACTTTTTCAAGATATCTTTAACATATTTCTCCTGATGAATAAAGATCCCTTCAGGGTGTTGTTTGACTTGTAGCCCTAGGAAAAAGGTTAACTCCCCCATTGCACTCATTTGAAATTCACCTTTCATCAAATCTTCAAATTCCCTGCACCATGCTTCCTTTGTGGATCCAAAAATGATGTCATCCACATATACCTATACTAGAATGATATCCCTGGAGTTTTTCTTAATAAAGAGGGTCTTATCAATAGCTCCTCTTCTGTATCCATGCTCCAATAGAAATGTAGACAATCTAGCATACCATGCTCTTGGTGCTTGGTGAAGTCCATAAAGTGCTTTGACAACTTTGTACACCTTTTTGGGATGATGGGGGTCTTCAAAGCCCTGTGGTTGAGTAACATAAACTTCCTCTTCAATTTTGCCATAGAGGAAGGCACATTTGACATCCATCTGATAGACCTTAAACCCCATATATGAGGCAAAGGCTAAAAATAGTCTAATGGCTTCAACCCTAGCCACTGGTGCAAAGACCTCAGTGTAGTCAATCCCTTCTTCTTGTCTGAAACCTTGAGCCACCAATCTTGCTTTATTTCTGACCACAATACCTCTGGCATCCCTCTTGCATTTTAAGATCCAATTGGTCCCAATTGCAATCTTCCCTGCAAGCAGATCAACAAGTACCCAAACATCTTGATTCTTGAATTGTTGCATCTCTTCCTGCATAGCTTCAACCCAACTAGGCTCACTCAAAGCCTGTTTAATGCTTGTGGGTTCAACTTGAGACAAGAAACAAGCAAACAAACAATGCTTCTGATCTGTGTGATTGTCTCTCTTCTGAGTGGATACATAAGTCAAAAATGCACATTGCCCAAACTTGGTATTCTTAATGGCACTCCTGATGAGTACCATAGCATTTGGATCACCAAGTATATTATCTTGTGGATGTATGGTGTTGATCCTTTTAATTGTAACAGGATTAACATCAATTGAGGTATCAAGATTGGTTAAAGTGGGAGCAAAGTCTTCATCATAGGAAGCTGATTGAAAAATGCCATCACTTTGCTCAACATTAGCAAGATCTGAGGGAGTTGGAAACCTGCCATAAGGTTCATCAAAACTTGTGGAAACTTCAGTGGAAACAGGAACTGCAGCAGAAATGCCTTCAGCAGAATCTCCATCAGCAGAATCAACAGCTGCATCAGCTGATGCATCAGCAGAACTAGGCTTTCTGCTTTCTTCAACAGCAGCTTGTTTTAAGAGGGCTTCAGTGTCAGCTGCATGTTCTTGCTTTTTGAGTCTAGCAAGATCTTCTGCATAGGTTGAATTTTCCACATCATCAGCAGATTTGGCATCAGAGGCTTCTTTGGTAGGAGGATCTGCTATCTGGATTGGTAGAGTTGTTACAACAATAGTGGGTTCATCACATTCTGAATCACTGTCTGAATCATCCTGTAGTGTACCTGCATTGTTAGAAGATGACACTTGTATACCTGCAGATGGGTTAGATGTGTGTCTAGCATACCCCAAATAATCAGTAAGGTAATCAAGGTCAAAATACCATTCATGACCCTTGCCCTGAACATTTACATTATCCTCCAGAAATTTCAGGTTAAGTGTCTCTTCTATCTTCTTTGTAGCCAAATTATAGACCCTATAAGCCTTGCTATGAGCTGAATAACCAACAATATATCCTTCAGCAGCTTTTGCTTCAAATTTGCCTAGGTGATCACTTGTATTAAGAATGGTCACCTGACACCCAAAAGGTTTCAAGTGTTCAATAGTAGGTTTCTTTCCTGTCAATAGTTCATAAGGTGTTTTATTGTAAGGTCTAGTAATCAACACCCTATTCAATACATAACATGCAGTACCAACTGCCTCAGTCCAAAACATAGTGGGAAGCTTAGAGTCAGCACGCATAGATCTTGCAGCCTCTATAAGGGTTCTATTCTTCCTTTCAGCAACTTCATTCTGTTGTGGAGTCCTAGGAGTGCTATAATCTCTTTTAATACCCTTTAAACCACAAAGTTCAATGAGATTGACATTTTTGAACTCTGTCCCATTGTCACACCTAATACCTTTAATCTTCTTGTTAAGTTGATTTTCAGCTAGAGCCATAAATTCTTTGAGTGCCTGAAAGGTTTGATGATGCGTGGGAATCGCAACAAGCTTTACCTCTCGAGGGATCTCGAAAAGCTTACAACCCCCACCAGGCAGTGTACCTGATCGTTGTAGTATAGTATAGTGACAAGTACCGGGGGATTGATCGTTCAGCTAGGAATAGTGTCGTTAGGATTGAAATTAATCTAACTATGTCTAAAGGTGAAGGATGATTCTTTTTGTATTTTAATATTTTATGAAAAGCAAGTAAAAATCTTGGGTTTTGGGAGAGTGGGCGGAATTAGTTGCTAATCAACTAACCCAAAAGCTACTATTTAAACTAATTAACAAGAAAAGTAAACTAGGGTTCTACAAGATAAGTGAAGCATGTCTACCTATGATATGTTACTCCTTGCTAGCTATCCAATCCTACCTATTGAATTGTAACCTTGTTTTAATTGACGGGTTGTATTCCTTAATACCATTCATGGGGTGGCGCACTTAACTCTCCAATTCTATGAGCTCTTATCTCCTCCTATACCATGCCCAGCACAACTATAGGGATTGTAAATAGTGGCTCATGCATTAAATACAACCAATAAAGACCTAGTGCACATCGGTTCATGTTTCTTAAGACGTTCAAGCATGTTGCCATTTGGAGATCTGCCAGTTTTCTTAAGCCTAACATATAAATCATTCAATCAAAACAAGAATCAATAGGAAACAAGAATTATAAACTAAACCAACTAGATCTATTGAAGTTGTCACGCCTTAATTGATGGAGATAGACACACACATCAACAAGAAATCAATGAGATCTAATCAATTATATACAAGTTTCACATAATCACAAGTAGACACAAGGTGAATTAGCAAATCATAATCAAAGAAAGACAATCAACAAGAATAATGAAAAACATAGTTGAGATAGAATCATCAAACCAATACATGATGTTTATGGAGTGATTGAAACCCTCTAAGTTGCTGGAAAAACACCCACCTAAACCCAGGAATCGACTTTAGGGTTTAGGGCTTACAAAAAGTGAAGTTATGAAGTTATATTTATAGGCATGTTTTCGGTCGGCAAGGCTTGATGGCGTCAGCTCGTTCTCTTGATACCGTCATGACCATTTTTTCACCAAATTGTAGATCTCTTTGTCCTCTTCGCGTGGGCTTTTGAATCACCTAAATCCGAGTTCGTATGCAAAAGTTATGACCAAAACAATATCAGCTACTCCGCGCGCAAGTTTTGACAAGTTAACACGTGACGGCCTTGGGTGACGCCTTCACATTCTCTCTGGGCCATCACCACTTTTACTCTTGACGCCGTCACCAAAATGCTCTTGACGCCGTCAGGTACTGTTCCCAGCAAGGAAAATTAAGACTTTGTCGTTTTCTTCACTTTTATGCTCCAAAAACGTCCAAAATGCTTCCTTTTCCAGAATTCACTCACAAAGTGCCTAAAATCACAAAAGGAACGATTTAGGGTAATATTTGATCAAATAAATTCGAATTCGGGCTTAAATGACCCCCTAAAAACGGATCATTTTTCGCCTCATCATATATCCCTACACTTGGGATTTGCTTGTCCTCAAGCAAATGAGCTTTTCCACCAATCAAAATACAAGTTAGGGGTCATTTAACACTAATATAAAAGTAATTACAACAAATGATCGTTCCACCTTAGTCAAAACAAGCACGGAAATTATACACTAGCACCTCACATTAAGTATTTGGATACTCTCATCTCTCGGGTGTTGAAAATTTATATGTCATAATTGGAAATGGAGAAATATCTCTCTCTACCTGTCATAGCAAATAGATTACCATAGGCTTGGGAAAGGATCAAACTTCCACCACTTGGCGTAAGCACCTAGGATAGACTATCAAAGAGGTCTTTTAAAGGGTTATAACGTTAGGTGTAGGGGATATGGAAAACACGATTTTGTTGGATAAACGGATATTTTACTGGTGGCAAGTCAATTGTCTTAGTTAACTACATGTACAATGAGGCGTTGCTAAGCCAAGACTCGACTCAACTTAAACTAACTACAACTCTTTTTGGATTTTCAAGACACTATTTGACTTAAACATAAATAAAAGAAATGGATGGTAGCCCGTATGTTTTTCTCTTTTCTTTTTCTATTTTTTTTCATTTTTTTTTCCATTTTTTTTTTTTTTTTTTTGCATACACTGTTACTCTACCATCCAAAATAATACATCAAAGGGAGCTCGTTTTCTCCCTACACTTGAGCTTTTACATACTTTACAATCAACTATTCTAATGACTCGAATCAAGAAAATCAAAACACTTGGAGTACTTTTAAATATTAACGCACATATGGGGGTAATAATTGACATCATCCCCATTACTCCATTACAATAGTACTTTACCCATGAGTCCCAATCGTCCCAAAACAATATGTACAAGATATGACTCGACTTAGCAACCATGTAATCAATTAGACAACTAACAAAGGGTTTAAATAATTAACAATAACGCACTAAAGATGAGTGCATACAAGGAAGGCTAAGGCGATTTGGTTGCACATTTGGGGTGGATTGTAAACAAATTCTTCCTTTAAGTAAAATGCTTAAAATTAGAAACGAAAAGATAGGCTCGGAGGGGTGTACTAGGGTATCGTGTACTAAAAATGAGTACAACGCAAAGGTGTGGGAGAATTACTTGACCTATGAAGTCAATGTAATTATATTGCAGGTGTAGAACAAGGGTTATCCTAATGCCTCTTATCATGTAGTAAATCCTAACTACACGAATGTAGTCTCACTAGCGGTCTCGGGATGCATCGCTATCACAAGTTCTAGAATCTAAATACTACCGGTACACTCATAAGCACCAACAATGAATGCTTTTTCCTAAAGATCTAAGGGCGAACCTCACATATTTGGGGTGGAAATTTTTGAGTGGTATGGTTTTTTGTGCTAGTCATACAACTCCTATCCATGAGATGCTTATTAAGACTAAAGTTTCACTCCTACATGTTGCAAAAAATTTTAAATTTGGTGTTAAAATTGCCCTAACAAATATTTCTCTCAGTTTTATTACACATTCACTATTAAACAAAACAAAAACCAAGTGGAGTAATAGTTTCTAATATACCCTCCCTACACTTAAACCGAACATTGTCCCCGATGTTCTAGATAAAAGATGTAAAAGTAAAAATAAATAAGATTGAAAGAAACTAATACTCCCCTGATTCGTTCACCGTGGATAACGTGACAACATGGTTAAATCTACCTCCAAGAAGACGAACGTTGAAAGCTTCCCTCCAGAAATATAAATCATCTTCTTGTCCTGTAATCAACAAACACAAAAACCAAAGCATCAAACCGAACAAAAATCGCAACTAAATGTAATTCCAGACTTAGAAATAGAAACAAGACAAAGCAACAAAAGGATAGGATACTTGTGGAATGAATTACAAATAGGAACTCATAAAACATATCCACAATTATTGACACACAAACAAGATAAAATATATGCTAATCATGAATTGTAAAGTTTTCATATTCGAATTTAGTTCTTTTTAACAAGATATAAATTTCCCTACACTTATCTTTTTGTAAAATACCTTTATATGCAATTAAGACGAGGTTAAAAACAAAATAAAGCATTTTCACAAATTATTCAAAACATGAAAATTAAACAACTATGGTTAAGCATATATGACATAAACAAACAAATAAAATAAAAACATCAAACAATTAAAAACATGGGTTGCCTCCCAAGAAACGCTTGTTTTTGTTCGAGTCACGAGCCTGACTCTACCCTTATTTAACGGAAATAGGGGAGGTTTTCCCTACACTTAGGATCAAGTGTGGGTGGAAGTAGTGATACACACCCTTAGGGTGGAAATATGCCACGTGAGGTGAAGGGGGTGAGTGAATGGCTTCCTTCATCCTAAAACTACCCGGATAATATTGGTTGATGGGTGGGTCGGTTCCTCTTTTGTCTCCTAGAAATAAATCTAAGGATGGAAAGTTGTGTAAAGGTTGAGGTTCCGGTTCATCAACATTAGGAAATTCCCTAGGACTAGGAGTAAGGTTATCACTACAAGTGTTCAAACCTATATCCTCTAGTGGTGCTTGGTCCAAGGGTTCTACCTCAATTGGGGTTCCTATTGTCTCATCTACTTCTTCCGGGTAAGTCACGGGCGTTGTATGTGCCTCAAATGATGGTAGGACTTGTGGGGTACTTTGTGGGCTTGGATTATCCACCTCATCCTCCATTGTACCTAGATTACCTATATGTTTGTTTTGTACTATGATATTAGGTGCCATCCAACTAGGTATCTCAACATAAGTATATTCATCCCCCAACAAACTTATTTCATGATCCTTCAAATTTGTTGTCAAATGATTTGTTATGTTGTTTGTCGGGTTGTCTAATCTATAATAATATTGGGCACAATATTCTATGGCATCCCATGCTTCTTCAGCATTTAATTCCCAAAAGTCCCCATTGGCAAAATCCTCAATGCACATCTGGTCATATCGGTTAACACGATAGTAAAAGGTTTAGGCTAGGGATGCTAAAGCGAAACTATGATGAGGGACTATTCGGAGTAAATTTTTAAAACGAGTCCATGCATCATATATGGGTTCATCTCGATATTGTTTGAACATCAAGATGTCATTAGGGTAGAATGGGTTTCGTGGTCGGTAGTATGGTGGATTCGCATTCTCCATAATGGTGAACGGAAGAGTCAATGGAAAGGTTTGTACGAACAAATACACAAAGAAAAGATAGACTACGAGAAAGCTAATAAAAAGAAAATAAAAATCTCACTAAATAGGAATCTAATGAGTAGACCTAATAAAAGTCAAATTCAACCTAAACATTAACTATTCCCCGGCAGCGGCGCCAAAAACTTGATGCGTGGGAATCGCAACAGGCTTTACCTCTCGAGGGATCTCGAGAAGCTTGCAACCCCCACCAGGCAGTGTACCTGATCGTTGTAGTATAGTATAGTGACAAGTACCGGGGGATTGATCGTTCAGCTAGGAATAGTGTCGTTAGGATTGAAATTAATCTAACTAGGTCTAAAGGTGAAGGATGATTCTTTTTGTATTTTTATATTTTATGAAAAGCAAGTAAAAATCTCGGGTTTTGGGAGAGTGGGCGGAATTAGTTGCTAATCAACTAACCCAAAAGCTACTATTTAAACTAATTAACAAGAAAAGTAAACTAGGGTTCTACAAGATAAGTGAAGCATGTCTACCTATGATATGATACTCCTTGCTAGCTATCCAATCCTACCTATTGTATTGTAACCTTGTTTTAATTGACGGGTTGTATTCCTTAATACCATTCATGGGGTGGCGCACTTAACTCCCCAATTCTATGAGCTCTTATCTCCTCCTATACCATGCCCAGCACAACTATAGGGATTGTAAACAGTGGCTCATGCATTAAATACAACCAATAAAGACCTAGTGCACATCGGTTCATGTTTCTTAAGACGTTCAAGCATGTTACCATTTGGAGATCTGCCAGTTTTCTTAAGCCTAACATATAAATCATTCAATCAAAACAAGAATCAATAGGAAACAAGAATTATAAACTAAACCAACTAGATCTATTGAAGTTGTCACGCCTTAATTGATGGAGATAGACATACACATCAATAAGAAATCAATGAGATCTAATCAATTATATACAAGTTTCACATAATCACAAGTAGACACAAGGTGAATTAGCAAATCATAATCAAAGAAGGACAATCAACAAGAATAATGAAAAACATAGTTGAGATAGAATCATCAAACCAATACATGATGTTTATGGAGTGATTGAAACCCTCTAAGTTGCTGGAAAAACACCCACCTAAACCCAGGAATCGACTTTAGGGTTTAGGGCTTACAAAAAGTGAAGTTATGAAGTTATATTTATAGGCATGTTTTCTGTCGGCAAGGCTTGACAGTTTCAGCTCGTTCTCTTGACGCTGTCACGACCATTCTTTCACCAAATTGTAGATCTCTTCGTCCTCTTCGCGTGGGCTTTTGAATCACCTAAATCCGAGTTCGTATGCAAAAGTTATGACCAAAACAATATCAGCTACTCTGCGCGCAAGTGTTGACAAGTTAACACGTGACGGCCTTGGGTGACGCCTTCACATTCTCTCTGGGCCGTCACCACTTTTACTCTTGACGCCGTCACCAAAATGCTCTTGACGCCGTCAGGTACTGTTCCCAGCAAGGAAAATTAAGACTTTGTCGTTTTCTTCACTTTTATGCTCCAAAAACGTCCAAAATGCTTCCTTTTCCAGAATTCACTCACAAAGTACCTAAAATCACAAAAGGAACGATTTAGGGTAATATTTGATCAAATAAATTCGAATTCGGGCTTAAATGACCCCCTAAAAATGGATCATTTTTCGCCTCATCATTTGATCTTTAGTCACTAAGAAAAATGTCCAGCTGAATCTGCTGAAAGCATCAGTGATCACCAAACAGAAGTACTTATGATCAATACTCCTGATGGATATAAGACCAAAAAGATCCATGTGAAGCAACTGCAATGGTTCTGAGATTGTGCTCACAGTAGTAATGGCCTTATAAGAAGCTTTGTGTTGCTTTCCCTTGTTACAAGCCACACAATTATGCTCATTGGTGAAGATCTTGGAAGGAAGTCCATGAACAAGTCCATCTTTAGCAATTTTGTTGATGACTTTAAAATTAACATGTGCCATCCTCCTATGCCATTTTGTAGATTCTTCCAAGGATGCTTTAGCCACCAAGCATGTAAGATCACCTTCTGGCTTGACATCATTCAAGTCAAAGGTATAAAGATTATGGTTTCTTGGAGCCTTAAGTAACACATGATTTTCATCATGCATTTGGAATTCAGGTGAAAGAATGAAACAACCATCTTCAGTGAAAAGCACAGGAAGCTTTTTGTCACAAATTTGTGAGACTGAGAACAAATTGAATCCTTGAAGCTCCTTCACATAGTAGACATTCTCAAAATCCACCTTTGGAGTTCTAATGGTTCCTTTGCCAGTAATCCTTCCTACTCCACTTCCAAACCTGTCAATGCCTCCATTAAAAGGCACAAAGTCATCCAGCTTCTCTTCATTACCAGACATGTTTCTTGAACAGCCACTATCAACAATACCTAAGTCTTTATTAAGAAGAGGATGTTCCTACAACAAAGAAAGTTAATATACACACTACAACAAAATGAAGCTATTGCAGCATTTTAGAAGCGACACTTTTGAAAATTGTTGCATTTTAGACTTCAATAATAAAAAAGCAACATTCTACTATATAAGTGTTGTTGTCAATGATCTAATACAACATTATTTTATGAGTGTTGCATCCATTAGGAAAAAAATACAACACTTTAAAAAAGTGTTGCACTTTTTAAAGAAAAAGTACAACACTTTAGTCCAAAATGATGCAAATCTTATTCAATCATGCAGCATTTCAAAAAGCGTTGCACTACATTTCGAAAAGTGTTGCGTTAACATGTGTTTTAGCTCAAGGGCACTTAGGTTTTCTTAGAAGCACATTTAAGAGATTCTATTGAACATTTTTGAGAACCAGCTCCCTCCATGTAAGTTAATGCAATCGTTGTATTTTGGGTTTCTAATATACAAAAGCAATGTATATCGATCATTGTAATTGTCATTTAGTAACACACGTTTTTTTAAGTGCATACAATTATAAGATCAAAGAAGTTATACTTTCTATTTGACATGTAGATTAGTGTCAAGATTACAAAATATCTATGAAATAGTGAAGCTCGCTTTTTTTTGGTAAAAGAGACGATACCTGGAAAATATATTAAAAATCAAAACTTAAAATAAAGCGTACATACACACTCAATAACCAAACAATAAAAACGTCAACTTCCTGGTCCAGCCTCCATAGATAAGTCCATCTTCATATTAGCCTAACTCCAAACACCATCATAAGACAGATCATTGCATTTTCTATAGCATTTCTTATCTTCCAAAGACCCAAAAACAACAATATCTTTATCTTGACAGCAACCAGCAACGATAATACAAAGATTCCAAGACCAAAACCAGTTCCTATGATTACCAACCATATCAAACCGAAATGCACCCACATTGGTATATATTGCCATAACCATACCAATCATGTCAACACTAAACCAGCCCACCATAATCTGCAAGAAAAAAACCTTTACACTGCACTATATTACTAACATACCAGCAAAGTAGAGCAATGCTCCACAACATTTCCTAAACACCCCTTATGCACCATACTGTCCATAAAATCATTACCCAAACACCCTTTTTGAATTAGACCAGCAAAGAACCATCTTCATTATAAGTAAACTATTGAGCCCAGGCCCAAATGAACCCCTTATGCATCAGAAAACCAGCCATAATCAGACAAATACCAATCACAACACCAAAGAACAAAGAACCATTTCTCTAGAACCATATAACAAACTACATACCAGTTAGGTGTAACGTATATGTCATTTCCATAACAAAGTTTGATTAAGTTAACATCATTTTAAAAGTCTTTAAAATTTTGTTACATGAAAAATGCAGCAACAGGAAATAAAGTAGAAGCAAACTGTCAAGAGCCATAATGCATCATCATGCTCCATCAATTGCATTTGCAGTTTTGACATCTTTTGCAATTATGTGTATTTTGAGAAGCAAGCACGAAACAACTCCTTTCTAGTTAGCTCACTCCCTGTTAAAGATTTCTGTTCGAACAAAATATATAATCTTAATGCATATGCATATTTCACATCAAGAGCTACACAATAAGATATAATTACCTTTAGTTCTTGACGCACAGCAGCATAACTTTTTTTACCCGTAACTTGCACCATCTTCTTCTTTGCGCGATTGGCCTTAGTTTTTTCAGCTATTCTCTAAAGTAGGACAACAAGAGTGTAAATAATCTCTCCTTCGCCGCTTAATCGTGCACGATAAGAAAATAACATAAAAAAATTCGCGCGCGAGCAGTTTTAGTTATGTATTATAGTTTTTAAATGTGATTATCTGATGCCCACTGCTACCTGCACAAACACGCTATACAACATTTTGACTGTATTATAGTTTTAGTTATGTATTATAGTTTTTAAAGGTATGATGCTACATGTTTTTATGGTAGATATAAGCTAATTGACAGTCAAGTTTTAGTTTTTTATGATTTTCAATAGTTAAAGTTGGCCCTGTCACATTTAAATCAAATTACTTTGAATGCAATTTTGTTATCTTAGACCAATAATTTATTCAAATTACTTAAAATTTTATGACGAGTTCATGCAGGTGTGCACATTAACCCAATAATTAAACTTGTAAAAGTAGCTAAAGTACCAAAATATGTCATTAATTATATCTAGCCCTTGATATTAGTCTTTAGCCGTTTTTGTCTTGCAAGAATTGAAATTTAACAAAGTATCTAGACCACTCTAGAGTTGCGTTACAGTTACTGTTGTCTTAAACCCTTATCGGACTTTCCAAATTATTTTTCCTGTTGTTGATACCATGCTTGTCAGATACGGTCATCGGTTGTTTATCGGGTTTAGTTCTGCTTGGCTCATTCCTATGAGCTTGCTCTGTTAGCATATTTTGGTTTTGATCAACTGATCAATACATACAGCACACAACAAATTATGATATGATATGGACATGTTAAAAGCTCCCTACCAAGTTATTTAAAGTGGGCATAGTGGTTATCATTAGTGCAATAAGACTATTAGATATACCTTTGAGTTTTCTTCATTCCATGTCCTAAAGAGGTTATCATCAGAACAATAGTGGTTATCAACGGGTTGTCCATTTCCATTGAATGAAACACTAACACGATCATCATCAAGTTGTGCACAAATTTTTGGCATAGATGTTTGTCCTGTTACTTTTCTGCATCCAATCACTTGTACTACAAAGAAAAGCTTGGAATCAATAAATCTTCTGAACGAGTAAAGGATTATATTGAACATTTAAACACAACACATGCTTAAGCTCAATATACCTTCGCCGTCATCAGATTGGTTTAAGCCCAACTCAAGTACATCTTCAGCTTGTTGCATATCGTTGCAAATTCTATTGCTAATATTATCCATCCTTGACAACGTTACGGAAAGATAGCTGAAAATAAAGAAACTATTAAACTTGCATTTTTTTTTTGCCTTGCACACTAAATGAGCCTTTTTCATACTATATCACATTTACCATTTACCCATGGCAAGTTCTACCTTAGTGAAAAAGACACTACTCCATCAGTTAAAAACATTGTTAGTACATATTAAATGAACAAGGGTTGGTGTTGTTTGATTACACTGATGCGCTGAAGGGGTTTAAGTAATAATTATATCTCATACCCTTTTTTGTCTTCCAAAATTCTACAATTTTTAAGTTACTAGTTTATCAATATTAACTATCTACATATCTCCTTGGATCAGTATGTTTATGTTAATTTTAATGCACAACAATTCAAATTAAGTTTAGTATTTCGTTGGTTGTTTTATCGGATGTTTCTTCCCATTTTGTCATATAGGTATCACATAGTTTATTTAGATACATGAATTCAGACGAAATCGATCCCCAATATTCATTGAATAAAATTATGTATAAAAACGCAGACATAAATGTACACATATACGGAGTAATAAAAATTTTGTTACTAAAATTCCATTTAGACATTTCAGCGAACACTTGCCACTCACAATTTGCAAATGTGTAACAAATGTAAGTAGCAAACAAAGATAACAATTAAATGAAATTTACCATGCAACGAACAGTGAATGGAGAGACATATATACCCTATTTTGTTAGTAGGTGACTTCCTTGTTGCCGGTTTGTCCACTCAATATTTGACGAGGTGTATACTGAGAAGAAGTCTACTACACCAACCAAAATCATCAAATTGTAAGTGATGGTAGTGGTGACGCAGTCAGAAGAAGGGTGGTGGTGGGTTATCATGTTTGGACGCTTGTAAGTGGCTGAGAATGGAGTTGAACAAACGTGGTGTCTAACTACCAACTAAGGGTGAATAATTTGGCGGGGCATTTACTTTGGCGGGCTATGAAAACGCCAGCAAATTATATTTGGCGGGCTTTTTACATGGACTCTTTTAAGTCTTATATACAAGATGTTGAATTTTAATCAAATTTTAAATCTACTTAAAATTTGTGTTGAAAATTTTATGACACTACCATATTTTAAATCTATTCAAAATTTTGTGTTGAAAATTATATGACACTACACTTTGTGTAGTTTACAATATGAAAAAAAAAAAAAAAAAAAAAAAAAAAAAAAAAAAAAAAAAAAAAAAACCTAGGCGCTAATCGGGCGGTCGACTATCACCTAGTGCCTAGATGGATTGAATTTTTTATACAAAAAATCTAAAATCATATGTATTTGGTATAAAATATGTACAATTAATAATTTTCTTAATGTATTCGTTATTTTTAATTATATATCTTTTGTATATGTTGCAAAATTTACATTATGTGTGATTTTGATTAAATTTTGGGCTTAAGGTTAACTTAGTTATGTTTTGGGCCTAAAAAACAAGGGCTTAGAAAACCACTATATTAATTATGTTACAAATTCATATCACAGTCCCCACATTCTCTCTTTACCTTCTTTTTGACCCTCTTCTCTATTGTGCTAATTTGAAGTAGTGTGAAATGAGGCGTGGATTAAAAAAAAAAAAAAAAAAAAAAAAAAAAAAAAAAAAAAACATATATATGATGTTAAACCGACCCGTTGCCTAAATCGATTTGCCGATTTGTCCCGCCTAGGCGGTTTGTTAACCGTCTTTTGACCAAAACGCCTAATTTTGCCAATTTGCTACAAATTGCGGCGGTGGGGGCTGACTAGCGCCTAGGCCACTTTTTCCAACATTGATATTAGACTTATTAGTTACAATATTTTTTAGATAATTGGCTACAATTTTTGTTATAAATTGTGGGCCTTCATTGAACTATTGCTCCTTATCACGTGGTTCCCTCTAATTGAGAACTTCATCTCAATTCCTCATATTGCTCGCTGTTAGCTCGAGTGGAGTTTGGTATTTGAACTCGAAAATTCGACCATAGTACGTTTCACACTGCATGTCGGACTAACAATATCATAGTAAGATATAAATCTTAATCACAAAATATCATGGATTGTAAGAATATGTTAACTCCTATATTGTTAGAATGTGGTGTATATTGAAAAACTAGGAAACTCTTACATGGTTCAATGGGATAAATGGTGCGTGTAAAATATGTAATCGATCATGGAAATTAGGAAGTCAACATCGAAAAGATTAAAATAGTAGTATTTTTTTAGTAGTGTTTGGCAATCTAACTGTACTTTTAGGTTAAAAGTGTAAAATGACATTGTTAATACAAATAATGTCAAAAACATCATTTGCATTAATCGGTCTCTACTAGTTTTGATAATTACAAAATACAAACACACGTTACATAAAACTACTACTAAGAAGTTTTTAATCGGGAAAACTCATTTTCGTCATCAACATCACTTAAGGTATGTACAAACTTCTACCAACTTGTGCATGTGATCAAAGGATTTAAAAACTTTACATTTTCATGTCATAAAACATTTTTATATAAGTATTTTTGTATAATTTAAAGAAATGTTTTATTAAGAAAATGTTTTCAACATTCAAAACCATAACAGCCATATTTCCTGCTCAAAACCGACAACAAAACTTCACCAGATAGTTTTTCACCACGTCAGGACAAAACGAGGAACGTTTGTTTGGACGATCCTTTAAATAGGACGGCAGTCCCTTATCGATAAGCGACCGTCCAGCATTTAAGGGACCGTCGCCTATTTCCTGACGCCTATAAATACAAAACTGTTTTCCTTCAGAAAGCTTCACCTCTTATGCACCAAAACCTTCTGTATTCCAAAATTCTTTCTAAAACATACTCTTTGATCACATTATCAAGTTCTAGTTGTTTACAAGTGTCACACTCATCCTTCCTCTAAGTGCAAGGGAAGAACATTCGTTGTAATCAAGAAACGAAGTGTTGAAGATGAGTTTTGCTCGTCACATCTTATTGTTGCTGATCTATCATTTCTTTCAGTCATTGTTTCGTGTATGTAATAGGACTTGAGTGCAAGTCTTATATTGTGTATTTTGTTGTATCGTGCCATCGTGTTGGTACGAGGTGTGAAGCCACGTGGGCTTTGGTAGATTGGTTCTAGCTATGATTAGGATTCGACATTCCGCTTAGAGTCGTTAAACTTGGTGTAAGCTTGTGTAAGGTTTGTTCCGCCATAAGGGAGTGTGTTGATATAGTGTTTGTGAAACCCTCGAGTGTGAGACTCGAGGAGTGGAGTAGGGACGAAGGAGTGAGCTTCGTGGCTAAACCACTATAAATCTTTGTGTGCCGGTTTGATCTTTCATTTCTTTATCTTTACTTGTTTACATATCATTGCTTATATTTATTGTTGTGTTGATTTCGCGTAAGCTTCGAATCGAACCTTTTTGTCAAACACAATTCGTAAAGCCAATTTTATAAAAACGTGATTAATAATGGTGAAACTATTCAAACCCTCCCCCCCCCCCTTCTAGTTTCTACAGACATAATTTGTAAAAAATAATTTTCACAATCTTTGAAAAGCTCGTTTTTTGAGAAATTATTTTTTGGTAACTTATTTTTCTAAAATAAATTACAATCTTTGTCACCCAAACAAAGAACGATTTCAAAGTCCTTCAATGAAGGTTTCAACCCACAAGGGTTCGAATCTAGAGAAGGCAGGGTTTACTTCAATTAAGTGTCGTGCCTTCGGGCGGCTTAAGTTGAGGTTTTCCCCCATCGGGTTTCAAATTGGACATGGATTTCCCTTGAAAGAAAGTAACCGTTTAAAAAAAAAAAAAAAAAAAAAAAAAAAAAAAAAAAAAAACTTTTTTTAACATTGAGCATTTTTTTTTATAATTTTGGATTAAAAGCACATTAGAATAAGTTATACACAATGTTTTGAAAACCGGGTTTGAAATCGACCCAGTCGAGTCACCGGTTCGATCGCCGGGTCAACTCGGTTTTCAATTTATTATTTTATTTATTTTTTCGACCAGGTCAACTAGCTCAACCGCCGGATCAACCGGATCGACCACCGGGTCAAACCAGATTTTAATTAAAAAATTTTGAAAAAAGAAAACCCGGCCGGGTTTCGAGAACCGGGTTGACCCGGGTCACTCAAAACCCAGCTGGTCTAACAAGTTAACCCGATTTTAGAAACCCGGGTTTTTTTAAACTTTTTTTTTTTTGCAAGAAACGGTCCAACCGATTAACTCAGCCGGGGTCGACCAGGGTTTAAAAAACTTGAATGATATTTAAAAATTTATTGTTTTTGAGCGAAGGATTTAATCATTAATGGATCCATATTCTACACCTAGCACTCTAACCGTCGGTTAAACCGTCTCTCCCTTTTCTTCGTGTAAATACCCAAGTCACATAATAATCAATTAATCTCGAATCTCTCGTTCCTTTCAAATTCCTTTCAAATTCGCACAGTTGCCTTGTTTTGCATTAGGTATTGTAACTTTATCTTATTTTTCATTTGAAATAAAAAAGAGTTCATTTTAATTTTAGGCTCACTCTATGTATGCGTATATGTTGATTTTAGGGTTAATGTATATGTAACTCTCTTGGGTTAGTTGTACCATATCTACGTATGCGTACGTGTTACTTTTTTTGAGCCTGAATTATAACATCGGGTTATATTTATAGATGTAATTGTGAGAGGTAATTGATGGTTTGTAATTTTATAACTTGTTATTGTTATGTATGTACTTGAAACAAACTTGGTAATCCTCCCTCTTTTCTATCCCCATCTTTGAATATTTATGGTTTTGAAGAAACTTGAACAATATCAAAAGGAAGCACAAGAAGTACTTAGGCAAAGATGTATCCATAGTTGTCATTTGCTCATCTTAGTTTTTTGGTGTAAATAACTGGGTGTTAGACTAACTTATCTTAAATATGTAACTGTTATTTGTACTTGTGATCATAGATGGGAAACAAGAATTTACGCCATTAGTGTCGACTGTCGAGGCGTGTACCATGAAATAAAAGTACTTTAATGATTTATTTACAATTCCACCGGTAGATGAAAGCATATCCTAACGGCCAAGGCTGTTTGGGTTATCTAAACTGTCTGGTTATGTGAGGCTGATTGAAATTGCTGATTCAATTTCTTATATTTTATTTCAGAATGGGAAAGATAAGCTAGACTAGGACTGAATTATTTCTGACATTGTTGAAATGCAGGTAACTACACTTTTGGAATGGACTTTTGAAAAGGATAAAATATATGTTTACACTTGTGTATTATGTTGACTCATACATGAATGTGGATGTGTATATAATCTTTTAGTAAGCAACTGAAATTGGTATTTGCAGGAGGTTGAGCATTCTTCGTTTCTTATTTGTACTAAGGTAATTATCAATATTTATATGCTAATGATTAATTCTAATATATGCAAGATCTAAAGTCTAGACTTTACTTTAAAAGTTTTTCTCTATATTAAATTCATCGGAAAGAAATAAAGTTTTAAGAACTTCATAACTCAACCTTGGTTGTAATGGTATATTAAAACACTTGTGGTTGTTCCTTAGGTTTTGCTAAAGAGTTGTACCAGTGTTAATTTGGTATGTGATTCATTGTAGTTGCTTTTTGCAATTTTTTGAAGTCAAAAGCTGAAGAAGCTATTAATTTGGGCTATATAACCGAGTATAGAGCCCATTTCTAAAATAGAGCTCTGTTTGTGTTTCACATAGTCTCCCCACCCTATACGACCCGTCTATGAAAAACCTGGCTTTATGACCTTTTTCAATCTGGCTCTGCGAGCTTTTTTGTAGTAGTCAGCTGATAAGGAAGGTGGATGGCGACGAGATGTCAAATCCGGTTCCGGGGAGCTTATGGGATACTATAGAAGCTTAAAACACTCTTGGTTGGAATTCAAAGATTGGAGAGGATCGTCATGAAAGAAATAAGTTTGAACTAGATGCAAGGCGCAAAGAAAAGTTGACAACAAGCATGACAAGTTAGCTGAAAATGCCATTCAAAAGCATATAGAAAACCTACTATATGGTGTTGCGCGACTGTTAGTAGCATGAGTTATTATCGATGTTTTGTAGAAGGTACGAATTCGTATTCATATTATGTTTGATACTACATGCTGTAATGGTATATGTGACTTTTGTATGTAGTGCTACTTTGACCATAAAGATTATATATCTTTTGAAATTAGTCACACATTAATTTTGAAACATTAGAGGATATGGAATGGTTATATGGCCATAAAAGATAACAATTTCACCATGCCCAATCCCTTAAGGACCCAAAACTTCATGTATGCACTTGTACCCCTTTATTTTTGTATTGATTGGATGTTTTAGAGAACCACTTCAATGATATTATTGTACAGATTTATGAGAGTTTTTTGTTTCCACAGTTAAATATATAGGGTAACTATATACTAACGGTAGCTATCATTTTAATTGCAGGCTACATTGCTTTGATGTACTTTACCAAAAAAAAAGCTGTACGTGGAGAGCTGCAAAGAAGATGTCAAGATTTTCATAATTTTGATTAGATAACTTTTCTTTGTATCAGATTATGTATGTTAGCTATTTTATATTGAATAACTTTGTCAAAGTACAATATCATATTTTCTATTGTATTTAATTATTTCTATTATGGAATGAAAATATCAATTCATATATCAGACTTGTTGAAAAAATTGTGTTATAAACATTCAACATTTGTGTTGCATGAAATGAAAGTGCTACAAATTATTAGAAAAAGTGTTACAATAATATGTGATAAAACACCAGAAAGTGTTGCACTTATTACATTAAAGTGTTGTATGCTTGCTGCTTCCAAATGAAGAAGTGTTGCACATCAATGTGAAAAGTGTTGTTATTGAATCTAAGAGTGTTGCACCTATGGGTATAAGTGTTACATTTGAGTGTAAAAAGTGTTGCATTTTATTTTAAAAGTGTTGCACATTTTAGTATCACAATTGCTAAACATGGGCAACACTTTCGAAACATGTTGCATAATCTAATATAAGTGTTGCATATACCTAAGGCGACGTTACATAACGCAACACTTGGCAAAGTGTCACATTATGCGTAATGCAACATTTTAAAAACATAATACAACACTTTATTGGTGTTGCCTTAACTTCATTTTCTTGTAGTGACAACAACAACAAGTATTCAGAGACTTAAGTCATGAAAGACTTGAGCCTGCCCTGTGAATCATTCTGATGAACCCAAGATGATGAGTTAGATCCACAATTGTTCCTGGATTCCCTGTAGTTAAATGGTCTTTTATATGTCCAAGAACAATCTACTGAGGACTTTTCAGCAGAATCCCAATTACCTCTTCCCATACACATTTGGTCAGTATATTCATACCAATGATTAACACCAATATATGGTTGAGATCCATATCTATTTCTATTGGTATTCATATATCTATTATTAAAAACAGACCTATTGAAATAAACAGGCCAATCAGCTGGAGTGGAATACATTCTGCTGACATGATACTTAGCCTGTGGAGCTAGTGAAGGTTTGGTATTAGTCCACTTATGTCTAGGTCTATCGTTAACAACAGAAACACCCATCCTCTTTTCATGAAAATCACAATCCTTAATTAAATGAAACTTGCTACCACAAACAAAACACTTCTTTTTCTTATAAGATTTATTAAATCCAAAAGATGTCTTATTAAACATAGAATTATTCAAACAAACATCAGAAACAGAATTGTTTTGTAAACACTGAAAGGATTTGTTTTCATAAGAAGTAAATAACAAGTCTTCAGAAGAGGCTGGTTGATAAAGAACTTCATCAGCAACAACTTCAGAGTCCACAGACTTGTAGGATGACTTGTCATAAATCTTTGTTGAGGACTTGGGTGAGTCTGACTTGGTCTTGGAATCACAGCTGGCATAACTAGAGGTCTCTGAGGTCTTGTCCCTGGAAGAACAAGAGACATAATTGTTAGAATCATTACTAGATATACTTCTAGTGTCAGGGGAGTCATTGATCCTAATGCCAGTGGTTTCCATTGATGCCGGTAAGTCAACCTTGTGGGATGTAGGTCTAGGTGTTCCTACGGTTGGAGGGACTTCAGACTTATTTGGCAAGTCTTTAGACTTTTTTCCAAAGAGATGGTGTGACCCATCAAAGTCAGAGGTTTTGGTAGTAGGCATAAATACACCTCTGATAGGTCCTGGTACTGCATGCAAAGCTCCTTCTTTAACATAATTGGCTAAGCCTGCTGGTGTAGATTTACCCACATCATTCCTAGCCTCTAACCCAACATATTTTTTAAACCCTAAACCTATCCCAGAGTTCACAGCTTGACTACCATAAAGACAACTAGCTAAATTATCTCCTGAAATTAACCAATTTTTATGTAAAGCTATTTCTTTATCTAGTTTCTCTTGCAAAACATTTTTCTCAGACTCAATCCTAGCTTTTTCCTTTTCAGAAAATTTTAATTCATTGCTAGCACATTCTAAATCTCTACTTAAAACTCTAATCTTTTCCTCATAAGCTAATTGATTCTGTTGAAACCACATCTTTTGTTGTTCTAAAGTTTTAAAAGCTTCTTTATAAGTTGCAGCTTCAATAAAACAAGCATTATATTTTGGTTTCATATCATCATAAGCTTCTTTTAGAGTTGTATATTTAGAATCACAATCACAAGCACAAGTAGATACCTGAGGAGAGATTCCCATGAGACCAAAGCTATCATCACAACTAGCCATGCAGGAGATTTGAGGAGAGCTGCTTGTATCATCATCATGCTCATTCCAGTCCACACTAGTATCTATAGCAGTGATCAAGGCCTTTGATTCTCCAGCTTCCAATTCTTTCTTCTTGTATGCTGAATACCTGGTACTAGCTTCACCCTTCTTGGCTGTGCATTCTCTTGCAAAGTGACCAATTTCTCCACAAGCATAACACTTCACCTTCCTTCTATCAAACCTAGCTGCATCTCTTCCTTCAACATTGAGCTTTTTACCAACCTTTTGCTCAAATCTTTAAACCTTGAGAGATAGCATAGCCATCTGCCACTTTAAGTCCAACTCTTCTAAAGCAAGTTCATCTATCTGCTCAAAATCTTCATAAGCTATTTGTTGCTGTTTATCAACTTCAGCAACAAACGAATGAAGTACATCTTCCATCACATTGCTAATCTTCGGATGAGTTATTGGATTAGCACTTGAAAAAGACAATGTGGTCATTGGAAGACTTTGGCTTGGGGTGGATGAACTTGAGTAAACCTGTGGTGCTGAGGATGGACTGGTATAGGTATGTGGCATGTAGTTTGAGTTAGAACTGACAAATGCAGATTGTGAAGGAGTTGCTGCATATGGAGAGAATCCCTTTATGTCACCTTCCAAAGCTCTGAGTTTGTTGTACAAGTCATCAAAGGTGAGGTAGTCCAAGCCACCTTTGGTTTTCAAAGATATGCTCACCTGAGACCATGAGGGAGGCAAGGCTCTTAGAAACCTAGAGTTCACCTCCTCATTGTCAGGTCTGGCTAACAGCTGATTCAAGTGACTCAGAATCTTCTAAAATCTGTCATAACCTTTGTGGAGACCTTCCTCTTCAGTAATCTTGAATTCTTGAAACTCCATCTTCAGCATACTTTTTCTCATCGTCTTTGATTCTTCATTCCCACCAAATCTAGCTTTTATGGCCCACCAGATTTCTCTTGGATCAGTCATGGAATGAAAATCTCCCATGTGGTCATTAGGGATTGCCTGCAGCAATATGGTTCTTGCTTTGTTCTCCCTTTGAATAGCAAGAATTTCTTCAGCAGAAACAGGTTCCAAAATTGTAACTTTCCCATTAGCATCAACACTTTGCTTTTTAGGACGACAACCATTGAGTATAACATTCTAGAGGTTATAGTCAACACTTGCAATCTAGTTCTGCATCTTCATGGCCCAGATTTCATACTCATCCTTCCTAAGAAAAGGAAGTTTTGCATTGCTGTTGGAGAAGGCCACCTGTTGTAGTTGTTGAGTAAGAGAGCCTGCTTCAGAGAGAGCACATCACCTCCTGGTTTGTCTGCCATTGGTTTTGATTGAATAGTTATGTGATTGTTTAGAGGTTACAGAGAGTATCTAGTGGCTCTGATACCACTTGTAGGGATCTATATCTTGATAGATCACGAGCCAATAGATCGTTCGCCAACTAATGTAATCACTAGTTAAACTAAGTTAGATAATCTCTGTGAGCTTGTAATTATGCGGAATATAAAAACAAACTTATACTAAACTTGATCCTCTATGGATCAATAAACTAATAATATTAATGAAACTCGTACTAGAAAACTTGTATCTATTACAATGATCTAGGGTTCCTTATATACTAGTGGAAACCCTAACCTTTCTTACAAGAAACGAATAATAATAAACTATTAAAAGATATTCTACATATCTTGTCCTAAAATACATAAGTTCTATCCACGGTTTTACTCTATCCGTAGGATCTCTATACATCCGCAGGAACCAGTCATCAGCAGAAAGTCACTAAGCCTTCCGCAGGAACCTGTCAGCAGTATCAATCAGTAGTATCTTCAATAATTCCTTACACAAATTTTCAACCAAAAATGGCAAATCTAATCCAGAAAAATTTCCCTCACAAAAGGACAAGAAAATCCAACGTTCAGGAGAGCGGCCCCATTAATTATACTAGGCGGCCCCCTTAATCATTAAGGGGACCGCCCCCTAATTAAGGGGACCGGCACGCTCCAAAACAGTATTTTCTGGCCCTTTAAATATTGGATCATTCCACATATTTTTCTCACCTTTTTGCACTAAAAACTTTCTGATCTAAACATCCCTCTCCATCCTCTAAAAATCCTTTGATCATATATACATTAATCTTTGTTTCAAAGTGATTCAAGCCTCAACACTCAAAGTGCAAAGAGAAGAATACTTCTGTTAGAAGTATTACAACTTAGTATCATCTTGCTATCTAAGTTGCTTGTTTATCTCTTCTTGTAAATCTTTCATATTTTGGTGAATAAGGTGTATGTATTAGTTAGCTAGATTTAGTTATAGAATCTAGAATTGTTGTAAGTGTGAAGTGGAACTTGAAGTGAAGAAGTAGTGTTGGATATTAGTGGTGATAGGAGATAGTAGCAATAGTGACTAGTAGTGAAGAAATTGAAGCTTCCAAGTGGAGAAGACTAGAAGACATTAGTAGCTTGAAGTTGTGAAGACATTAGTGGCTTGAAGTTGGGAAGACGTTAGTGCCTTGAAGTTGTTAAGTTGCAAGACATTGAAGTTGTGAAGTATTTGTGAAGGCGTGAAGATACTTGTGGTGTGAAGAAATATAGAAGAAGTGAAAAGGTGTGAAGAAGGTGTGGTGTGATATTTGTTGTGAGATTGGTTCTAGCTACAATTAGAACTCGACATTTTGCTTTGTGTCGTAAATTGGTGTACGCTTTTGGTGTGTACGGTTTTCTCCG
The DNA here is from genome assembly GCA_030686995.1 of Artemisia argyi. Classification (NCBI taxonomy): domain Eukaryota; kingdom Viridiplantae; phylum Streptophyta; class Magnoliopsida; order Asterales; family Asteraceae; genus Artemisia; species Artemisia argyi. The sequence goes on along the minus strand of CM060678.1, from coordinate 78,537,840 downwards.
CCATAAGGGAGGTTGTTAACTTAGTGAAGAAAATTCTCGAGTTCGGTGCTCGGGGAGTGGAGTAGGGCAAGGAAGGTGTCCTTGTAGCCGAACCACTATAAATCCTTTGTCTCTCGGTTTGATCTTTCCATCTCTAACTCTTTGCTTGCTTACCTATTAGCTTTTCGTACATTGTTATAATTGTGTGTTGTGCATATATTGATTTCACATAAAAGATCAAACTAGGTTCCATTTACAACATTAATTGTACATTAGTAAAATATAAGTATATACAATTATTAAAACATATATACATATATAAATACAAACTTACATTTGAGTGAGATATATGAAATTATAATTTCTATTCAACACTTTAAATAAGTAGTATTTATGTGATATATGTAAATTAATTTGTATCTATACTTTAGCTTCAAAGGTTTTTACAATTAGCATCAATTCTTTAAAAGCAAACTTTTACTAAACGAAAAAGGCACAAAACTATTCAACCCCCCCCCCCCCTTCTAGTTTTCCACACGAGAGTCGTCCGTTTCTTGGAGAACCATGAGGTGAGACAATGTCCAACAAAAGTACAAATACCACTTGTGCTTTTTCTATCAACATAGTCACCGGCATGATCCTAGTCGGCATACACTATGGTTTCTACTCCCGTTCCTTTGAAATACAATAAACCTGAATGTGTAGTACCCTTAATGTATCTAAAGATCCGTTTAACGGCTTCAATATGAGTTGTTTTAGGATCTTCTTGAAAATGAGCATATAGACAAACACTAAACATAATGTCGGCTCTACTAGCCGTGAGATAGAGTAGACTTCCAATCATACCTCTATATTTAGTGTTATCTATGGATACGTTTTCCTCATCCTTGGGTGAGTTTAGTTTCCAAGGACATAGGTGTTTTGATTGGTTTTGCGTCTTCAAGATTAAATTTCTTGAGCATGTATTTTATGTATTTGGATTGATTAAAGAATATTCCATCTTCTAATTATTTTATTTGATGTCCTAAGAAAAAGTTGAGTTCTCCCATCATACTCATTTCAAACTCATCATGCATGACTTTCGAGAAATCATCACATAATTCTTGACAAGTTGATCCGAATATGATGTCATCAACATAGATTTGGACTATGATAATGTGTGAACCTTTCTTCTTAGTGAAAAGAGTATTATCAACGAGGCCCATGGTGTACTTATGGTCAACTAGAAAGGTCTTAATTCGATCATACCATGCTTTTGGAGCTTGCTTAAGTCTGTATAAAGCCTTTTTAAGTTTGTAAACATGATTATGTTTTTCAAAGTCGGTGAAGCCCGATGGTTGAGCAACACAGACTTCTTCATTTATGAAGCCTTTTAAAAATGCACTTTTGACATCCATTTGGAAGATTTTGAAATCATGTGCACATGCATATGCAAGTAAGATCCTAATAGACTCGAGCCTAGCTACCGAAGCAAAAGTTTCATCGTAGTCAATGCCTTCTTGTTGATTATAACCTTGAGCTACTAGTCTAGCTTTGTTTCTTGATACAATACCATTTTCATCCATTTTATTACGAAAGACCCATTTTGTTTCGATTATTGTTTGACTTTTTGGTTGAGGAACTAATGTCCAAACGTCATTTCTAACAAATTGGTTTAATTCTTCTTGCATGGAAATTACCCAGGATTCATCTTTTATGGCTTCGTTTATATTTTTAGGTTCAATGGTTGACACAAAACAAAAGAAGTTACGCTCATTTTGAACTTTTGATCTTAGTGTTCTTTCGTTAAGTTTTCCTATAACACTATCTAATGGATGACTTTTAGACTCTTTGACATTAACAATTTCTTTGTTTAATAGTTCATCTTCCTTGTCATTATCTAAGTTTACTTGATTATCCACTACTTGACTTTCAACTAAGTCATCATCCACCAAAGGTGATGTCTTAGAGGGAGGTGGACTTTCGTCGAATGTTACGTTCAACGATTCCTCGACTCTTAAGGTTTCTTTGTTCAAGACAATATAAGCTTAACTATTTTGTGAGTATCCAAGAAATACACCTTCATAAGAATTTGGGTCAAATTTGGTGAGATAATCCTTTGTGTTAAGAATGAATCATTTACTCCCAAACACTCTAAAATATCCTAATGTAGGCTTTTTACCTTTATATAATTCATAAGGAGTCTTGTTTAGAAATGGTCTAATTAGGACACAATTTAAAATGTAAGTTGACGTGTCAACGGCGTTACACCAAAACTTTTGTGGAATGTTTTATTCATTAAGCATTGTTCTACTCATCTCTTGAAGAGTCCGGTTTTTACACTCTACTACACCATTAGATTGAGGAGTACGTGGTGCCGAAAAGTTATGAGTTATACCATTTTTATCACAAAAGTTTCCAAATTGAAATTCATTGTCAAATTGACGACCGTGATCCATTCTAATAGACACAATGCAAGTTCCTACTTGATTTTGAATTTTCTTACTTAAAATTTCAAATTGGTCAAAAGCTTCATTTTTACTTTTCAAAAATTCTGTCCAAGTGAATCTTGAATAATCATCCACTACTGCCAAAGTGTAGAAGTTACCTCCATAACTTTTCAAAAATACATATGCAATAGTTCTAGACACCTAGATGTAGACACCATATTTTTAGCCTTATGGCTACTATGAACTTGTTTACCAATTTTGCAAGTATCACAAAAGTGTTGGTCATATTTCAATTTGGGTAGGTTTCTAACTAAATCTTTAATGGAGAGATTTTTTATAAGTCTCATATTAGCGTGTCCTAAACGTCTATGCCATAAAGTTGAAGGTTCATCTAATGAGTTGAGGCAAAGTTTGTCTCTAGATGTTTGATCCATCTTCATGACATATACGTTGTTCTTAAGGACACCTTTGGCTATGGTAATACCGTCTTTAAGTATTTTACTTCCATTTTCATTGAAAATGATGTTATACTTTTTACGGCAAAGCTGACTAATACTAAGGAGATTTAAACCTAAGTTATCAACATGAGCTACATCATCAATAGAAAGAGAGTCATGAGAGATTGTACCTTTTACGATGATCTTGCTTTAAACCTTGCTACCAAACGTAACATTACCTCCATCATATGCTTGTTGAGTTGAGAAGAGGCTTTTGTTCCCCGTCATATGCCTTGAGCAACCACTATCTTTGATCCATTCATCCAGTTCTAAACTAACTTTCAAACATACCTATTTTAAGCAAAACACTCAAACGTTTGGTCCCCAATATCTCATGGGTCCATTTTGGTTAAACATGCCATTGACTTGGTTCATGTATGGAAAAGGAAGATATGGGTTCCATGACATGTATTTTGGTGTTTGATAATGTCTAGGTATGTTTTGGTTCCAACCATGTTGATATTTTGATAGTGTGTTGTAGTTGCTCTTTGGAAAAGGGCGTTTGGGAATAGGAATTTTAGGTCTCGGTTGAGTAGTTTTAGTTCTAAATTCATTTCTACTAAGTCCTACTCCAACTTTAATAGCCGGTTTTAGTTTTGTTTCATTTACACTAGTATTTGACTTATTTGTGACTTTAACGAATTTAGTACGATCCGATGTGGAAACTAGTATTTCTGCAGCAGGTCTCGCGGAACCTTTGGGTTCAATGGACGGAACCAAATTTTTGGTTCCGTCTGGTTCGTGAGCACCTATAGCATTTTTGCTAGTTTTTTTATCCTTTTACGTTTTGGTTTGCTTGACTCTTTGAAGTTTCTGACTTCACGAATCCGAATCCCATTTGATCAAATGGCGACTTTTGAAGTTTCATTATTTCATCCGCACAAGAAATGCTTTTAACAAATCTTTTAAACTTTGTGGTTTGTTTTATTAGATAATCTTGAGTAATTTTAAGCTTCTCAATTTCAAGTTTAAATTCTTGACATGATTTACACATCGTGTCAATATTTTTACTCCTTTCTAATCTCTTAGCTTTTTCTTTTAATTCATAAACTTAATTTTCCAAAACTTCCTTTTTGGTTTTCTAAAACTTGTTTTTGTTTATGATTTTTAGGCTCAGTTCATAAAGTTTGTTATATTCAATTTGCAATGTTTCATCAACAATGGAAGAACAAGATGAATTGGAGTGTACCTCATTTGAGTCCTGAGCCATGAGAGCAATCTCGTCATTCTTTGGTTCCTCGTCATCACTTTCACTATCACTCCAAGCACCACTTACAAAAGTACTTTGAGGTTTACTTTTGGGTGGCTTTGGACATTCTCCTATGAGATGACTTGTGTCTCCGCATCTAAAACACTTTCTTTCACCTTTTCCTTTCTTATCATCTTTATCTTTTCTGAAAGCTTTCTTGTCATCTCTAGGTTGCCTTACAAACTTCCCTCGTCTTCTAAAGAAATACTAGAAGTCTCTAACGGCCATGGCATACTCTTCATCATCACTATCTGAACTAGATTCTTCAGCATCACTTGATTGAACTCAAGCTTTCAAGGCAATGGACTTGACCTTTTCTTTCTTGCTTTTAACTATTTCCGAATCTTTTTCCATAACCATTTCATGAACTTTGAGGTTTCCAATTAGCTCATCAAGTGACATGCTTAAAAGATCTTTAGATTCTTCAATTGCGATCACTTTGGCTCTCCACTTCGGATGGAGTGCTCTAAGGAATTTCCTGACAAAATTCTTGCTACAAAAAGATTCATCAAGTGCTTTAAGTGAGGTAATAATAGTGTTAAACCTAGCAAATGCACAATCAATAATTTCATCTTCGGTAATAGAAAATTGTTCATATTGTTGAATAAGAAGATCAATTTTATTACCTTTACTTGTGAATTTCCTTGATGAGTAACTATTAAGGATTGCCAAATTTCTTTAGCGGTTTTGCATATAAAAACTCTTTCATACTCTTTCTTTGGTAAAACATTGTAAAGCATCATTTTAGCTTCATTATTTTTGGCAATCAATTTCTTTTGATCTTTATTATGTTTAGTAATTGAGCTATCCTCATCTTTACTATTTGCAATATCCTTAAAAGTGGCTATATTATCACCATCAATAATTATATACCATAGATCTATATCTTTAGACTTCACGTAAGTTTCAAAATGATTTTTTCAATATATAAAACCGTTTGCTTCAAAAAGTGGTGGTCTTTGCATAGATTGCCTGGTATGTGTTAATTCACATACCATTTTATGGCCAAATACCGACCCAAATTGACTAAATGAACTAACAAATGCCAAAGAAATATGTGTTTTTATGTTGTGAACATGCAGGTACGGATTTATCACAAAAAGACAAAAGATCATGCAAAAACCGGAAATACGGGCACGAGAGTGGGAGATGGTCAAAAAGTCAAAGCTGAGATCCAAAACTCAACACAAGTCCTTCATGAATTCAAGTTTGGCAAAATTAATCCTTGAAAGTTACTTTGCAATAATAGCATTTTCAGTCCTTGAAGCATTGGCAAATTACAAAATTGGTCCTTAGATTCTCATATTACAAATCTGAAAATAAAACACAAGTTTTGGCCTATATGTGTAATCCAATCCAAAATTCCTAAAAGCCCAATATTATATTACCCAAGCCCACCCCAATCATGGTCAAAGTCCATTAACCTACGGTCAAATAGTCAATTCCAGGGTCAATGTAATAAAAATAAACACACGCACCCATTTTTCCCCCCAATCCCCTCAATACCCAGAACCCAAAAATATACATGAACCCTAGCTCATCAATTTGCTCAATTGATCACACCACACCAATTAACCATCAATTAACCTATGATTGGTTCTTCTAGAAGAACAATCACGTGTCAGAGCGCGTGTCAGAGAGATTGATAGATGCTGTGTGGACACTTGGCAGCTCATGATTGGAAGAGACACGTAATTCTTCTGCCTTGGATCCGTTTTCTAGAAGCTTGTCAGCACATGGCAGTGAGTATACACATTTGGGACAGATAGAAGCACATCATTGGTCAGGCCACCTCATTCATTCTCATCCAAGGGTTGTGGTTTAAGAGAAGAAACACAAATGCAATGTAAGGGCTGTAAGATGAAGTGAAGAAGCACAATGAGGTGTGGATCGCCAACCTGGAAAAGAAGACCCCAACCCCTTCACCTCATCTATGAATAGGGAGTTATTTTAGCTTAATTGTATGTAGTTTTTAGAGTTGAGTTATGCTGTCGAATTTATTTGAGAATTGTTTTAGTTAAATTCCATTTCACATTTTGTAATTCCTTTTCATATTAATAAAAATCTAGTTCTATTTTCTTTTATCCTGTTTCAATCTTTAATTCTGTTTAGTTTTTTTTAGCTTATTGTTTTACTGTTAGGATCTATTTCTTATTCTGAAAGTTTGTTTTTAAATTTAGTTTTAGTTTTTATAAATTCAGATTCATATATTAGTTTCAAAAATTTATTCATAAAAATATAAATAAAAATCAGAAAAACAATAAAAAAATAAAAAAGGTTTCAAATAAGTTGTTCAGGTCTGAGATAAGCTGATTTAGCTTATAAAACAGTACATTCAAGCTTATATAGCTTGTTGTGTACTTGTTACTGTTCCATTCAAAGGAGGTTTGAATCCTGAGTTTGCAGAGGTGTAAGTTGGATAAGCTTGGTCAGACAGGGAAGGACCTGCCTATCCTAGAGATAGGCAAGCATAGTGAGTCCCCCTCTGTTCATGCTGAGGGGGAGTATTTTGGTAAAAATTCTGATTCAAGTCATTTAGCACTAGTGTCTGATTTGTACTCTTAATCATTCTTAATAATTGTTTATTATTTGATTGTGATAAGCTGTTTAGAGATAGTAATAGTTGAGATAGATCTTGATTGATTTAGTAGAATTGCTGTTTGATTTACATTTGTTGCAACTGTTTGTGTATTATTGACTTAGTAGATTAGAATTGCTAGTATAGTTGAGTATTTGTTATAATTGAGTATCTCAGAATTAGCATAATTGATTGATCCTGTGTTTTGGGAGAATTAACTGAGCTCATTATAGTAACCTGTTAACTGTAATGGTTCTGAGTTCAAGAGATTGGTGGACAGATTAAAGAAATTAATAGTTCATAATGATGGTGGTGATATAAGGTAGTGTTTGGCTCTAGTTGATTTTCTGATTTCAAAATTGTTTCAGAGGGTTTTGGTGGTTCAAACATTAAACTCAGGCTGTATGTAGGTTAAATCAAGCATTAAAACTGTTGTTCATTTATTAAAAATCAACTTCACTTTTAGTTTCATCTTATTAGCATATCAGTTAATAGAATAGGTTGATTATTCTTATAAGTAGTTTCATTAGTAGGAGTTTGAGCTTATTTTAGTCATACATTAGCTTAGAGTACCATTTTCAGTAAAACTTAGTTAATCAAAATTCATTTTGGTCAATATTTTTAGTCAAATTAGAAAGTCAAAAGCTCTTATATTCAGTTTTGGTTCAGATATTGAGCTAAGTTCTAGTTGAGATTATTGATTGGAATTACCTGTGGATTGTTAATTTTAGAAGTTTTGTAGTCAGTAAATCATATTCAAAAAGAAAAAGTTAGTTTAGACCTCATTTGCTTTTTAGGAAATTGCTTTAAAGTTGAAAGTCTGATCTTCAAGACTTCATGTGCATCAGTATTTGGTGCATTTTCTGGCTTCATTTTGAGTAGACAAATGGATTAGAGTATTTTCTTTTGGTCATTTTGAGATCTCAGTATAGGTGTCTAGTATTTGCCCCACTAACATTGTAAATCTGAGCTTATTTGAAGTACTTAAATTGGACTACTTATTAGGGGATTAGAACTGATTTTCTGAGTTGTGGATTAAGCCTGCTAGTGCTTAATTGAGTTTAGACAAGTGATCTTTTTGTTTTTCTGAACTCTTCAGTAGTGTATAAAGAGTTGTGTATGAATAAAATGCTTCTGGCTTAATTTGCTTGAGTATGAGCTTATTCATTGGCTTATAATACTGCTTATTTCTAATATCCTATTATACAGAGCCTATTGTGATATGTAATTGTGCATTTCTGAGCTTATTTGAGCATCTTTCATCTGTTTTCAAATAATCATTCAAGTTTTGTTCACAAGTGCTTATAAATAAGCACTTGTGATAAGCAGTTTGCATTGAAAAAGCACTTTTACTGTTCATTTTGGTTTCAAAATTTTTCTCTGAGTTCTTTTTATTATTTTTGATTTTCTGGAATTTTTCTAGATTTTTCCAAGCATTTTTACTATTTTTCTTAATTTCTTTTTGATTTTATTTATTTTTAAATAGTTTTTAAACGCCAAAAATCCATAAAAATTCAGAAAAAGCTGTGAAAAATACAAAAATATTTTTAGAAATTCTTTTATAATATTTTGGAATTTTCAGAATTTAATTTTTGTTTTTCCACTTTTATTTTCTATTTTCTTCCATTTTTAATTCATTTTAAAATTACAAAAAGCAAAATTAATTCATAGATAATAATAGAAAAGTTAAAAAAATATTTTTCTTTTTCTTGAAATTCATTTTATTAGTTTAAGATTTTTAGAAAATATTTTCAAGTTTCTAGGATCATTTTTCAATAAACGTTACGTTTTAAATAACTTGGTTGCATTTCCGTTTTTACGTTTTAGACTTTTGTGCATTAATTGCTTATACTATTTGAATAATTCATTTTTGTTTGTGAATACTTGAATATCTTGATTGTTATTTTCACTTTTTCACTTCTCAATTCACGGTTTCACAAATCAATATTCTTGATTCCATTCGCCTTCACTTGGATACGACTCGGGTGATTCGTATTTTACGCGGATCATTTAGATAAAATACTACAATATATTATATAAGTTGATTTTCACACAATCAATATTTGGCGCCGCTGCCGGGGAAGGTCGAAGTGAATTTTTGAATATCGTTTTGAAAAATCGTGTTTTGTTAAGCCTTCCTCTACTTTGTATATATATTTCTATAAAAATTGAAAAATTCAAAACACTTTTCCTAAAGTGTTTACAAAAATACCAAAAAAAATAAAATAATAAATTTACAGCCTCGACTCTCCCGTGGAAGGGAGGGCGTTGTAAACCAAAAAGGTCTCACAATATAACAAAAACGTGAAATTATTTGATTATCGGATTATTTCAATTACTACAACCGGTTAAGCGGGAAATACGGAAGCAAAGACATTAAATTGCTAGCTGAAGAGAGAAACACTCTTCTTTCCCGTCCCGTCGCGTGTGGTTTTGAAAGAAACGGTTTTCGATTAACGTAACGTTTTAATAAAAAGAAAAACAAAAGAAATAAAAAGTTTTTGTGATAAAAAATAAAAACAAAAAGATTTTCCTTTCTTTTTTCTTTTTCATTTTTTTTTTTGAATTTGCTTGTGGTGTATGCACACCCGTTCTTCTTTTGAGAGTCTTACGTCTCCGAGCGGGTTTTACAACATACTAGTCGGGTTCATTTCCTTGACGACGAGGAGATGAACCAAAACGAACAACACAACGGACCCCCGCCGATGGGACAACAACCGGCATTTGATCCACGTCCAATGGAGGAACAACTCCAATCACCATTCAATGGTGTGAGGAGAGCTATTGTGATTCCGGACATCAATGCTAATTTTGAGATCAATCACGGATTACTCAATTTGATCACGGGTATATCCTTTCACGGGTTTGATAACGAAGACCCCTATGCTCACATCAGAAATTTCACCGACATCGCTGAGACCGTAAGAATGAACCAAGTTCCTCACGATGTGGTGAAATTGAAGTTATTTCCATTCTCCTTAAAAGGAGCAGCCCGGACTTGGCTGGAAAAGGAACCACCTAATTCGATTCACACTTGGAATGATCTTGCTTCAAAGTTTGTGAATTATTTCTATCCTCCCTCTAAAACTTCTGACCTACGTTCCCAAATCTTTCGGTTCCAACAAGCTTTTGATAAGTCGTTTAGTGAAGCTTGGGACCGCTTCAAAGATTTGTTGGAAAAATGACCTAACCATGGGTTCACCGACCTTCAGCAGATTGACACTTTCTATAATGGGTTATGTCATGTTGACCAAGACTCACTCAACTCTGCTGCGGGTGGGAATTTGTTGGCTAGGAACACGAATGATGCTTTCACGATAATTGAAAATAAGGCTCGTGTTAGAATGTCAAGAAATAAACCGAAAGTGTCTAATACTGGTAAAAGTAATGATGAAATGATAAGTATGCTTGTGACTTTAACAAAGAAAGTTGATGCAATGCCTATGGAAAAATCAAGTCATCAAGTCAATGTCGTTAATCAAGGTTGTATTACTTGTGGTGGTCCACATCCGTATTATGAGTGTCCGACGACCGGCTCTTTTGCTCAAGAGAACGTGTATGCTACGAACATGGGTGGCAACGGTTACCCACCTCTTCAAGGAGATCGTAGTCTTCTCAATTACCGTTCGAGCCATTATCTTGGACCACCCGGTTTTCAAAATCAGAATCATAATAACAATGTGCAAAACCGTACACATCAAACTAATCAAAATCAAAATCGGCAAAATCAAGGTTTTCAAAACCAAGGTGTAAACCACAATTGGAATTTTCAGGGAAATCAAAACCAAGCCCCGCATCAAGGGAACAATTTTCAAAATAATGGGAATTTTCAGAATAACAATCATGGAAATCAGAACAATGGCAATTTTCAAAACCGTGGGCAAAATTTCAATAATCAAAATCAAGCTGTTATTCCAAATCCGTCGCCCACGGAAGAGTTGATTAAGCAATTGATTCAAAGTCAACAAGCCTTAATAGCTAAACAAGATGAAACAACAAGGTTATTTGCTACTCAAATCAACGATATTAACAAGCGTTTAAATGATCGACCCTCGGGCTCTGGAACGTTGCCAAGCAACACGATCGCTAACCCGAGGGGCGATGCAAAAGCGATCATAACAAGGAGTGGTGTTACTTATGATGGACCGACGGCTCCGACTACCTCTTCTTCTCTACCCCCCAAGGTAGTCGTCCGTGAACCCGAGGTGACAACAGATACGGAAATTCCTATTAATAATGGAAGGACCAAAGACATCCAACCTCCGGTGGTCCCGACGTCTAAAGGAAAGGAAAAAGTTGTTAATGAAAATGAAAAGGAAACACCGGTTAAAACAAAGTTGCCATATCTGTAACGCTTAAATGAACAAAAGCACCGCGAGAAGGATAAAAACCAAATGGAAAAGTTCTATCAGATTTTTCAAGAGTTACACTTTGATATAAGTCTCGCGGATGCTATACTTTTGATGCCAAAATTTGCTTCGATGCTAAAAGGTCTTTTAAATATTAAGGAAAAGCTTTTTGAAATGTCAAGGACTCAAATGAATGAGAATTGCTCAGCGGTTCTTCTTAAAAAGCTACCCGAAAAGCTTAAAGACCCTGGCAAGTTTCTTATACCGTGCAATTTTCCGGGTATGGTTCAATGCTTCGCCTTGGCCGATCTTGGTGCTAGCATTAACCTAATGCCATTGTCGATATGGAAAAATTTGTCTCTCCCTAACTTGACACCGACGCTTATGACCCTCGAGCTTGCCGACCGATCTACGTCTCGTTCAATTGGCATAGCTGAGGATATTTTTGTCAATGTTGGGAAATTCCATTTCCCTGTAGATTTTGTGGTTTTTGATTTCGATGCCGATCTACAGGTTCCTCTCATTCTCGGGAGAGGATTCCTAAGGACCGGTCATTATTTAATTGATGTTTACGACGAGGAGATTACCTTACGTGTGGGAAATGAAGCCGTTACTTTCATTCTTAACCAAACTGCGAGATACTCCTCCGATTACTATGTTTCTTCCGTCAGTCGTATCGATGTTATTGATGAAGCTACGGAGGAGTATTCTCAAGAACTTCTTGGTTTCACCGACAATGCTTCGAGTGGCAATCCCACTCCTTCTTTTGAACCAATCGTCTCCGATTCTTCCCCTTCCCTCACTCCGTTTGAGGGAAGTGATCTCGCTTGGGAAGAAATTAATGCTTGTCTTTCAAATGAATCATTTTCACCGGAAATTGATAATAATAACTTTGATCCAGAGGGGGACATTTTATTAATTGAGAAATTGTTAAATGAAAACCCGATTGTTTCTTCCCCTCCGATGGACCTAAAAATGGCAGACGTAAAAGAAGTTAAGCCGTCTATTGAGAATCCTCCGGAGCTCGAGCTCAAGGATTTTCCTCCTCATCTCGAATACGCATACATGGAAAAAAATGATAAATTACCGGTTATAATATCAAGAGGCCTTAAAGATGAGGAGAAGACACGACTCTTAGATGTGCTTCGGAAGCGTAAAAGTGCGATTGCATGGCAAATTTCTGACATTAAGGGAATCGACCCTCGATTTTGCACTCATAAGATTTTACTTGAAGAAAATCACAAAGCTTCCGTCCAACAACAACGACGGGTTAATCCACAAATTCACGAAGTGATCAAAAAGGAAGTTATCAAACTCCTTGACGCTGGAATGATTTATCCGATCTCGGATAGTTCATGGGTTAGCCCAGTTCATTGTGTGCCAAAGAAGGGCGGAATCACTGTTGTGAAGAATGATAATAATGAGCTTATACCGACTCGACTTGTGACCAGATGGAGAGTTTGTATCGACTACCGCAAGTTGAATAATGCGACACGTAAAGACCATTTCCCGCTCCTTTTTATGGACCAAATGCTTGAACGTTTAGCGGGAAATGAGTTCTATTATTTTCTGGATGGCTTTTCTGGGTACTTTCAAATTCCCATTGATCCCCAGGATCAAGAAAAGACCACTTTTACTTGCCCATATGGAACGTTTGCCTATCATAGAATGCCCTTTGGCTTATGTAACGCTCCAGGCACGTTTCAACGGTGTATGATGGCCATTTTCTCTGATATGATTGAAAAAACCATGGAAGTGTTCATGTACGATTTCTCCGTCTATGGAAATTCTTTCGACTCTTGCCTCTCCCATTTGGAAAGTATGCTAATTCGGTGTGAAAACACTAATTTAGTTCTAAATTGGGAGAAGTGCCACTTCATGGTTAAAGAGGGCATAGTCCTCAGCCATAAGATATCCAAATCTGGGATAGAGGTGGATCGTGCAAAAGTCGATGTTATTGCTAAGCTACCACATCCTACGACCGTCAAAGGAATCCGAAGTTTCCTTGGTCATGCTGGCTTTTACCGACGTTTTATCCAAGACTTCTCCAAAATTGCCCGGCCTCTGACCCACCTTTTAGAGAAGGATGCTCCGTTCAACTTCACAAATGAATGCATCGATGCATTTAATGTCTTAAAGAAGAAGTTAACGGAGGTACCAATCTTAGTTGCCCCTGATTGGGACTTACCATTTGAGCTAATGTATGATGCAAGTGATTATGCCATTGGTGCAGTTCTGGGGCAACGTAAGAACAAGTATTTTCAACCGATACACTATGCAAGTAAGACCATGAATGACGCCCAACATCACTACACAACTACCAAAAAGGAAATGCTAGCGGTTGTCTATGCTTTTGAGAAATTTAGATCTTATTTGCTACTTAAAAAATGCATAGTGTATACGGACCACTCAGCCCTAAAGTACTTAATGGCAAAGCAAGATGCTAAGCCACGTTTAATGCGGTGGGTTCTTTTGCTCCAAGAATTTAATGTCGAAATACAAGACAAGAAAGGAGCTGAGAACCTTGCTGCTGACCACCTTTCACGACTTGAGAACCCCCATCAAAGTGCTCTTGAGAACAAGGAAATTAACGATGCTTTTCCTCTCGAGACACTTGGGAGTGTGACTAAACTTGACCAAAGTACCCCATGGTTCGCCGATTTTGCGAATTACCATGCAGGGAAATTCATTAGGAAAGGGATGTCATCCCAACAAAAGAAGAAATTCTTTAAAGATGTCTAACATTATTTTTGGGACGACCCCTATTTGTTCAAAGTCTGTGCGCATCAAGTGATCCGGCGGTGTGTTCACGGTACAGAAGCCGTTGAAATTCTTAAAGCATGCCATAGTGGACCCACGGGGGGACATCATGGTACCAACTTCACCGCAAAGAAAGTGTTCGATTCTGGCTTTTATTGGCCGACGATATATCGGGATGCCCATGAATTGGTGAAAACATGTGATTCTTGCCAACGTCAAGGGAAAATTTCTCAAAAAGATAAAATGCCACAAAATGTGATTCAAGTTTGTGAAATTTTTGACGTTTGGGGCATCAATTTCATGGGGCCATTCCCGTCGTCCAGAGGAAACAAGTACATTCTCGTGGCTGTCGATTACTTATCTAAATGGGTAGAAGCGAAGGCGCTCCCACTAATGACGCCCGAGTTGTTGTTAAGTTTTTAAAGAGTCTCTTTTCCCGATTTGGTGCACCTCGAGCCATCATAAGCAATCGTGGGACCCATTTTTGCAATGATCAATTTGCAAAAGTAATGCTTAAATATGGTGTCACACATCGTCTTTCCACGATTTATCATCCACAAACGAGTGGTCAAGTTGAGGTCTCCAATCGTGGTTTAAAACGTATATTAGAAAGGACAGTAGGAGAGCACCGTGCCTCTTGGGCCGACAAATTAGAAGATGCATTATGGGCTTTCCGGACCGCTTACAAAACTCCCATTGGGTGTACACCATATAAGATAGTTTACGGGAAAGCTTGTCATTTTCCCATAGAACTTGAGCACAAGGCCTACTGGGCCTTAAAACATGCAAACTTTGACTTAAAAACAGCGGGTGATCACAGAAAAGTTCAATTGAATGAGTTAGTCGAACTCCGTGATCAAGCTTACGAGAATTCTTTGATATATAAAGAGAAAACAAAAATAATCCATGATGCCAAGATCAAAGACTGCGTTTTTAACGTTGGTGATCCAGTGCTACTTTTTAACTCTCGTTTAAAGATTTTCTCGGGTAAGCTTAAAACCCGTTGGTCTGGACCATTCACAATAACCCAAGTTTTCCCTTATGGTACCATTGAGTTAGCTCAACCCGATGGTCCCAATTTTAAGGTGAATGGTCACCGTTTAAAACATTACTTTGGAGGGGATGTACCAACCATGGTAGTCCCAGATCTCCAGACTTTCCCCAAGGACGATTGAATTCGGGGATCGAGTCAAGCTACGTGACTCGGAAATCAAAAATGAAGCGCTTCGTAGGTGGCAACCCATGATTATCCCATCTCATCTTCTTATTTTCTATTTTCTAACGAATAACGTGAGGAGAGGGTACCTCTTCTACTCTTGTGTTCCGTGGTTGTTTGTGATGTTTGTTAGGATTGTCCGCGATTTATGATGACTCTCGTGCTCGTTATCTTCTCTCCGCTCGAGTTTCATTCATCGGTGCTTATTAGAAATCCTATATCCGTAAATCTTATCGACTAACGTTTTCTTTGGCATAATTAATAAACGACCTAGAATTTTGTTAGGATTACCTTAACCCGTAAAAACATTGAGAACAATGTTTCATTCTAGTTTGGGGGAGGGTGAATCTTCGATTCGATTTTGACCTTGCATTTTTCACATGTCATGCACTCTTGCAACTCCGTTTTTCCACCATAAATTAAAAAAATTGAAAAAATTGAAAAATTTCAAAAATTTTGAAGAAAAATCAAAGAAAAAGTCATGGAAAAGCACAAAAAAATGAGAAAAAGTTGAAAAAGTTGTGCAAAAATACAATAAAGTTTGAATAAGTGTTTTGACACCTTGATTGACTTTCTTGCTGGCGAGAGTAGGAATAAATATTTTGACTTGACCGGGCGTGTTGAGCCCTAGCTTGTTCCCTTAACCAATGATAATCATATAAGCTTGTGCTAGTCTTTTACACCAGGAGCTATAAAATGCGAATTCTTTCTTAAGAATCTGCAAGTTCCTGTACTTGACTTTATACATGCGCAGCTTAAAAGCTTTCGCTAGTCTTTTACATCAGGAGCTAGAAAACGTGAATTCCTCTTCTAGAATTTGCAAGTTTCCGTAACTGACTTTATATATGCGTGGCTGATTATCGGCTAAGTATTCGCGGGTTTCATTATTTAGAATCTTAAATTACAAAGAGCAAGAAATGATAGAGTTTATTTAAAGGTTAGATGCTAAACGTGGAGTAGTGGTTCTCTTTAGAGCTCATGAGAGGTACTTGTGGCTTTTTACTCCCATCAGATACGTCACCCATATATAATAGATGTTCTAGGTTAATTAGTGGTATTTCGGTTTGAATAATATTTAAGTTCTTTGTTTTCTTAAGAGAATTTTTGCTTTAGAAGTTGGGTACATATCAAGGAACATCAAAAATAAGAGCAAAGAGTGAAAAATCAAAAGTCAAAAGTTGATTATCTATGTGGTTTTGTAGCTACCCGATATGCTTCCATTGATGTTATGAGAAAAGTCAAGAAAGAAAGAAAAAAGTGAAAAGTATGAAAAATATGAGAAAAGTGAAAAAGGTGAAAAATGAAAAAGTGAAAGTTGAAAGTTATGATGAATAAGAGTTTGAATGTAAATAAGTTGTTGGCGCGTGAGGTGCATGTGAATGATTATAAATTGGACACATGAGGTGCACGTGTAGTACTCCGCAACTTATATTTATGATATTGTATGTACCAAAATTCCTTGATGTGGACCGAATTTCTATTGCAGTGGTTCTTAAGAGAAAATGAATAACTACTTATCGTTTAAACTTAGGTGTCACTATCGGACTAAAAAAATAGTGAAACGAGAAAATATGAAGCAATTCATTTCTCAACAAAAATAAAAGATTTAGATACAAAACTTAGGACATGGGAGTAAGGAGTTTCCACAAATAACTTTTATGAGTAGTGTTAGCATCTAATTTGTAGATAAGCTGTGATCTCGTTTGTACGCTTAGTTTGGGGACTTGTGAAAAATCAAGGATGACGATTTTTATCCGTATGGTCACTTCTTAAATAGGAGTGTTTCTACTCGTTGACCCTAATAATTATTGCAAAATAATGAAAGTTCAACAAACCGTCACAAGTATGAAGTATGAAAAGTACAAAAATAGAAAGTGTAAGTGGAATAAAGGAATAAAGGAAAAATTTTGGAAAACGGAGCGTTTTCGGGAATAAATGATTTTATTACTTCTTTTGAACCTCCTTGCTACTTTACAAAGTTAGTAGGAAGAGTTTTGAAATTATTTATCCCAAAAGCGTGAATTGATCACATTGCGTGAGGATACGACAATACCTTAGTCTGGGGATTTTGGTATGTGTTAATTCACATACCATTTTATGGCCAAATACCGAACCAAATTGACTAAATTAACTAACAAATGCCAAAGAAATATGTGTTTTTATGTTGTGAACATGCAGGTACGGATTTATCACAAAAAGAAGAAAGATCATGCAAAAACCGGAAATACGGGCACGAGAGTGGGAGATGGTCAAAAAGTTAAAGTTGGGATCCAAAAGTCAACACAAGTCCTTCATGAATTCAAGTTTGGTAGAATTAATCCTTGAAAGTTACTATGCAATAACGGCATTTTCAGTCCTTGAAGTATTGGCAAATTACAAAATTGGTCCTTGAATTCTCATATTACAAATCTGAAAATAAAACACAAGTGTTGGCCTATATGTGTAATCCAATCCAAAATTCCTAAAAGACCAATATTATATCTTTATTAAAGCCCACCCCAATCATGGTCAAAGTCCATTAACCTACGGTCAAATAGTCAATTCCAGGGTCAATGTAATAAAAAAAAAAACACACGCACCCATTTTTCACCTCAATCCCCTCAATACCCAGAACCACCAAAAATATGCATGAACCCTAGCTCATCAATTGCTCAATTGATCACACCACACCAATTAACCATCAATTAACCTATGATTGGTTCTTCTAGAAGAACAATCACGTGTCAAAGAGATTGATAGATGATACGTGGACACTTGGCAGCTCATGATTGGAAGAGACACGTAATTCTTCTGCCTTGGATCCGTTTTCTAGAAGCTTGTCAGCACATGGCAGTGAGTATACACATTTGGGACAGATGGAAGCACATCATTGGTCAGGCCACCTCATTCATTCTCATCCAAGGGTTGTGGTTTAAGAGAAGAAACACAAATGCAATCTAAGGGCTGTAAGATGAAGTGAAGAAGCACAATGAAGTGTGGATCGCCAACCTGGCAAAGAAGACCCCAACCCCTTCACCTCATCTATAAATAGGGAGTTATTTTAGCTTAATTGTATGTAGTTTTTAGAGTAGAGTTATGCTGTCGAATTTATTTGAGAATTGTTTTAGTTAAATTCCATTTCACATTTTGTAATTCCTTTTCATATTAATAAAAATCTAGTTCTATTTTCTTTTATCCTGTTTCAATCTTTAATTCTGTTTAGTTTTTTTTAGCTTATTGTTTTACTGTTAGGATCTATTTCTTATTCTGAAAGTTTGTTTTAAATTTAGTTTTAGTTTTTATAAATTCAGATTCATATATTAGTTTCAAAAATTTATTCATAAAAATATAACTAAAAATCAGAAAAATAATAAAAAAATAAAAAAATGTTTCAAATAAGTTGTTCAGGTCTGAGATAAGCTGATTTAGCTTATAAAACAGTACATTCAAGCTTATATAGCTTGTTGTGTACTTGTTACTGTTCCATTCAAAGGAGGTTTGAATCCTGAGTTTGCAGAGGTGTAAGTTGGATAAGCTTGGTCAGACAGGGAAGGACCTGCCTATCCTAGAGATAGGCAAGCATAGTGAGTCCCCCTCTGTTCATGCTGAGGGGGAGTATTTTGGTAAAAATTCTGATTCAAGTCACTTAGCACTAGTGTCTGATTTGTACTCTTAATCATTCTTAATAGTTGTTGTTTATTTGATTGTGATAAGCTGTTTAGAGATAGTAATAGTTGAGATAGATCTTGATTGATTTAGTAGAATTGCTGTTTGATTTACATTTGTTGCAACTGTTTGTGTATT
Source organism: Artemisia argyi (assembly GCA_030686995.1). Taxonomy (NCBI): domain Eukaryota; kingdom Viridiplantae; phylum Streptophyta; class Magnoliopsida; order Asterales; family Asteraceae; genus Artemisia; species Artemisia argyi. The sequence continues at coordinate 78,519,000 of CM060678.1, read as the reverse complement.
ATTGACTTAGTAGATTAGAATTGCTAGTATAGTTGAGTATTTGTCATAATTGAGTATCCGAGAATTAGCATAATTGATTGATCCTGTGTTTTGGGAGAATTAACTGATCTCATTATAGTAACCTATTAACTGTAATGGTTTTGAGTTCAAGAGATTGGACAAATTAAAGAAATTAATAGTTCATAATGATGGTGGTGATATAAGGTAGTGTTTGGCTCTAGTTGATTTGCTGATTTCTAAATTGTTTCAGAGGGTTTTGGTGGTTCAAACATTAAACTCAGGCTGTATGTAGGTTAAATCAAGCATTAAAACTGTTGTTCATTCATTAAAAATCAAGTTCACTTTTAGTTTCATCTTATTAGCATATCAGTTAATAGAATAGGTTGATTATTCTTATAAGTAGTTTCATTAGTAGGAGTTTGAGCTTATTTTAGTCATACATTAGCTCAGAGTACCATTTTCAGTAAAACTTAGTTAATCAAAATTCATTTTGGTCAATATTTTTAGTCAAATTAGAAAGTCAAAAGCTCTTATATTCAGTTTTGGTTCAAATATTGAGCTAAGTTCTAGTTGAGATTATTGATTGGAATTACCTGTGGATTGTTAATTTTAGCAGTTTAGTAGTCAGTAAATCATATTCAAAAAGAAAAAGTTAGTTTAGACCTCATTTGCTTATTAGGAAATTGCTTTAAAGTTGAAAGTCTGATCTTCAAGACTTCCTGTGCATCAGTATTTGGTGCATTTTCTGGTTTCATTTTGAGTAGATAAATGGATTAGAGTATTTTTTTTTTGGTCATTTTGAGATCTCAGTATAGGTGTCTAGTATTTGCCCCACTAACATTGTAAATATGAGCTTATTTGAAGTACTTAAATTGGACTACTTATTAGGGGATTGGAACTGATTTTCTGAGTTATGGATTAAGCCTGCTAGTGCTTAATTGAGTTTAGACCAATGATCTTTTTGTTTTTCTGAACTCTTCAGTAGTGTATAAAGAGTTATGTATGAATAAAATGCTTCTGGCTTAATTTGCTTGAGTCTGAGCTTATTCATTGGCTTATAATACTGCTTATTTCTAGTATCCTATTAAACTGAGCTTATTGTGATGTGTAATTGTGCATTTCTGAGCTTATTTGAGCATCTTTCATCTGTTTTCAAATAATCATTCAGGTTTTGTTCACAAGTGCTTATAAATAAGCACTTGTGATAAGCAGTTTGCATTGAAAAAGCACTTTTACTATTCATTTTGGTTTCAAAATTTTTCTTTGAGTTCTTTTTATTATTTTTGATTTTCTAGAATTTTTTCAGATTTTTCCAAGCATTTTTACTATTTTTCTTAATTTCTTTTTGATTTTATTCATTTTTAAATAGTTTTTAAATACCAAAAGTCCATAAAAATTCAGAAAAAGCTGTGAAAAATACAAAATTATTTTTAGAAATTCTTTTATAATATTTTGGAATTTTCAGAATTTAATTTTTGTTTTTCCACTTTTATTTTCTATTTTCTTCCATTTTTAATTCATTTTAAAATTACAAAAAGCAAAATTAATTCATAGATAATAATAGAAAAGTTAAAAAAATATTTTTCTTTTTCTTGAAATTCATTTTATTAGTTTAAGATTTTTAGAAAATATTTTCAAGTTTCTAGGATCATTTTTCAATAAACGTTACGTTTTAAATAACTTGGTTGCATTTCCGTTTTTATGTTTTAGACTTTTGTGCATTAATTGCTTATACTCTTTGAATAATTCATTTTTGTTTGTGAGTACTTGAATATCTTGATTGCTATTTTCACTTTTTTCACTTCTCAATCCACGGTTTCACGAATCAATATTCTTGATTCCATTCGCCTTCACTTGGATACGACTCGGGTGATTCGTATTTTACGCGGATCATTTCGATAAAATACTACAATATATTATATAAGTTGATTTTCACACAATCATTGCCCTTCTTTGTAATTTTCAAAATTCATGGATCGTTTCAAGTTTTAAAACACAATATATTTTAAAAGCTTGAGTAACGTAGCTCTTGATGCCAATTGTGAAAAACTAGAAAGGGGTTGAATAGTTTACTGGTTTTTAATTTGATTATCTTTAAAACTTTACGTGCAATCAGAGATCTAAACTAATAAACAATATGTAATATGCAAAATAAAGAAAGAAACGATCAAACCACAACACGGATGTTTATCGTGGTTCAGCTACAAGGACTCTTTTTCCTTGCCCTACTCCACGCCCCGAGTATCCAACTCGAGAGTTTCTTTCACTAGTCAATAAGCTCCTTTCACCGGCGGAGAAAACCTTACACGTCGCTTACACAAGATTTCCGACACAAAGCTAGATGGCGAGTTCTTTACAAGGGTAAAACCTTTCCCGTCACACTATGTATTTTAAGGACTAAAATACTAACCAATCACTACTAAAAATACACAATCAAATGAAGTGTAAACTACAAGAAGTTTACAAAATGCTAAGCTAACAAGTCTTGCAATGTTTTGTTGAAACTTGTAGCTTTGGTATGAACTTGGGAACTTCTTTGCTACAAAAGAATCTCACACAAATGAAATGTTAATGAGTCAGATGAATGAAATGAGTATGTATGTGTAAAATCTAATGGTAAGTGATGATCAATTTCTTGAGAGTGGCTTGCTATTTATAGTCAACCAAGCCAGTAGGCTGGTAGATCCGGCGGAACCAAAGCAAGCGTTCCGCCCTTGTATCCCCAGACATCCGCCAGGTCTGACAGACAAAAGATCAAGAAATCTTTCCATATCTAGCAATGTCAGATCAAGATCCTTCAAGTCAACACAAGATATATTGAGTAAGAATCTTTCCAAATATGCATGAGATCTTTCCAAAAGTCAACTAGTAGATTTTGGATATCTTTCCAAGATTATATATGATGTATGTCATGTAACATTTTCTATCATTAGAAATATGAAAATGTTATGTTTTATATGTAACTTAAATGTAGCAAATGTTTATATGAAATAAAATCTTGTTATGCAAGACTTAAACTATAATCATGCTTTGTTAAAACTTAAAGTTTACACTTTGTCGTTAACAAAACTTAGTAAAGATCGTAAAATATAAATACCGTTTTTAGGCGAAATTTGTATTAACAACTTGTACACTTTAGTTTAAATGTTGTAAAAAATATTAGGGTTAGGTCTTGTACATAATGACCTTGTTTTTTGTGCTTTAGGATAAGTACACTGAGGTTTATAATGAATTTATGTTAATATTATGCTTCTATGCATTACTGACTTGTACCTGTGCTTGGAAGACTTGTACTTTCATATTTTGTAGAAAATATGTTACTAATAGTTAGGGATGTGATTTTCTCACATAAAATCATAGATTTATGAAATTAGGGTTTGTATCGGTAGTTAAAGTGGAATTAGGGTTTTCATGCTTTGAAAGCTTGTACATTGTGTTTGAGGGTATTGTATTTTAGGGTTTTATGATTTAGTTAGTTAATATCATGAGTATAATAGTGTTAGGGTTTAGTGGAAACCCTAATATATAGAAAACATTTAGTGTGAGTGTACGTTAATGAATTAACGTGAAGTGGAAAATGTGATATTGTAAAGTTGTATACTTGACATGTAGAGATGTTTATATGAAATAAACATGAGTAGTTTAGTGTCGATCTACGTGGGAGCACGTTTATCAAGCATGTGAGTTACGTCACATTAAATAGTAATCATGATCAGAAAAAAAATATACGTAGAAAACGGATAAGTATTTCTTTATTAGCACATGAAATGATTTATTACAAGGTGAAATTTTCCCAGTGGTTACATATTACAATCTACTTTTCTCAATTTTTTCCAACCAAAATGAATCCCAACTTACCATGGATTAACAACATGCTCAATGACCCGTCGAACCAAATGACGGGCTCATCTTCAAATCCGGGCTCGTCTTCGAATCCATACAATCAATCGTCTTACTTTCCTACCTTCCCAACAAACCCATACATGAATCCCGAATAACAAATGCTATTTAGTCATTGCAAAATACAACAATATCAACAACTTTCTCAATAACAACATCAACAACTAAACCAAGGCACCGCTTCCCAACCAAATTCCGTCCATGCATCCTTCCATCTACGAGACGAAGACAAAGACAAAGTCAAATATGAACATGAAGACGAGGTGATCCCGACCCCGACGTCGACGAAGACGAAGAGAAAGAGGAAGACAAAGAAGACCACCGAAATGCAAGCTACGCATGGTGGTACTCGATCTCGTAACGTGTGGACCCAAGATGAGGAGTTGCTTTTGACGGAGTGTTTCATTCAAATATATGAGGATCCAAAAAGAGGCGTGGGTCAATCAAAGGAAATGTTTTGGTATAGAGTTCTCGACGTATACAATATGGAAGCCAATAAACACAAGTAGACTATTCGTACCAAGAACATGTTGACGGGAAAGTGGACTCCAATGAATGAAGAGGTTACACGTGGAATTCTTTAGTGAATGAAAGAAATGTTATGAGTGGGGAGAGTGATAAAGATTTTATGGCGAGGGTCCATTGTTTGTATAAAACGGTGACGGGTAGTGACTTTAAAAACATGAGCGCTTGGGGCTTTTTGAAAGACAATCACAAGTGGAAAAATCCCGAATCGACATTGGCAAGGCGAAATCGTATTCGGGTTACAGAGGAGGAACCCGAGGATTTTGGACCAAACGTGTAACAATTCACAAATTTTGAGGTCACTATTTAATCTTTTAAATTTACTTAATATTTTTATTTTAAGTAAATTCACTCTTTCTGATAACTAGATAAATTACTCCATGTACGTCGTTAAACGTACATTTAACCTAAGCCGACATCTGACAATACTCAGTACACATATTTTTATGCATTTTTGTTCCTTACAATCATAATTTAATAATCCATTTTTTTACTTTTCTATTTTTACTTAAACTTTGTACATTTCGCGTTTTGCGCGGTTTCAATTTTTAAATATCAAGTAATCACCCAACAAGCTCGAGGATCACCTAAAATATCAAAATAGATTTTTATGTCACGTTTTAACTTTTTTGTAAGTTTTGTACTTTTACGTTACCCGGTTTTAAGTTTCGCGTCTTAAAAACTCCACATTTGTAATTACCTGGATCAAACTATACACTAAAATGATACATTTTATACCAAGGTTGTAACAAGATCACCACCTCTCATGAGGTGGTGTCCAAAGACACTACCACAAGTACACTTGTAGCAGTCTTTCTACTTATATCTACCATTGTCTGTTAAAACCATCAAAGTAACATGCAAACTACTCTAAAACAAATCCCAAACCACTCCACATTTTCTTTTGCTCTTCCCCTCTTCTTTCCGTAAGTTCTCTGCCCACCAACACCCTTCATTTTGATTTTTAGTTCTAATGTTGTGCTCTTGTGGAAGATCATAAATCCTTCTAGCTTGAAAGTTATTTTCTTGATCTTTCACCTCAAATCTTTGTAAGTAACCACTTCATCTTTTCATTTCAAATCTGATATTATTTACATTTTATGTACTTTTCATGTTTCATATACTTGTTATATTAATTTATGCATTGTACATAACTTAAATTGCCTAAAACTATGATTGAGACTAAGTTTACAAAGACCCTTTTGGACCAGGGACGGTTCTTGTAATTTCTGCACTTAATTAGTATGCTTAGAGACTTAGGTAAAAATATAGGCCTGTAGATCTATCTCTTAACTTCGATTTTCCAGGTGGTTGGTCGTGATGCGATACCCGATGAATTAACTAGAAAATAAACGGCAAAGGTTGTTGGAAAACGCACACCAGATTTGAATGGCTAAAAAGTCTAAAACTTTGTATTACACCCTCTATTGCACAAAACATAAAAGTGGTAGGTGACACATTAACTTGAACGTAGCCGAAAACTCCGCATAAAAAGGAGCTACAGAACTTAAATTATCTCACAAACAGTGGGACTGTTAGGTGCTGTCTCGATCAGACTTAACAGATTTGGGTAAAATGGTGATTTCACTTGAGTTATATAACTTTCAGAGCAGTAGGACCCACAAATCTGATTAGTACAGATTAATACATTTCCGAAAATATAAAATACGAAGTATAACTCCTTACGATTTAGGAGAAACAGAATTTTTAATATCAAATACCGACTTTTTATCAAAACTCGCACCAAACTTAAAATTTTATAAGTAGTTAAAGTTTACATTAAAATGGTCAAAAATATTTTTATTACATCTATACCCGTTATGAATGATAAAAACTAATATAATTGTTTTGTAACTTAAAATTTTGTAAATTATAAATTTCTACAAACACTTATGAATTTATTTTACACGTACCCGAAGTAGTAGGACCCACTTTCGGGAATAAACCCAATAACTCATTTTTTGGACAATCTAACCACATATAGACACAATATGATTTTTGGACTATAAAGTATCATAAAAACCCGAACCTCGGACAACTTATATATTAGGGCTCGTAACACTTTCATTAGTTGTCAATCTTATTCCCTGTCATTTTATAAATCTTAAAAACACTATCTAGAATGCATAATTGATATAATAATTATATAAAAATTTCTTGCATTCATACTCTATTTTTTTAAAATCCTAAGACGCAACATACTATTTTTAGGTTGCTCGTAGGACTTCTCGGTTTACCCGTCACTCTACTTACATCTTGATATTCACTTTTGTTACGGTGAGTTTATAGCCCCACTTTAACTCTTTAAACTGTTTATAAACCCATCGCGATACATGTTATTTTACAATTTGGACACAAGTACTTTTAGCTATATGCTTACCAGAAAGTATTATTGCCTAGGTGCCTTTGTTGCCAGAAATAAGTTTCTAACATCATGAACCATTAATTACAAACTAAGTAAACGCTAATATTATGAATATGCATATTAGACTTGATGATCCTATCCGGGTTAGTAGCGCTCACTTGATAACTGTAGGTCAACAGGACACATAATATTGAGAAATTAGGTAATATGGCAAATTACCTTTTAGGGCATTATTAATATCAATATGAGATATTAGTTAACGTTTGAGTTCATGAGCTTAGCGCAATATTTACTATTTACCCATAATTGTATTCGTTGCAATTATTATTAACTCTGAAATCTATTGGTCCATTAATTATTGATAAACCTGTTAATTTCACTCAACCTTTGTGTTGACTTTTTAGCTTGTTTTATCTCAGGTCCTTAAGGTATTTGGCTAACATAAAGTTGCACGGAGAATAATTTGATGGCTTGCATTGTGTTATCATTCGATAAACTCTTGAAAACTTTTATATTAATACAATATGTTTTCTAAAACTACTTGGGACCTCTTGTAAACTCTGATGTTTTATTTTGATCGAATGATAGTATTTTAAAATATCTCATTTAGCGTCGTTTTATATGATTATGACTGTTGTACTAATAAGTAGCACCCCAATGATATTACATTCCGCTGCGATATTTTGGGGGTGTTACAAGACGCGTTGCCACGGGCTGACGGCATGCACCGGATTTCTAAGAGTTAATATTCGTCAAACTCGACCGCTAGTTCCGGTTCAAACCCGGCAATATTGTTTCAAGAAACGATGCAACAACAAATCGAGTTAGACCGCAAGGCAAAGATGGATGTTATAACGAGAGTCACTCGCGAGAGTTACTTTATATGAATCTCAAAAGATTGCCGAGGAGATGCGAGTGCTACAAATGGATACAAGTAAGATGGATCCGCTCGACGCGACGATCGTGAAAGCCCGAAAAACACAAATCCGGGCAAAGTATCCAACCGACAAGTACTAGATTTTTATTTTTATGTAACTTTTTTTTAAATTAATGTAATGTGTGTATTTTTTTTTTCATTTAACGAAGTTTATTTTAGTTATTATGTATGGTTTGTAAATGAAACAAAATGGAGAACGACACCACATTTTAAGGTGCCAACAGTAACGGCACAAAATGTTGTGCCAAAATTTTTTTGATGCCGTTATGTGTTTTGTTGACGTGACAGCAGTTTTAGAGAACGGCAAGAGCCGAACGGCTTTACAATATGCAGTGCTCTAAGTGTGTTAAAGTCTTGCATGTATACAAGTCTTGTACTAGGTGTATAAACCTACCTACTACAAAATTTGTAGCAACAATAAAATATTAAGGGAGAATTGCATATATACCTACTAAAACTCAAAAACTTGCATATTTTTCCAAAATACAAGTTTTCAATGCATGATGTACAATGCAAGTTAAGCATGTTTTGGGTATATATGCAAATATGCAAGTTTTAGTGGGTATATATGCAATTGCCCCAAATATTAAAACCAAGTGTGTGGTTGAGCAAGGGTGTATAAACCTTGTAACAACGATAAAAAAAGGGAAAATTTCAAAAGTATGCCAAAAATTAAATTTGGGTCTACAAGTAAGTCAAGAATTTTGCAATTTCTTCATTTGGTCATGTGCGATCATGCTACTGCGCGACCCAATTCATAATTGGACATGTGGTATGACAAAAGGTACCATTCTAATCATTTGGTAACACACTTGTCACATTTTGAATGTGGCCGACCATTTGCCTTGTTCGACCGATGGCTGTGCGACTATGCGACCGATTCAAAATGTGACAAATGTATAACTAAATGATTAGAATGATAATTTTTGTCATGCCACATGTCAATTTTTTAATGGGGTCGCGTACTAGCACATAAAATTAGAATTTGCAATATTTTTTACTACATTGTGAACACAAATTCAATTTTTGGTGTATTTTTGAAATTTTCCTATAAAAAAATCAAGCCCAAGTGTGATAAGGTTTGTACCAAGTGTAGTCAAACAACCGTCTTAAAGTCTTGTACCAAATGTGGTCAAGCAAGTGTGTTAAAGTCTTGCACGTTAAGTAAGGGTGTATAAGTTTATACTGGGTGTGGTCAATAAAATATGTTGCGTCTAAGGCTATGTTTGGCGCACGAGCTTATCAGAGCTTATTGTAGCATGAACTTATTTTTTTAGAAAAAATAAGCTACCATTTAAAATAAGTCTCGTTTGGCTGACACGACTTGAAGGAGCTTGTTAAAAATATAAGCTACTAAATGAAATGCTAATTGTACTAGCATGTAAAAAAAAGCTTCAGCCACATGCTCCAGCAACCAGCTCGAGCAACCCGCTCCACTCCTACTTGTGCCAAACATACCCTATGACTACTTGTCTAATTTGATGAATCATTACAAGCGAAAAAGTAAGAATCCATAAGAACTTTGTGTTGAAACGAGTTGGATTTACCCGCGCACTACAACGGGATAAAATATTAAGCAACAATAAGTATTTTGTTTCTTTAGTTTTAAATAATTTATAAATTACTTGTTAACATCTTTAGTAGACATAATATGTTTTATTAAATCTTGAAATTATGGACGTTCTTTGTAACGTGAAGTAATTGACAAAGATTAATTATGTAATATTTTGTAGCATAAACAATCCTTAAAATTTATTCAGGGATAGATAAGAGGGATTATTTGTGTAATTTTTTGTTACACAAACAGTTAAAAGTGTTACGCGAGGATTTTATTTTCCTGTAATCGCATTGAAAAACAAGGATGAATTTTGCAAGTTGACCGTTATCAAAATTGATAGCTAAATGAAGGGACCATTTGTGTAATTTTTCATTACCCAGACCATTAAAAGTTTAACATAAGACATGTTTTTGCAAGTGTAACTAAACCAGAGGGACTAAAAGTAATTTACAGTTTATCTACAGTAAATTTACCAAAGCAATTTAGGCTGGAGGGAGTGGGAGCATTTTGCTCGTGAGTGGGTAAGTCAAGATAGTGACATCCATTCCTCTTGTCCAAGTCACGGTCAAATACGCAGCATTTTGGTGAGTTACTCACCTCATTGAGAGGTGTGAAAAAGTGAAACTTTTATAATTAAATATTTGATTTATGAGTGTGTTTGGGGTATATTTTTATAAAGGTCAGTGAGTGTCACCACTATCTTTATATGGTGAGTAGGAGTGAGAGATCAGATAAAGCTGAAGTGGCGGTGAGCGAGTTATGCACCACTCCCTCCATCCTTAATGAGGTTCTCGTTGTGTTTCACTATGTCATGGTGACAAGGGCCCCCAGTGAATGATTTTCTAATTATGATTGGAATGTCGTAAAAGGATCATACAAGTACAAGTGATTTTGCCATATATATCCTAGTAACGCTTTATCCACGACTTCATAATCTCCTTTGCCTGTCTTCTTGCTATGTTGTCTTTTTAAACTATTATACTTGTGAAAACAAACATAACTAAGATTTATCGAGCTGCAATTCACGCACTCTCAAAAAACAACAATCGATTCGTTCCAACACATAAGCAATGCACATTGTATGTTTTTGATGTATACTCGTATATGTTTATGTATGTTGTGGTAACAAGAAGTAGCTCTGCATGTTTTCTGATGGATATATGATCGATCGATCAACGCTAAACAAGAAGTTAAATATTTATTATAGACTAGACGAAACATACGTAATGCGATGGTGTACAGCGGCAATTATACTCGAAATTGTGATTCTGATATAACCATTGATGAAACCATTTTTTTTTCTTTTTTTTTTTTTTTTTTTTTTTTTTGAGTTAATTACATAAATGGTCACTGTGGTTTGTCCATTTTTTCACATTTAGTCACTGAACTTTTTTTTTGACATACATGGTCACTGAAGTTTCAAATCGTTACAAATTCAGTCATTAAGATTTCAATTTCGTTACATAAATGGTCATTGCGGTTTGAAACTTCAGTGACCATTTATGTAACGAAATAGACTGAATTTGTAACGATTTGAAACTTTAGTGACCATGTATGTCAAAAAAAAATTCGGTGACTAAATGCGAAAAAATGGACAAACCATAGTAACCATTTATGTAATTAACTATTTTTTTTTTTTTTTTTGCTTATTTATTTATTCATTTATTTTATTTTTAAAATTGATGGGACCAATTGCAACCATGTGACCTTAGATGAATACCCGCGAAAACAACATTTTTTAAACCAATTGATAAAAAAATTACGAGTTCAATATTACGGTGCAATATTTAATTTTGCTGTCATATTATGTTTGTAAATTTTAATTCTTCGTCGCTCAAAAAATTAGCCACGTTTTTTTAAGTTAAAATTCATTGTTAAAGTTGTCATTATTAATGAGGGTAAGATTTATTTAAGTTGTTTATTCTAATGAGTATTAAAAACGTAAAAGTTTCGATTAATGAAATGTTTTTATTACATTTAAGACTAATGTAAGTTAATTATTTTAAAAAGTATTTTGAGGATTCAATCTTTACTATTTTTAAGAAATGTTAAATCTTTTAATGACAGGCAAACTTGTTTTACGGGTAAATTGCAAAAATGGTCACTAAAATATCACGAAATTGCAAAAATAGGACCAAGTCATAAAGGCGTGCAAAATTGCCATTAACGTTTCGTAAAAGTGCAAAATAGCCACTGAGAGCGTTTTTCTGTTAGATTCCTCGTTAAGTGCCATGTCACTGAGGGTATAATAGTCATTTCATTGCTTTAAAGATTAAAATGTCCACATGTCATATCACTATTGCTTCAGGGACTAAATTTGCAAATTAATTTTTATCTTTTACTAGCTTAAAAGACCCGTGGAATCCACGGGTTTTTAGATGAGATATTGCAATAATAATAATAATAATAATAATAATAATAATAATAATAATAATAATAATAATAATAATAATAATAATCCAAAAACTGAAGTATTTTGGCTGAAGGAAGACCCCAGAAGTAGGCTTGCGGGTGTTTTCCCGCCTAATATTGCCCGACTTTCGCACGGTGTTAAATTACTTGGTGGGCTTGCTAGTGTGGATTTTGATTTTAGTAGTCGGCTTGTTATGAAAAGGGTTGCCAAAACTATTGAGCTTATGGATGCTATTGCTAAGATTAATGCCCGCAGTGTGAGTTGTTGCTCCTTCGTGCTTGTGCCGGTATTTCAAAATTATATTTTTTCTAAGCGTACTTGCTCCCCTCGGGTCTTTGAGCGTGCTCAGATTTCCTTTGATGTGGCTCTTCGTTCTACTTTAGAACGTATTGTTACTGCTTCTTGACCTGGTTTTGGTGATTGGCAATGGAGGCTTGCTACTTTACCCTTTGCGTTCGGGGGGCTTGGTGTTTATTCTGCAGGTGGCGTCTTGAATTATGCTTTTCTTGCGTCTAGACTTCAATCTTCTAGCTTCCAGTCTCAGTTGCTTCGACATTCTTGTATTGTGACTTCCGGGCCTTCCTTTGATGATGCCTTGTGTACTTTTAATGCGAAAATGGAGATTGACCTTTTGAGTAATCCATGTGAGATCGCTGCCCACAAACTCATGAAAAAATTGGCAGATCACGTGTTACACAAACAGCTGAATCTACATTTTCTTTATCTACTCGATAGATGGCGTTATGGAAATCACAAATGGAGGAGTACACTTCAGACTGGCTTAGAGTGGTTCCGATATCTGGGTTGGGACAGACTATGAATGCTAGGACCTACAGATGTGTGTTATGTTATCGGCTAGGTGTTCCCCCTTCTCTTTTCAAAGGTCGTGCTTAGCTTGTTCTAGGGTCTTTACTGGGGATGTTTATGGAGATCATGCTGTATCGTGCACAGGTATTATTGGTATTAAACATCGGCATAATGTAGTACGTGATGTTCTTGTTGACATATGTTCTCGGTCGGGGATTTTGGCTCGTAAAGAGGTTGACATTGGGCTGTGTGGGGAGAGGGACAAATCCTTACGTCCTGCTATGTTGCTCTACTCATGGGACGGAGGGCTTGATGTATGTGTTGATTTGACTGGGTCATCGCCCTTGACGCAGAATGGTATGGTTGATTTTGTGCCGGGTCGTGCGGTAATTGAGGCTGCGCAACGTAAACGCGTCAAGTATGAGGCTAAGTATTGGATATGGGTTCCTCCCCTTCTCTTTCTCTTCTTTTGGGGAACTTGAGAAGGATGCACTGACCTTACTGAAGCGAATCCGAAAGTTCTCGATGACCCAAGACATTAGAACACGTGCTGCTGCGCATATATTTAGTAGGATTGGATTTTCTATAGCTAGAGGAGTGGGAGCCCAGTCGGTATCTCAGCTTCCCATTAACTTCTTGTAAATATTTTGAGTTTCTAATAATAATAATAATAATAACAATAATAATAATAATAATAACAATAAATAGTGTGTAAACAAAATAACGAAAGGAACGAAAGTAAACAAGCTAAATCATTTATTCAAAAAGAATATGAAATAATAAGTGAATGATAGTATATAGTACAATGAACATTTGGTGAGCACCTAATAAGTATAAAAATAAAGTGTAAGTAAAACATTTGGGAAACACTGCTTGTAACTAATAATGTAATAAACGGCCATGCACGTGTGCTCAAATCTTGACCGCCTTTAAAAATAAGGCAATGAACATTTGGTGAGCACCTAATAAGTATAAAAAAAGTGTAAGTAAACCATTTGTTTGATTGATATTACATGTAAAAAAATGGCATAAATGACATCCAAAATTATCCAATAAGAAGTTGAGTGTGTGGATAAAGTAATAAACAACAACGAACGTAAGCATGTTCCATTATATTTTTTAAAAGATTAATAAGTAATATGTCAACGATCCTATAAACAATTATGTTTGTAACTATTAATATTATAATATATGTCCATGTGTCGTCGTCTCTAAATTTGATGTTCTTCAGAAGCAAATGTATGTAGTGAGCGCTAATAAAGTGGTAAGCCATGGTCCATTCCATGAGTACCTAATAAGTTTAAAAAATATATTAAAAATGTAAATAAAAGAAGTTTGTGATTTATAATACATGTATTTTTAAGAAATGGCACAAATGATGTTATATGTATATTGTTGTATTTGAAACACATAAGTTGAAAGTCATAAGATTGGTTTTCTTCGAATTACTTAATACCTAAACTTTAAACAATAATGACTTACACGAAGAAACCTACAATGCGCATGCAAACATGTAAGTGTAAAATTCTAGAATATTTATTCACAACAATCGGATAAGTTATCAATATAATTGCGTACTCCGACAAATAACAATGATAGAAAAAACTATAATTAAATAGGTCGATTAGATGTTACATGGAGCGACGCAATAGATTCAACGTGAATCTAAACGTGCTATGTGGTGTGAGGCTCATCCATAACGCTCAATTTTTCTAACCTGTGTATTGCCTACAGTAAAATATTATGAATGCAATGATATAAATTTTGAAATCATACTTGACACTCTATTTTTAAAGTTGAGTATTTAGACAAAACAACATTTTGGATCGACTCAGCTCGTTTTAATACACAACAAATATTACCTTTCTTTGTGTACTATCAACAATCTTCATAATGGAGCGATTAGAGATTATTTTACAATAAATCCCCCACTGACCCAATTATTGTGTCGTATGTGAGGCTTCTAAAAAATTGTTTGACAACTTAGTTACCCTGTGTATATATAGTAAGCATAACCTCTTGATTTCATTGCAGCAACTGATGCATCGCTATATATGAAGTGCTTCTCATTATACATGGTCATATACCTTTTTGAAAATTAAATTTTGACAAAAAAAATGTAACTCACCATTTTGCTTTGCTTCACCTTTGAAGTTGATTACTTCACGGTGTGTATCCGAAAGAGCTTATTTCAATTACTTGGATCAAATAATTTGATTTGGTTATTTAATCCCAAACACCCTTGAATTACATATACGTTGTCAAAAGTTCAAAGCAGCTTTCTTTTGCAATAAATAAACAATATGAAGTTGATTATTGAAGGCTGCTTATTCGAAACATCTTACTCAAGTTACCAAAATATAATACCAACACAAAGACAGCTTACAGAACTTAATTGAAAATTGAAAAACTAAAAAATTGTTGATTTACCTATTGGAAAAAATTGTGAATAACAGATACCACAATCAACTTACTGCTCATTTTTGTCAACATTCTCATTCTTGGAAGTTCAAACTCCAACATATTTGTATGATGTTCAGCAAAATGTTTCATATTCCCTTCTAAAATAGCATATAGAATAGATATAAACATATCAGCATTAGAAGTTCCTTACAATATCAGAGCATCTAATCATTAATCCATGATCAGAGCACTTTATCGGTCCAAAATAAACTTTATGTTTGTCTTATTAACATACCTCACAACCCTTTGCTCCATTCCCTATAAGAAACCTCAAAACACCATCGCAAGACCTGTATAAAGTTGAAGGTATTATCGGTCAATAGTATTATCAAACCTCAAAATTCTATAAGTAATGACAGAAATAAAAAAATGTTTAGAAACCTGCGAACAGAAAGGCCTCTAAGAATCTTATAACACAAAGACTCAGCTTGAGCAATGGCACAGAGCAATGTGTTGTTAACTCGTTCAACAAAGACTTTAACACTGATTTCAGGGAACTTAAATCGCTACCACTCTATGAAGTCAACTCCCTTATTCTCCTTTTTAGACCTTAAATCAGACCAAAAATACCAAATACTAACCAAATATGCCAAGAGAATGTGTGTTTTTGTATTTGTGTATGTGCAGGTACGAATATGTGAAAAATGGACAAAAACAAAGCAAAACCAACAAAAACGAGCACTAGAATGGAAAAAGGTCAAAAGGCGAAGCCGGGGAAGTCAAATAGTCAAAGGAAAAGCTTAAAGTGTCAAAATCGTCCTCAGAAATTCATAAAGTGCCAAGATTAGTCCATGGTCAAAGTTTAAAGAATTTTGCAACTTCAGTCCCTATACTTTTAGATTTTGACAAAATTGGTCCCTTGAAGAATTTTTAGAAGAAAAGCCAACTATGATCCTCCATAATTCAGAGATTGACAACACAAGCCTTGGAAAATACTTTGAATGATTATCAGTTTTAGTCTCTAAAATTTCAGAAAGTGCAAGGTTGGTCCTTATGATTTTAATCCTAACAATCCTAAAACCTTACAAGCTTAAAACCGGATCCACAATATATCTTTAAACCCAAAATATTCCTAAACCTTTAACCCAATAATCCCATGGCCCAAATACAATACTCCAGCCCACCCCATAACTTTTCTACCCGATCCAATCCTATTACCCGGTCAAATCCCTATACTCGGTCAACCCACAACCAATAAAACCCCCAATTTTATTCCCGCCCCCCAAAATCAATATTTACCCAAGATATTCACTGTTTCCATGAACCCTAGATTCACCATTCACCAAAATTTACCCAACCCCGAATTAATTACCCAATCATAAAAGGTTCTAGAAGCTGACAGCTGACATCTGACGCATGGAATGACACGTGGGCCAATGGGAGAGGACACGCAGGAGTCACAACTCACTCACACATGATCCAATGGCCAAAAAGAAAACGCGTTAAGATTAAGGGACAAGATTGAATATGAAGAAGCACACCTGAGAGCTTCCAGGACTTTCCAAAAAGACCCTAACACACCTCAGCTTCACATATATAAACCCCCTCCTCACCAACGATTGAGAGTTGTTAGAATTTAGGAGTAGGAGTAGTGTAACTTAGATAAATTGTTACAGTTTATTGAATTTCAGATTTAAAGCTTTGTAATCATTTCTAGTTTTAATAAAATTCCAAGTTTTCATACTTTGTTATTTAATTTCAATGCAATTTACTTTCAGTATTTGCTTCTATTTCACACTTTCTGATTTCATAAGCTCATTCTAGCTTAAACAATAGCTTTTAGTGAGATCTAGTGTTGTTTCTGCTTAACATAGTTCTTTGGTGAGTTGGTCAACGAAAGTCAAACCTCAACTTATTCAAATAAGCTGAGCTTATTCAGAAGTAGCAGAGCTTATTGGAGCCTATCTAAAGATAGGCTGTGTTCAAGTAAAATCCCTTTTCAGCTGGGATATAGTTTAGTAAGTCTCATTTTTACAATTTAGTTCTCATTTACATAAGTAGCTTATTGTAGTATAGATTATATTTTTATTGTTTATTTCTGTTCCAGCATATTAGTTATATCATATTATAGTCTAGTTTCTGGTTGTTACTTGATTTGATATTCGTTTGCTTTGATTAGTAGTTAACTGTCTCTATTCTGCCTCATATTGCATAATCTGTAGGTCTGAATTCTAGTTGCTATTTGTTAAATTTCCTTGTTCACTTAGCATTATTGATAGTTTAGTACACTATTTTGATAATTGGTTAGGCAGATAATTGTCACAACTCACCATTTCAGGTCATTTTCCAAACTTCGACATTTTACTATTCATAAATCACTATTCATCAAAACACTATTCATCATTTTTGAGGTCAATTTGATATTCTGAGAAACATTTGAGAAATTTACTATTCACTGAACACTATTCATTTCCGGAAAAGTTTTCACTATTCACTTGCATTACTCATTTCATCGTAAATTTAGTTTACGGGTATTCAAATTCGCGTAACCGGATTGGTTTAGGTGCGAATTCATTTCATTAGTGCTAAGGACACTGCATACGGACTAGGGACAGTCTGCATATCATCATAACAGCATTTTCATGTTATACCACTCTTAGGATTTTCAAATTTATATATTTGATACATTTAACGTTTTACCTATAAGTATTTATAATAAACGTTAACACCCGGTTTATACACGACGAATATATCTAAATATTCCCACAATGGTCCCGATATATTTTTATATCTATTTTATCATCATAAAAGTTATAATATTCATTTACCCAGTATTTTGGAAATTTATTTTATTTATAACGTAAGTTTATAAATATTACGACGGTTTTCGTGGAAACTAAACAATAATCACCCGATCACTCAGAAATTGTACCCAACGTATTTTTATCATTCTTATGACTTTATTTTGTCCCGGTTAACTTTGTTAACATTTATTTCTATCAAACCCGGTACCCCGATTTTTAACTAATAACTCATATCTACACATAACCTTACACTAAAATCCTAATTAAATCAAAACTACCCCTACCCCCCCCCCCCCCCTCATCCCCATGTGGCCGGCCCCCTAAAGTCCTCACTAGGCAAAACTTACACTTTTCTTAACCTCTAGTCATTATGTATACATATTAAACAATATAACTTATACTAGATAATTACATAAACCACTAAAACCTAAACATACATACATTTCAAGAATCAAAAAGCAAAACCTCATCTCTTCTCCATCTCAACCCACGACTTCACCATAATCCATGATCAAGTGATCTTTTTCCAAAAGTTAAAGCATAGAAGTTGTTCATTTTGTCATCCTAATCAAGAATCATCCAACAAAAACACAAGTAACTCAAGGTTTCTAATCATCTCATCACCTAGAATTTCAAAGTGAGTTATCAAATTTATTTTCATGTTTTCATCTAATTAACACTTGTATCTTATGGTATTCATGCTTAATTTCATGCACAAGCTAGCTATACCACTTTATTTTTGTAGACTTTTGAAACATACAAACCCTAGAATTGGTTTTAGGTACTCCCTTTTTAAATTAACTTGTTTAGTGATCATTAGGAACCCATGGCACCCTAAGAAGGTGTATGGTAGGATTAGTATAGATTTGTGGAGTTTGCAAGAGTTTTGGTTGATGTAGAAACTAGTTTTGAACCTTGGAAATGGTTTTGTAACAAGTAAATATACCTACTGTCCCATTTTGTTAAATCCTGGAAAATCAGTAAACATAAAGGAAACTTTGGCAAAATTTTTAGAAAATACTTTCAAAAACGAATCCGTAGGCGAAAGAATGGATTAAAAAGAGTTTATAATGAAGAAGTTATGATTTTTGCAAGTTTGTTGACGAAAAGTATTTTTCTGAAAATTACATGCTGTTGGACGTTTTTCGTCGGACAAAAAGAGGCTTTAGACATAACCCGAAGGAGCCAAGCTTTTCAAAATATATTACTACATACTAAGACGTAACCGTGGATATAAAGAACAAGTAAAACGGACTTATAACGACAAAGATATTCACGTTTGAATATCGGCAAAACTCATTTTTGTTTGACAGCTTTTAGAAATATAACGCTAAAACTACGTAGTAACTCTAAATTTCTAGAAATAATACCAAGTACCCAATTTCATAACTAACGAAGTATTAGTGATTACAAATATATTTTTATCACTACAAGGCGTTATTTCAAGGATTTCAACCCGAGGATTTCAACACTAACATGGATACATACGATATATATATAAGTATATATATTGCAACTAGCTTTATTTTTCTAATAGCCATATTTTTCTAAGTCTTGGAAATATATATTTTTGATAACAACAAAGTGTTTTTCCAAAGAGTAGAGTGGTATAGGAACATGTGCATGGACATTCATAACATCATTTGGTGATCTAAATTAGATCGTTCATCATTCATATTAGGTTGTGGCAGCTAACCGTTCATTGTTGTTCATTTCACATCATCACAGTATCATCAGTTAAGGTGAGTTTTCATAGCCCCGTATACATTTTATATTGTTTTCAAATCCCACGGGGGAGAATACATTGCACCATTTTAGTACGAGCCCAAGTATCAAAACCTATGTACATTGCTTAAGTAGCTTGTCTGCCTTGTGATAAGTCCCCTGTTATCATCATGAACTGTTAATTTGCCTTTAAGCGAGAGTGAGTGGATAGATCTATTGAGGGTGACGCCTCCATCCGTGGTAGTATTTACCAACAGTAAGTGGATGCATTTCATGTCTGTTACATTTGAGTGTTTTGGCAGAACATTCAGGAGCGGCATAATTTCATCAGTCATAGCTTCGGTGTCATGAGCTTAAGGTCTATTGTACTATTTTTACGTGACTTTTGTCATGCACTTATACTTGTGGTGGCCGTATAACATTACACTTTAGGTCGTTCAATATATCCTTGTTATGGTGCTATGACAGTTACACCCCCAGGCATTCCATTCCGCTGCAAGTCAGGTAAATTGAGGGTGTGACAATAATGGTTCAAATCTGTGGAAGTTAGTGTAAGTCACTAGTTTAAGGGGTGTTTGGATTATATTAGTTCTGTGAATTCTGGTTGCCTAAGTTCTGAGTTTGCTGCATCATAAGACTTCCTTAGGTATAAGAAGGTTATAACAAGCATAACATAGGTAGGCTTAACAGTTAAAAGTCAAAAATCACTTAAGAAGCTCAAATCTTTGCTCATATGTGATCATGTGCAGCTGAAATCTTGCATACAACTAGAAATAGAGTATATTTAGGTTTAGTAACTCATAAAGTAGCTTAACATATCAATAAAGTTTAGATTTAGGTATTAGAATTTCACATTGGTCAAACTTAGGTTGCATATAAAATAGTCGATTCTGCAGGTCCCCTGTCTAAACAATACCTGATCTAGGGGACTTTTGGGTGATCAAATAAGCTTTAGAATTAGGGCTTTTACTATTTCTAGGTAACCTGTAGTATTATATTTCTATTTCTGCTTTTAGATTTCGTTCAATAGCTTATTAGGTGCTTGAAATCAAGCTGCAAAGTAGGAAGAATAATCATACCTTTCTGTCTTAACTAGTAAACTGCCAAAGTGTGTTTTAGCTTATCCCTAGTGCTTGTTTGGTCATTTTGAGGTGCATTATGCTCTTTGATAAGTGTTTAAGCTGTGTTCTGAATTTGGTGCTTATAAGTGTAATTTGCTTATTTCTATTGCTTATTTCAAACTATTTATTGGTTTCTAGCTATGTTTCTGTGTTTCTTTTGGACTTATATCACTACATTTGAGCTCATTTAAGTCAAAAACACTTTTGGTCAAAGTTTGGTTCCAATTGGTAAAAGAGTGCTTATTTATAAGCACTCCTAATAAGCAATTTCTAGTTAATCATCACTTAATCAGCTTATTTTTCAACTTTTAAATTTTTTCTAAGTTTTATATTTTATTTTAGAATTTCTCTGAAATTTTCAGATTTTTCTAAGTAGTTTTGCTATTTTTCCTATTTTATTTTAGTTTTTATTCAATTTTAAATACCTTTTAAATACCAAAAATTCCGAAAAAATCAGAAAAAGCATAAAAATCCAAAAATATTTTAGAAAGTAGTTTTCATTTATTTTAGATTTTTAGAAATTAATTTTGCATTCTTCTCATTTAATTTCAATCTTATTTGAATTTTAATAACTTTTAATTAGTTTAAATAGTTTTTAATTCATAAAAATTACACAAAAAGCCAAAAAAAATAAATTTTCAGTTATAAAAATTGTTTTTAGTTATTTTAGAATTTTCAAAATCAAATTTGTATTTTTCTCACTTAATTTCCATTTTCTTTTAATTTTTAATTAGTTAAATTAGTTTTTAATTCATAAAAATTAAATAAAAACTCAAAAAAATATTTTTCTTTTTCTCAAAATTTTCTTTTATCATTTTTAACTTAGGAAAATTATTTTCAAGACCGTAGGATTAGCCTAGCTTCAATTTCACTTTTTATTTCGCGTGTTTACGTTTAAGCTTACATTACTTGATTTACGTGCTTAATTGGTTTATTTTGCTTCATTTTCATATTCATTAGTTTAAATCTCATCAATATCATTTTTTCCCACTTTCACGATACGTTTCACGAACCGGGAATTCAAAATTCCATTCACACCTTCACACGGACTACGACCTCGGGTTTTGCTTATTTCCTTAGCAATTCCTTCGAGAAAAACTAAACTATATTTGATTTTAAACCAATCAAATTTTGGCGCCACTGCCGGGGAAGGTTGAAGTGAATTTTTTATCTTCGTTTTCGAATCGTGTTTTGGAAACCTTCCTCTTTCTTGTGTATATTTTCTATAAAAATATAAAAATTGAAAAATCGCAAACACTTCTCCTAAAGTGTTTTCAAAAATACAAAAAGAAAGTTATAGCCTCGACTCCCTCGTGAAAGAGGGGGCGTTGTAAACCAAATAAGCTTACCAACATAAGAACGCGTGAAATTAGTTGATTAATTGGATTACTTTGATCTACAATTGAATAAGCGGGAAAAGTCTTCTCTCCCGTTTTGTCGCGAGTAGTTTTAAAGGAAACGATTACAATTAACGTAACGGTTAAAAATAAATAAATAAATAAAAGTTTGTGATTTTTTTTCAGTAAATAACAAAAATCCAAAAATATTTTTCTTTTTCATATTTGATTTTCACTTTTTATTTATTTATTTTTATGATACGAAAAACCAAAAATAATCTTCTTGTCCTCTTATCGTTTGATTCTTCTTCTTTAACCCTCTAAACTGATAATTCTTTCACTTTCTCCCTTATATGTTTAATTCTTATGGATCCGACTTGTGTTAAGTGCGGAGAACCCTTCTTCGGAAGGTTGTGTGTTTGGTGTACGTGCGAACAATGTGGTGATAATATTCAGGACGGAGTTTGTTAGTATTGTAATTCTAACACGTATATCCAAAGATCATTCAACAATCCTTCAAACATTCCCGATTATCCTCCAATACTACCACTACCACAATCGTCTTCGTTTAATTGCTATAATTGTGGAAACCCTTCCGAAAAAGGAGTACTGTGTGGACAATGTTTTTGTAATCAATGTGGATACAACAATTGTATGTGCTACGCCCCGAGTGCTGAAACGTCTTACGCTTACGATACGAGCTTTGATAATTATCCTCAAAACGATTTTGATCTTCCCCCTCAAAACTTTTATGAACAAGAACCGTGTTTCAATAATGATTCATCAACTTTTGAATATTGTGAGGAAACGTTTGAGAATGTTTATTATGAGCCGAATCCGTCACAAAGCTACGAAGACAGCGGTGAAGACGAATCTTTAAAAGACGAAAACGAAATTTATTCTTCGAGTGGCAATCCCACTCCGTTTTGTGAACCTTTAAATGTTGAAAATTGTTCTATGGCATCTCTCGACGACGATTTCTTTAAACTTAGGGGTTTTAAAATCAAAATTGAACAACTTTACGCCTTGTCAAAAATTTCAAAATGTCGTGTTGATTATGATGGACCATCGGTTCCTATTCCCTCTCCGGCGAGGGAAATGGAACGAGAAACCGAGGTGACAAAGAACTCGGTACTTTCCAATAACAATGAAAGTGCTAAATACGTCCAACCTACGGTTGTCCAAGAATCTAAGCCTACAATTCCTCCTCCTAAACCGTCAAAATTTGATCCTAACCTTTCTCGATTTACGGTTAAGAGTTTGACAAGTATACGTGCTGAGCTTAAAACGATGTCTAAAAAGAACGATTTGCCTAATCTTCACGTTTATCAAGAACAAGAACCGGAGACCATAACGGAAGTGGTGGAAATTCCTAGCTCTCAGAGCACACCATTTGTCCCACCTCCGGATTCTTCAAGATGTTTTTCGAGACTTGAATCTATCATTCCCGACTCTTCTCATTCTTCTCTAACACCGTTTGAGGGAAGTGACCCTGTTTTGGAAGATGTCGAAGCTACTCTTGTTGATTATGATTCTATGTCGACTAAGATTGTTACGCCGTCAGATTCTTTGGAGCCCGAGCTCAAGGATTCTTCACCCGATTTTGTGAAACATAATTTTGATACGGCTGCAGATTGTGACTTACATCCTCTTGATAATCCGAATGATCAAGTTGAAAGTTCTCCGATTCTGACGACGATGATTCTTTATCTTGTGGAGACATCGATTACGTAGATGAAGTACCTTCTGAGCTCGTCAGCTTAGAAGAAGAAAATAATGTAGAAAACGAAGTTGAATTCGATCATCCTAAAGATATTGATGACCTTGTTCCAAGGGTTTCCAAAACATTCAATATGACTTTCACAAATCCGTTATTTGATTTCGATTTGGAATTAACTCTTGATAATCCAACCTTCGACATTCCTTGTGATGAGTCCGAAATGGAACCCGGGGTTCAGGATTCACACAATTTGATTGATTCTCTTCACGAGAAGTTCTCCGATGAACTTTCTCATATCATTTCTTCTTCGGGTATAGAGAATGACAAAAATGACCATCGAGAAAACGTGCTTACTAAATAAATACGTAATGATGATTTACTTCCTAATACCGACTCGATTCTCTTTGATTTACCATCTTCTCGTCCACCCGCGAAACCACCAGACGTAGATTTTGAGTTCGATATTAATGAAGTTATTATTGGAGTGGTGGACGAGACTTACGATCATGATGATCTCGTACTTGATATTTTACCCACCCAACCCACTCATGATTCTGATGATGTTTATGCTTTCACCATCCGTGTGTTTCACCCTTTCTATCTTTATCCCATCATTTCTTCACTTTTCCACTCCACCAGGAGTGAGGATACCATCTTTGATCCCGGTATCTCTGTTTATCATGCCGGGTGTCCATTCCATCTGCTCTTCCCAAGGACAACTTAATTTGGGGATCGAGTCAAGCTCATGTGACTCGGTAAACAAAAACAAGCGCTTCGTGGGAGGCACCCCATGATTATCTATTTATCTTCTTTATTTTCTTATTTCTAATAAGTGTGACGTGAGGAGGGCAACCTCTTCCATATCTCGTGTTTTCGTGGTTGTTTGTGAATGTTCAGGAATTTCCCCGAAGATTGAGGACTCTAGTGCTCCTGTTTTGTCGTTCTCTCCACTCGAGTCTCATTCTTCGGTGCTCTTTTGAAAATTCACCATATCCAAAATCTTATCGACTAACGTTTATCTCTTGGCATACTTAATAAATGGCCTTTGATATTACGTAAGACTACCCGTACCCTTAAAACATTGAGGACAATGTTTCACTTTAGTCTGGGGGTGAATCTTCGATTCGATTTGACCTGACACCTTCGTCTGAGCTGTTAACTTACACAACTCCATTTTTCCACCAAAATTTTAAATTATTTGTCACCTTTTTATTGCAAAAAAAAAATGAAAATGATGATATATGATATATTAGTAAAGATTTGACACCTTGTTTTGACTTTCCTACCGGCGAGAGTAGAAATAAATGTTCCGACTTGACCAGGCGTGTTGAGCCCTAGCTTGTCTCCCTTAACCAATATAATCAAAAGATTATCGGCTATGCATCCGCAGATCTCATTACTTGGGATTTTAAATTTGCGGAGATCGAGGAATGATGGAGTTTATTTAGAAGTTTGGTGCTAAACGTCGAGTAGGTGGATCTCTTTAGAGCCCACGAAAGGTACTTGTGGCCTATTTGTTCCCACAAGATTGCACACCAATAAAAATAGATCTCTAGGTTTAATTAAGGGTATACGGTTTGGGCAATACTTAGTTTTTTCTCGTTCCTAAGAAAATCTCTGCAAATGGGGGTTTGGTACACATAGGGGTACTGCCAGTGTTACGGTGAAATAGACTATTGCATCTTGCCGGTTCGCAGCCGATGTTGTGATCTTAGTAAAGGTCGTGGGACTCGGGGTTTGGCAAATAATCTAAAGGAAAAATAAGGCAGAGGAATCCAAAGCTATAAAAAGCAGCGGAAATAAATCCAAGGTCAAAATAAAGCTCTTGCATCTTGACAGCTCACAACTGTTGTTGTAATTGAAATAAAGGACTAAGGACCAAATATTATTAAAGTGCTTATAATTATTCAAAATGCCAAGCTTCGATTCTGGGGGTTTCCTAATAAAAAGCTTCCGTCTCGGGTCTCAGACATGGGATGTTTCGGTCGTAAATAAAAAGGGGGCCCTCAAAATCGTGTTAAATCAGAGACCTCCATGTGGACCCGATTCTTGTATGTAGGGGTTTTCGAGGGAAAGTTTGGAAACTACTTAGCGTTCAAATTTTGTGCTCTTATCGGACTAAAAACTATCCAAACGAGAAATATGAAGAAATTCATTTCTCACAAAAATAAAATCTTGAGATAAAAAACTTAGGAATTGGGAACAAGAGCTAATTACACAAGTAACTTATGTGGGTAGTGTTAGCATCTAACTTGTGGATAAACAATGATTTCGATTTTACGCTTAGTTTGGGGGCTTGTGAAAAATCAAGGATGATGATTTTTATCCGTATGGTCTCTTCTCCATGAGAAGTGTTTCTACTTGTAGACCCTGAAAATTATCAAAAGATAATGAAAGTAAAGCAAACCGTCACATATATAAAAATGAAAAAGTACAAAAATAATAGTAGTAGTTGTTATTCATAATAATCGAAAAATGGAGCATTTTTTAGAATAAATGATTTTGAGATCTCTTTCGAACATCATTGCTACTTTACAATGTCAGTAAAAAGAGGTTTTGAAATTATTTATCTCTTAAGCGTTAGGTGATGACATTTCGTGAGGGCACGGCAATACCTTCGTCTGGGGGAGTTTTGATGTATGCTTATTCACACATCCTTTTTAGACTTTAAATCAGATCAAAAATACCAAATACTAACCAAATATGCCAAGAGAATGTGTGTTTTTGTATTTGTGTATGTGCAGGTACGGATATGTAAAAAATAGACAAAAACAAAGCAAAACCGACAAAAACGAGCACGAGAATGGAAAAAGGTCAAAAGCCGAAGCCGAAGAAATCAAATAGTCAAAGGAAAAGCTCAAAGTGTCAAAATCGTCCTCAAAAATTCATAAAGTGCCAAGATTCGTCCCTGGTCAAAGTTTAAAGAATTTAGCAACTTCAGTCCCTGTACTTTCAGATTTTGACAAAATTGGTTCCTTGAAAAATTTTTAGAAGAAAAGCCAAGTATGATCCTCCATGATTCAGAGATTGACAACACAGGCCTTGGAAAATACTTTGAATGATTGTCAGTTTTAGTCTCTAAGATTTCAGAAAGTGCAAGATTGGTCCTTATGATTTTAATCCTAACAATCCTAAAACCTTACAAGCTTAAAACCGGATCCACAATATATCTTTAACCCAAAATATTCCTAAACCCTTTAACCAAATAATCCCATGGTCCAAATACCATACTCCAGCCCACCCCATAACTTTTCTACCCGATCCAATCCTATTACCTGGTCAAACCCCTATACCCGGTCAACCCACAACCAACAAAACCCCCAATTTTATTCCCGCCCCCTAAAATCAATATTTACCCAGGATATTCACTGTTTCCATGAACCCTAGATTCACCATTCACCAAATTTACCCAACCTCGTATTAATTACCCAATCATAAAAGGTTCTAGAAGCTGACAGCTGACATCTGACGCATGGAGTGACATGTGGGCCAATGGGAGAGGACACGCATGATTCACAACTCACTCACACATGATCCAATGGCTAAAAAGAAAATGCGTTAAGATTAAGGGACAAGATTGAATATGAAGAAGCACACCTGAGAGCTTCCAGGACTTTCCAAAAAGACCCTAACTCACCTCAGCTTCACATATATAAACCCCCTCCTCACCAACGATTGAGAGTTGTTAGAATTTAGGAGTAGGAGTAGTGTAACCTAGATAAATTGTTACAGTTTATTGAATTTCATATTTAAAGCTTTGTAATCATTTCTAGTTTTAATAAAATTCCAAGTTTTCATACTTAGTTATTTAATTTCAATGCAATTTACTTTCAGCATTTGCTTCTAGTTCACACTTTCTGATTTCATAAGCTCATTCTAGCTTAAACAATAGCTTTTAGTGAGATCTAGTGTTGTTTCTGCTTAACATAGTTCTTTGGTGAGTTGGTCAACGAAAGTCAAACCTCATCTTATTCAAATAAGCTGAGCTTATTTAGAAGTACCAGAGCTTATTGGAGCCTATCTAAAGATAAGTTGTGTTCAAGTAAAATCCCTGTTCAGCTGGGATATAGTTTAGTAAGTCTCATTTTTACAATTTAGTTCTCATTTACATAAGTAGCTTATTGTAGTATAGATTATATTTTTATTGTTTATTTCTGTTCCAGCATATTAGTCATATCATATAATAGTCTAGTTTCTTGTTTTTACTTGATTTGATATTGGTTTGCTTTGATTAGTAGTTAACTGTCTCTATTCTGCCTCATATTGCATAATTTGCAGGTCTGAATTCTAGTTGCTATTTGTTAAATTTCCTTGTTCACTTAGCATTATTGATAGTTTATTACACTATTTTGATCATTGGTTAGGCAGATAATGGTTCAAATCTGTGGAAATTAGTGTAAGTCACTAGTTTAAGGGGTGTTTGGATTATATTAGTTCTGTGAATTCTGGTTGCCTAAGTTCTGAGTTTGCTGCATCATAAGACTTCCTTAGGTATAAGAAGGTTATAACAAGCATAACATAGG
Source organism: Artemisia argyi (assembly GCA_030686995.1). NCBI lineage: Eukaryota > Viridiplantae > Streptophyta > Magnoliopsida > Asterales > Asteraceae > Artemisia > Artemisia argyi. The sequence continues at coordinate 78,490,862 of CM060678.1, read as the reverse complement.
TAGGTTTAATAGTTAAAAGTCAAAAATCACTTAAGAAGCTCAAATCTGTGCTCATATGTGATAATGTGCAGCTGAAATCTTGCATACAACTAGAAATAGAGTATATTTAGGTTTAGTAACTCCTAAAGTAGCTTAACATATCAATAAAGTTTAGATTTAGGTATTAGAATTTCACATTGATCAAACTTAGGTTGCATATAAAATAGTCAATTCTGCAGGTCCCCTGTCCAAACTATACCTGATCTAGGGGACTTTTAGGTGATCAAATAAGCTTTAGAATTAGGGTTTTTACTATTTCTAGGCAACCTGTAGTATTAGGTTTCTATTTATGCTTTTAGATTTCATTCAATAGCTTATTATGTGCTTCAAATCAAGCTGCAAAGTAGGGAGAATAATCATACCTTTCTGTCGTAACTAGTAAACTGCCAAAGTGTGTTTTAGCTTATCCCTAGTGCTTGTTTGGTCATTTTGAGGTGCATTCTGCTCTTTGATAAGTGTTTAAGCTGTATTCTGAATTTGGTGCTTATAAGTGTAATCTGCTTATTTTCTATTGCTTATTTCAAACTGTTTATTGGTTTCTAGTTATGTTTCTGTATTTCTTTTGGACTTATATCACTACATTTGAGCTCATTTAAGTCAAAAACACTTTTGGTCAAAGTTTGGTTCCAATTGGTCAAAGATTGCTTATTTATAAGCACTCCTAATAAGTAGTTTCTAGCTAATCAGCACTTAATCAACTTATTTTTCAACTTTTAAATTTTTCCTCAGTTTTATATTTTATTTTATAATTTCCCTGAAATTTTCAGATTTTTCTAAGTAGTTTTGTTATTTTTCCTATTTTATTTTAGTTTTTATTCAATATTAAATACTTTTTAAATACCAAAAATTCCAAAAAAAATCAGAGAAAGCATAAAAAATACAAAAATATTTTAGAAAATAGTTTTCATTTATTTTAGATTTTTAGAAATTAATTTTTCATTTTTCTCATTTAATTTCAATTTTATTTGAATTTTAATCACTTTTTAATTTGTTTAAATAGTTTTTAATTCATAAAAATTACCGAAAAGCCAAAAAAAAAAGAATTTTCAGTTTTAAAAATAGTTTTTAGTTATTTTAGAATTTTCAAAATAAAATTTTTATTTTTCTCACTTAATTTCCATTTTCTTTTAATTTTTAATTAGTTAAATTAGTTTTTAATTCATAAAAATTAAATAAAAACTCAAAAAAATATTTTTTTTTCTCAAAATTTTATTTTATCATTTTTAACTTAGGAAAATTATTTTCAAGACCTTAGGATTAGCCTAGCTTCAATTTCACTTTTTATTTCACGCGTTTACGTTTATTTTACGTTTAAGCTTACAATTTTTTATTCTACGTTGCGTTTTAGGTTTGTTTACTTGATTTATGTACTTAATTGGTTTATTGTGCTTCATTTTCATATTCATTAGTTTAATTCTCATCAATATCACTTTTTCCCACTTTCACAACACGTTTCACGAACCGGGAATTTAAAATTCCGTTTACATCTTCACACGGACTACGACCTCGGGTTTTGCTTATTTTCTTAGAAATTCCTTTGAGAAAAACTAAACTATATTTGATTTTAAACCAATCAGACTCGTTCAACAAAGACTTTAACACTAATTTCAGGGAACTTAAATCGCTACCACTATATGAAGTCAACTCCCTTATTCTCCTTCTTTTTATTGATTTTTTGAATTCACCAGGTATCGAAACCCTTTACCCAAAAAAAAAAAAAAAAAAAAAGAAAAGATAGAACTAACATAATCTCAATTAAATGCCACTAATTTGAGTACCTTGCTATGTCCATGGAAAACTTCAAAGGTGTTATTGGCTTTAGTGTTCATTTCTTCTTTAAAAATAGACAAAGAGGTATGTTGTGATACTAAAAAATCAATTAAAATATTAAAAAAGAAAAGTGAATAATATCCAAGTTTCTAAGTTCTGCGCACCTCTAAGAGTATGCGTACAAAAACATTAGACTTGAAAGTAAACGATATTATGCTGAGACAAATAGACCTTTGGTAAATATAATGTCACGATCATCATTAGATTAGTTTGAGTTACAACGCCCAGAAAATGAACCACAGTTGGATGTCATATCTTCTTATCTAAAAGGTCTCCTGTATTAAACCCGTGAATTAAAAAAGCAAACACCATATTATATGGGAAAACATAACATATTGTTGGTAATTGAACATATTACATTTTATTTTTATCGGTAAAAAGCTCATCTCCAATCTTTTTAACTGAAATTACACCATAAAAAGGTCACCTGAAAGAAAAGTATAGTAACTGTTCAAGAAATAAATGCCTTCAAAAGAACCATCAACCATGAACAACGTCACAAACTCGCTCCTTTTCCAGGAGAGGTTGTTCATATATTAGTTACAATATAATATAAAGGTAATACCACGGTATCAAAGCACATAAATGGTTGTTTGTGGTTACTTCATCAATCTATGGTTACTTCAAGAAATTCTCTTAATACACAGGTGACTTATAAGAGCTTCAACTAAAAATATCATAGACTCTTCCATATTATCTTATTTGTAATGATATGGGCTAAAGGTATGGCTTAATTTTGGCATGACGCATAAGCTTCCTTATAAAAAAAAAGCTGTAATTTCTTGTCTAAAACAAATCCAGAAAATTGAAAGTTGGGGCATAAGTTTTCGTCTATGACTGGAGTAGAGGTCGCAACGTGGGTAGGTTAGGTGACGGGCCAGGTTTGTTTGACCAGCAAGGGCGTAAGACCAGCCATTTTTATGTATGTATTAAGACTTATGTATGAGTAATCTAATGCACTAAGTTATATCATTACCAATTATAATATAAGATTTTTAATAAAGCGATTAACATAATTCATGCATTAAAATACACTTTGGACTACTTTCGACCCATTTAATCTCATTGACCCGTACCCATTAAATGAACTTTAACTTCACCTTCTTTTCAGTATTATGTGATCATATCTATCTTGTCATATGGTCAGATTTTCAAATTCCTAATTAAACACATAAGCAGCCACCTGCATTGTGTCTCCTATCATAACATACCTGAAACCATAAACGTTATTAAGTACATACCTCACAACCCTTTTCTCCATTCCCCATAAAAAACATCAATACACCATTGCAAACCTGTAAAAAGTTTAATGTAATATTAGTCAATAGTCTTATCAAACCTCAAACTTTTGTACATAATAACAGAAATCATAAACGTTTAGAAACCTGCGAACAACAAATAAGCAAATAAGCTAAGTACATAAGCAAATAAGAAAAAAAAGAGTACAAATGCATAAAAGTAGAAAAAAAGTAGTAATAAAAACACACACTTTATTACTTGGTACATAAACGGAAAAGTAGTAAAATTAAGTTCTCCCAAACACCCCTTTTTTTACTTGTAGTTACTTCAGCTAACAAATAAGCGCATAAGCAGAAAAGTAGAAAATATATGTAAGCCCAAACAACTCCTTATTACTTGTAGTTAACAGGCTAAATGGCCGATATAATCAATATTTTTTTTTGGATGAGCTCATGAAACTTGAGCTTACTTAAGTCCATAAGCTCAAGCTGACATGCATATCCCATCAGAAAGTTGACCTTATCTGCGTTTCCAAATCCTTATAAGCGAATACACCCATTAAAGAAGCGAATCCAACACCCTCGCTCAGAATCCTAAATTGAAATACCATAATGTCTTGAGCAATATATTATTACCAAAACAAACATAATGACACACTTTCACCAGACCAATATTAAGTTCATAACAATAGTGAATCCAACACCCCAACTCAGATACGATAATGTCTTAAAAAAATGCATTATAACCAACATAACGACACAATTTCACCAGACCAATATTAAGTTCATAACAACAGTAGCTTCAACATAAAAACATAATAACAACCACATATTTCAAAATATACATCAAGTGAATGGCCTTGCATGTGTTGCTTCAAGTTACATATGTACATACCTTATTGAAAGGACTAAAATGAACCCATTCTTTAAGTTGGCATCGCTCGAGACTCTAAAAAATAGTATACCAGGTTAGATTGAAAGGAAGCAAGTAACTAACGGGTCAGAAGTCATTCACAGAATATTGTAATAGGATTAATAGCTACTTGAATAGTAAAAAAGAATTTCCCAAAATTGAAGTCATACTAAGATATTAAATCGTCTTTGTGACCAATTCCAAGCCAGATTTTCAAACAACCACTAAACTTCAAATGAAAGGAAATCAATATCTTTCATATCTTAGAAAAAGCATTCTTTAGTTTAACTTGTAGCCATGTCGGAGACAGTTTGCTAAATCAAAATGAAGAAATATAAATAATCACTTACATGAAAGTGTGACGGCTGTAAATTTGGCGAAAGAAGCATCAATGTCTAGGTTAGGTAGTTTGCTCATAATTTAAAACTCATAATTTGGTAGATTGAATACATACATGCAACTGGAAATGGCAATATCAAGAAGCTCCTCAATCTTTTTCAACATGTGATCAAGCTGAGAATAACACATTTGTCATCAAGTTAGCCACAATTCAATTCTTCATAATAATTTCAAAACAACATAAGTCCAACCAAAACTAATTCAATTCTTCATAATTATTTCAAAACATCATAAGAAGTAATTCATACAATTAATTTCCCCCCATTTTTTCTAGGGTTTTGATACAACACAATTGAATGGAAACAAAATAAAATTGATTATTTAAAAAAAAAAACACGCATCAAAATAGCTGTACTTTGTAATTTAAATCTAAACCCTAAAAAAATTGAATCTCTGTGATAATCTAATTTTACGGTGTGGACATCGATCCCTTCACTGGCATATAGAGAAGATTCAACTGAAATTGGAGCGTACAGAAGAAATTGCAATGGAATTGGTGTTTTTGAATATGTGTTATGAATTGAATTGATAAGTGGTGATTTTGAATGGGAATAGAACGAAACTATTATGGTATTAATTTTGGTGTTAATGGCTTAACAAAAATACTGTGAATAAGTAGTGTATTGAAAAAGATTCAAGCAAATGCATTGAGTGTTTGTACAAAGATGTTTAATTATGGTATGACACATCAGCGCATTGAATTTTATTAGCTTCAAAGGGTGGTACAAAACTAGTGTATATTAGAATACATAAATTTCACACCACCACTCTCTACCACCACACAAGCAACACCACCACCCTCTACTGCCACCAACACCCCAATTCCGGTGACCAAACCCAGATTCCGGTCACTTTTTCTTTTTCTTTTTTTTAGGGTACCAACAGAAGACTTGGCTGGAATACAGTGGTCCCGGTCTTGACAGACTCCTCAACATCAACAAATCCAATTAGCCGATCTTCTGTAACACCAAGTGGAATCTGCATAAAGAAAGTAAATGAAATGAAATAACAAATAAAGCAGATGATATAAGTCAAGTATCACAAAGTTTCTACATAGACACTACCTGCACAAATGGTGATCTGACTACTTGGGTCTTGACATTACCTTCAGAGTCGTATTCTACTTTATCAGCAAGTCCATCTTCCCCAAGTATCAAAACAAAGTTTTATCATTAGACTATTAGCCAACTATTAATAGTAACACTTTACGATGACCAATACTTGTTTACTGGTGTAAATCAACTAGTATTAGTTATCACACTTTCTAATGATTAAATAATAGATGGTTTCGCATCTCTTGTTCAAGCTCACTCTAAGTAAGTTGAAGTGGAAGCACTCAATCACTCTAAGTAAGTTTGGATTACAATTTCCAACTCTACCAGCAGGCTAGGTGTCCCAAAAAAATAGAGATACTGATTTTTTTTGTGGGAAAGAGTAGTACCAGTTCATGAATGTGAAAACACTAAGAGACATAAACTTGGTTGGGATAAAAAATGTGCAGAATTGTAAACCATTGCAGTATTCAAAGTTGTTAAATGTGATGAGATAAAAAATGTGATGAGATAAAAAAATGTGTAGTATGCAAAGTTGTTACAAATATAAGGAAGGCGATAACTGTTGGTTTTTTCTTTCATGCTGCAAGGAAAGACCCACAAGGCGGATACCGGACCATAGTTGATAATCAACCTGTTTACATGCACCTATCCAGTTCTCTTTTTCAGAGACAACCAGATTGGGTAATCTATCACGACTTAGTCCTAACCACAAAAGAGTATATCCACGAGGTTACTGTCATAGACCCCAAGTGGCTAGCCGAGTTAGCCCTTAGATTTCTTCAAGCTATCAGACCCAACCAAGTTGAGGAAGCACAAGCATCAAGAGCGTATTGACCCTCTTTATGATAGGTACAAAGAACCCAACTCTTGGCGGTCAAGCAAAAGGCGTGGTTAGTATACATTGTGATCGGCCTGTACAAAACGCCTTGAACTTGAAAGCTTTCTTATTATTATATTAAGTCTTCACTGTAATAGCAATATTTCTACGATATATTTCAAGATAAAAACATCTTGAAATGGTTAGGATACAATTTGTAAACTACTTTAAGTAGTATTGAAAATTCTATGTCCAGGAGACAATATCATCTTTGGATCATATTTCACTTTCTTTTCTTCAAAGTGGCTCCATCTTGCACCAAAATACTTCATCCATTCTTCTTTTGTTTTGTAATATCTTGGAAGATATTGCTTGATATTTATTCTGAATTCATCACCTAAATTTAATATTCTTTTATTTTGATCATCAATGATTTTCGCATCTTCAACATTTCTAGCCGAATGCAACAAACCTATTGTGTAGAACACATCTGTATTTTCGTCTGATATAACTACCGACATCCTATCATACCACCTGTAATTTTTCAAGTAAAAGGATTAAGAACCCCAGTAACCAAAATCACAGAATTAGTTCTTTCAAGTTTCCATTTATATATAGTATTCGCACTAAGAAGTTATGCATTATTGTTTTCAAAAAAAACTTTCTTAGATATTTCAAATAACTCCAATAAATCAAGGGAAGCTAAGTTACTTTTAACGGTTCATGGGGTAGACGAGGAAAGGTCCCCGAGTTTTTGTTTTCTTTTTGAAGAATATCAATGAACACACGCTGATTAAACTCCAGAAGATGCGATTTTGGAACAAATAGATTTAGCCATGGATGATAAACATCCCACAGTCCTTTAGAGTGACTTTAGCTCTTCATTTCGAACTCTATTAAGAAAATCAATAAATGACACATCTTTCTTGTATATGAAATCTTCTTTGAAGCTCAATCCTTTAAACATCTCATCAAGTTCCTGTAGTTAATTAGACTCCTCAACATCAACAGATCCAATTAGTCGATCTTCTGTAACACTCATTTATTAGAAAACTTACATCAATTATTCACATCTTCCGTTAGAACGTATCAGAATTGGTACAATAAAAAAAGAAAAAGTGATTGGAATCTGGGTTTGGTCATCAGAATCGGGGTGATGATGGCGGTAGAGGGTGGTGGTGTTGGTTGTGTGGTGGTAGAGAGTGGTGGTGGTGGTGGTGTGAAATAAAAGATAAAAATTACTTTGCAAATTTAGTCCTTAAAGCAATAGTGATATGACACGTGGACATTTTAATCCTTAAAGCAATGAAATGACTATAATACCCTCAGTGACATGACACTTAACGAGGAAACTAACGGAAAAACGCTTTCGGTGGCTATTTGGCACTTTTACGAAATGTTAATGGCAATTTTGCACGCCTTTATGACTCGGTTTCATTTTTACAATTTCGTGACACTTTAGTAACTATTTTTACAATTTACCTTTTTTTATAAATAGTAGAGGTGGAGAGAGGCATGCTGATCCACAATGTAGTGAATCATGGGTCTTTGTTCGTCAAACTATGTTCATGTATGCCTTTGATATGTGGGCCTTACGAGTTCTAAAATTCTACTGTATTAGCTATTTAGCTTTATGTGAATGAATTGTGCAAGACGATTTCACCTAGAATATTAGTTACATGTCGTTGCCCAAACTTTTGATCATTTCTTATTTTATAGAGTTAATTGTATTTTTGGTCATTGTGGTTTAGCCAAATTGCATGTTTGGTCTCTAAAATTTTGGAATGTAGCGATAGTTTTTATTTTGAAGTTTAGATTGCATTGTTAGTCTTTAGATAAAGTTAAATGACTAAAATAACTTTTGTCTTCTTCAGAAAAAGACAAGGGTAATTTGGTTATTTCATACAGATAAAGACCAAAAATGCAATTCAAACTTTAAAATGAGAACTATCGCTGCACTTTCATAATTTTAATGACCAAACCTACAATTTGGCCAAACCACAAGAACCAAAAATGCAATTAACTCTATTTAATACAGTATATGATTTTGTTCTTTTTCATTCTAACAAAAAATGGGCGATTAGTTTGATTGACGTGAACGTGCTTAATTTATAGCTAAATGCTCCATGTTGTAGTCGGCTGATTTATCCATAAATCCATAATTAACATGGGAAATAAAAACTTTAATACCTTTTTATCGTATCCTCGTGCATGAACTCCCTTATATCAAGTCTTTCAAAATTATTATTACCAACCTCGTGGGTTCTATAATTGATTAAGTATCACGATCATCACATCTTAGTATGCACGTAAACTAGAAAGGAAAAAAAGAGTTAGTTACTTAAATCGTCTTTGTGGTTTGTTGGGTATAACGGATCAGTCCTTGTACTTTTTTCTCTCGGATTCTCTTTTTGCGGTTTTGACCTGTAACAGGTTTGATCATTTGACCAATATATATTTATGTTAGTTTAACTGTTAAGTTCATAATTACTCCTTCCGTCTCAAAATAATTGTTAAGAGGCAAGAATTATAAAGTTTAATAAAAGAGAATATTCTCTTACTATATATTTTTTAGTTTTTACTTAAAAAGTAAAATGGACAATTATTTTAAGAAATCTCAAAATAAAAATATGGATAATATTTTTGAGACGAATGGAGTATAAAAAGGTAAAATGACAAAGTACCCTTATTATTTAGGGTAAGGATCCAGTGAGAAGAAATTTAAAGTGAGAAAAATGAGAATAACTATAACAACATATTTTAGATGCATCGACTTGAATTAGATGCATTTCTATTTATTTAGATGCATCACAATTAGTTTCTAAAGTGATTTTGAAGCGAAAATGATGTAAAGTTGTGCTAGCAACAAATTTGACCCACAGAGGACCAAAAATACATATGATTCGTCTAACTTGAGGAAATGTATCTAATATATGTATATGCATCTAATTTTTTGCTAGAAAATACATTGTGATACATCTAAAAGATTAGGGATGCATCTAATTCAAATCGATGCATCTCTAATGAGTAGTTATAATTATTTCTCATCCTTCTTATTTTAAAGATTATTCTCATTTGATCCTTAGTCCATTATTTATTATTATTGTTATTATTATTAGAACAACACCCACCACAAATTACAACAAGAACTCATCAATCAAGAATTAGGTGGCGTTTGTTTGACGGGTGTTGAATGAAAGATGTGGGCTCCAAAGTTAGAAACTCAGTTTGGTAGATCATTCAAAGAAAACGTAATGGAATCATAATTAAAAATCTATTCCATACTATAATGGCCACTTTTGAGGCATTCCCTCTGACACACAAATTTGAGCCACACGATTCATATTTTTTGTTTTATTTTCTTTGTCTTTTTATGACAAGTTTTTTAGTCAAATAATTAAATATTTTTAAATAAATATATAAATAAAATATTTATTAATTTTCTCTCTTTTACTTTTCTTTCAAACCAATCTCAAATCCAAATCCAATTCTAAACCCACATACAAACCAAACAGGCCCTTAGATTCAAACAAAAATATCAAATCTTCCGTAAAAAACTGGTTACAAACATATCCACGCCGAATTTACGAGAACTTGAAATTACATAACCAAACATCTAGTGATTTTCATCTATTTTTTCAACCATACAGATTTACTTAGATTTTGTTAAGAGGGAGAAATTGTGCGAGGAAATGAAATGCTGGTGTTTGGCTATGTTTGGCAGGGGTTTAAATGGGGCTTAGGCTTTTAAAACAAGCCGGCTAATAAAATAAATCTCGTTTGTCATGGAGCTTATAGAAGGGCTTATAAAATAAGTCGTCTAAAAACTTTAGCCTAATAAAAGGGGCTAAAAACTTTAGCCCAAAGCATTTGAAAGATAAATTACATATTTACCCACAAAAATATGTAACATATGCAAAAACTCATTTAATTATGTCATTTTTAGTAATTTTGCATGTATATATACGAAAATGTCCTTGCATGTTGCTTGCATATGATATATTTAAGAGCACAAGGTGCAGTTGCTCAAACAAACGCCACTCCTACGTGGAGTCTCCTCACCCTTCGCCACACTCGCCGCTGCACCCTCCCCCTCCTCATCGTTCGCCAGTTGATTGCTACTCATCTGCACGACGAGGCTTGGAGATGTACTTGTTGTTTGCTTTTTTGTTGTGAACGTTCTATAACGTTTGTATTTCAAACATTTTTTTTTTAAACTAACATATTAATTAACACTATAAATATCACAGATATTTTACACATTTCAATCAAATTTACACAACTTTTATTTCAAACACTTACACATACTAAAGGCAAGAAAAATGAGCGAACAATCTTATTCAAGTGTTAGTGACTTTGAAGAGATAATGGAGCTAGAGATGATTCTCCAAGAATTTGAGTACGAGCAATCTTTGCAAAATCAAGAAGCCGGTCCTTCACGCTGCCTTAGATACATCCTCCGTGAACGTGCACGTCTAATGGCCGACTATTTTGGTGACAATCCAAAATATACGGATGATAATTTTTGGCGTCGTTATCGTATGAGCCGTAAACTATTTTTAGAAATAGTCCAAGGTATTGAAACGTATATTTAAACTCATCATCCTCTTCCCCCGCATTTTGATTTCTTTAGAGTCTCACCCAATGTTGTGGGTGTAATGAGTTTTAGTGTGATTATGAAATGCACATGTGCCCTGCGCCAATTGGCTTATGGGTTATTAGCTGATGCATTAGATGAGTATTTACAAATAGGTGAACACTGTGCATGCGATTGTCTAAATTTTTTTACTATGTGCATAATCCAGTTGTTTGGGAAGGAGTTTTTAAGAAAACTAGATGAGAATGACATTCACAACTTATACCACGCACATAACATGTTTCATAAGATACCAGGGATGTTGGGAAGCATCGACTCTATGCACTGGGAATGGAAGAATTGTCCGAAAGAATGGCAAGGGCAATTTCACATAGATGATCAAAAGTATCCAACTATAATGCTTGAAGTTGTTGCGTCGTATGATTTGTGAATTTGGCATGCATTTTTTAGTGTGACAGGTGTGAATAACGATCTTACCGTTTTCTATAATTCTACATTATTCGACGACCTGCTTGATGACATCGGCCATGTGGTTCCGTTTGAAGTAAACGGAAGAAAATTTAAGCATGGGTATTATCTAGTTGACGGAATTTACCCAGAGTGTAACCCAAAAAATGCCGCATGAAAAGCGATACAAGAAAGTGCTTGAAAAGATATCGAAAAAGCTTTTGGTGTCCATCAAGGACATTGGCATATTATTGCCCAACCGGCGCGTGCATTTATTGTGGGAAAGTTACGGAGAATCATGTACTCATGAATCATAATGCATAACATGATTTTGAAAAATAAAAAATTTGCGATATCCGAAGCTAGTGAAATGTATATTCCTCCGCAACCAAATATGCAACAGACATGGTTTGAACATTGTGCAATGCAAAGAAGAAAATCCAAAGAGCTACACGATAAACGCACACACACAAAGCTTCAACGATGTCCATCGAGCATGTTTAGCAACAACATCAACGGGAACAAATTCAACAGAAGGAATAATTAGTTTCGTTATAAGTTGGTGTATTTTATTTCGTATCGTATTTTATTTTTGTTACGTTATTTTTAGTTGTGTGTAATATTTATAGTGTTGTATTTTATTTTAATTATTAATGAAATGAATAAAAAAATAAAGTTGTAAGTGGTGGGTCTCAAATGAGTAAGTTGAGGTTAGTTGTTGGTAGGGAGGGGGGGGGGGTTTAGTTGTGAAGAGTATTTAAGGTGATGTGGCATCCGTGAGCCTCAAATGAGGAGCTTGGGTTGCTCACTGCACCTTGTGCTCTAACAATGAAACTAACGGAAAGTCAGGAATATCATTAAAAGGACCCAACCCGTTATAGGTCCAAACCACATAAGGGGGATAGGAGGGGAAAAAAAAGTTCAGAGGCTAAATCCGTTATACTTGACAAATCACGTGGACCTAAGTAATTAACAAAAAATCTATACTACTTATAATACATATTAGATCCTCTCTCCTATTAAATTTTTAAGATTTCCTAATATAGATTTTAAGTAAAAATACACATATTAAATATTTATGTACAATTAATTTATGCACAACCATTTATATTAAACACCTGCAATTAATATTTTTTTTAAATCACCCATTTACTGAAAAATGCAACAATTTCATCACATAGTACAATCTAATCAAGTTATTAATCATCTATTGTTAAAATCCAATAACCCAAGCACTTAAAACGCAAACAAAAAAACATAACCTACGCAACTTAAAAGACCAGCATGTACAACTTAAATGAACAACATGGTTAAAGTTACTCAAATATAAAATTCTCACAATCTATAAAGTTATTGTAACGAAAAACATAAAGTTAAAAGACAGTAATCGCCACAAATTTTGTTACAGCGTACCCGCCGCTGCATCGCGCGAGTAACCCGGTAGTATATATATAACCATCGAAGGAAATACAATTTATTATACATTTATTTTGTTGTTAAAGTTTATTAATTCCTAGGCAGAAAACGTATATAAACAACTTATGCCTATCACCATTCCAGAATCAGTATTGCATCCTTATGGATCAATTAGTCGCGGTACAAACCCTTCGGATTTCACCCTGAGTGCCCGTCTTCACTTCGATATTGCCCATTTTCACCATTGATCTCCCGAACTCAATGTTAAATCTCAATCCAAGCAGTCCCCTTAATCCCAAAAACCGGTTCACTAATGTTTGCGTTGCTGGATTGTTCCATAAAGCAGCATCAGATTCAAGCACTCCCCGCCTATTTCTCAAGTTTGAATAGTATGAATTGTCAAAGTTTCCAACACTGCCCGTATCAAGTGTCACACGCCTTGTACCATCACCACCGTTTGGGCATAAGTTTCTAAGCGTTGGAAGGAAAGATGCATCAATAGTCGGGTCAGGACCATTGGTGTTGTTGTAGTTGTATAGCCTGTAGCTGAATAATGCACATGCTGCTGTCCCTATGGTGTGTGCTCCTGCAAGTTAAATGAACCATGAAAGACATTAGTAATTAGTTACTATGTTTGATTGCTAGGTTGTGCTATCGAAATAAAGTGTTAAAATAACTAATATTGGCGTTTAATTAACTTACCACTAAGGGCAACAAGATCTTGGGTGTTAAGTCCTTTGTCAGTAAACTTCCTGATTTGAACGTTAATAGGGTCATTGAAAGCAGGCAGATTTGCAGTATCAGCTGCTCGTGAAACTAACCCATCTCTGCGACCCAATGGCACTGACCAGCCTGTTCCTCTAGTCTGCAATGTCCAAAAATTCAAATAAGTACTGGTTTTAGCCATTTACGTACATAAATATTATATATTGTTGCATGATCATAAAATCACTATAATAGAGCTAGTATGTAATTACCTGGACAACAGAATCACGTGCAGCAAGGGCAAGAATGTCAGCACAAGACACCACTCCTGGGCAGGCAGTTTCGAGCTGCCTTTTTGCAGCATCAATCACTTCAAAGCCTCTTAGTAACGAATTAGGTCGAGCGGTTTTCTCAGAAGAGGCACCATCAATTAAAATAGATGCGTCACAACCATTAACAAAGCAATCATGAAAGAACATTCTCAGTAAACCAGGTGCAATTGTAGGGTTGGCTCGGACAGCAGAGCTGACAGCGTTTTGCACGATGGACTCGACCCTTGGGCATGAGGTACGGTAGAACCCAAGTCGAGTTCCTTGGCCTAGTGACAAGGTGATCAAGGTGGCTAACAAGAGTAGACACAGAATAGGCTTTTTGTTATAGGAAAGAACCACCATGACTATATAGAAAGATATTTGTTAATTTGAAAATGTTGGACTGTTGCTAGTTGGTAGTGTTAGGAGATGTCAACGTTTTGCAAGTGTTGGATAATGTTTTTGATGTGAAGTAAGTGTGGAGATATAGAGGGTGTATTTATAGTGATTGGGAGTGTATACAAGTCAAACATGTTGGATTTGATAACCGTAAACAAAGTCGGCAACCGGAGATGTGAAGGAAGAGAGGGAAATGGAAGGATTCAAACTTTATCATAAAGTTGATGGATACAGCTCATTAACTAAACACGTAAATCCATTGTATACTAATGAAATGGAAATACTATATTCTAATTAGGGGTGGAACTAGTCTTTGATTATTATAAACTAATAATGATATATATGTATTTCTTTTAAAAATTACTACTTATAATCCCCGCGCACGCACGGATTTTTTTTTTGAATTATATATTTTTATTTATTAAAAAACAAATAATTTAATCTTTGTTTTGTTTAATTTATAATGTTTAATTATAGTTTTTTTTTATTAAAGATAATTATTTAACAATTTTAATCCTATTATTAATTGTATCTTATATATATTTTTTGTATTTATCTTCTACTTGTATTATGGATAAATATAAAATGTTACCTAATAAGAAAATAATATTTTTTTAAATAAAATTATTACTAAATAAAATATGAATGCATTTTTTTGAAATGGAAAATTCCCAATAGGGGTTTTATTTCATTATATAAAAGATACAAGTATCATATACGATTTTTTTTAACAAAGACATTTTGATAGACAAAATTAACGCATATACAAATCACTCCTCGCAAGCGAGGTAATTTCATGAGGAAAAGTACTATCATATTCGTGAGAAGCAACCCAGTGAGCTACGTTAATTTAATTTGTTCATGCTTAACCCAATAAAACGTAAATTGCATATTCTTTGCCCATAAGCGAATGTCATCAAATAGAGTTGAGAATCTCCATGGTAGGTATGCCTTTGAAGATGATAAGGAGATAGGCATTTGAAAATCAGATTCCACAATAGCGTTTAGGCACCCGTGATAGATGCAAGCAAGCAAGCAATGCACCGTAATGACATTGGCATGGAGGGGAGAAACGACATAAATTAATCACCGTGGACATAACGGAGATAACCATTGTGCTCTATCGATAAGGAATATCCAAATATTATTTTTTGTGCGATAAATGTATGAAACAAAAATATATACTAAAATGTCTTTAATCAAAAGAAGTTTAATAGTGCATGACATTTTGATCTAGTGATGTATATAAGTTAGGGGTTTTAATAGGTCGGGTTTGGGTTAGATAATGAGTTGACTCATTTATGATCCAACTAAATCGATCGTGATTTTACCTACGATCCAACTTAATGAATTATGATTCGATCAAAGATCCAAATAACTTAAATAAATAAATCATGATCTAGATCGACGCAATTAAGTTATTTTCTAAACTTTTGCAATTTTACATTGGGTTAAGTCTTTATAATAGAAACGAACTTCCCAGTTTCTACAAAGTTAGGTAATATGATCAATTTATTATAAAGTTAGGTAATGAATAGGGATGGCAAAAAAAACCCCGAACCCAATGGAGAAACCCGAAGTTTTGGGGGCGGGGCATACTTATTAGGCGACGCGATGGGTTTTAGGGCATTAACGGGGATTTTAATCCGGTTTGGGCGGAAGTGGGGAACAACATCCCAACCCGCCCCGCCGTGAAACATATATATACATACAGATATTATATTATGTTCATATATTGCTATTTTTGTATTTTAAAAAAAAATAATAATAATAATAATAATAATAATAATAATAATAATAATAATAATAATAATAATAATAATAATAATAATAATAATAATAATAAAATAACAATATTGTCGAATTTATGTACTTTTGTATTTTTGCAAGATCGCAAATTATGGTTAACAAAAAACTTCTTTTGTGTCGTAATTCTAAAAGAAGTTTCGATTTTCTAATGGATGGCTTGTCGTTATTTATGTTTAATTTGTTGAAAACTCATTAAGGCTAGTACTTAATATATTATGACTTAGGATCAAATAAGAAGAAACCTTAAAATAACAAGGATGGGAAATAACTATAACTATGGATTAGAGATGCATCGACTTGAATTAGATGCATCCCTAATCTTTTATATGCATCTTAATATATTTTCTAGCTAAAAATTAGATGCATATACATATATTAGATGCATTTTAGCAAGTTAGGTAAATTTTGTGTGTTTTTCGTCTTCTGCGAGTCAAATTTATTGCAAGAACTACTATGCATCATTTTCACTTTAAAATCAATATCGAAACTAGTTGGAGTGCATCTAAATGAATAGAGATACATCTAATTCAAGTTGATGCATCTCAAATATTTGGTTGTAGTTATTTCTCATCCTTCTCATTATAAGTTTTCTTCTCACTGGATCTCCACCCAATATATTATTAGTAAGTTTTGATTTTTCATGTTATTACATATAATCATATTGCTAAAATATGGTGTAAAAATGATAATAAACGGGGAACAACGCATATTTAGTGGAGCATTGCGCCTAAAAAGGCGCCCCGATAAAAACCCTAACGGGGATCAGGGAGGGTTTTGGGGGAGCATCTCGCCCATTCAATTATTATCAATTTTTCATCTGCTACTTGGTAAATCGGTAAACTATAAACTATGCTTATTTGGCATTTTAGTTTATTTTTTATGCTTTGTGTCATGGAGTAGGTTATTTGGCAATTTTTATTTTTACCATTATTTCTTTGTTTAGTATATTTTTTTGTCTATTACACTCATCCGAATCATCTTAACCCAACCGCTTAAATCTAACCAGCACCTCCCTAATTATCTTCATCTTTTTCCCACATCATCACTAACACCACCGTCACCTATTATTCTAACTACCCTTTTTCTCTCTACTAAAATACAACAAAACCACCATTAAAATATCATATCCACAAGGTTTTAAAAACAAAGCAACTTCAACAATCTCATCATAAACATCTCATATCCAAAAACTTAAAACTAAAACAACAATTATAATACAATTACCAAACACTCTACCACAACTGCAAACCATCAAACCAAACACCATGTTCAGAATGTTCATAAAAATAGTGAAGATACAGGATACTCAAGAACTCCCCACAAGATGAAGCTATTGCTAAGCAAAAGCATGTACAACTTTCAACAAATTCAGTAATGTAGTGTTAATAGCATGTTAAGTTTGTTATTAGTTGTACTGTAGCTTCCCACCAAATTGTAGTATTTAAACTCTTCTTGTAACCCTCATTTTCCCATATATGTCCAAATACTCTCCCTAGTTTCTCGACATGGTATAAGAACTATCACTCCAACAAACTGTGGTGAAGAGCTAATTCCGATAAGTGTAACAACTTTTTCTGGTCAAAACAGATTGTAACAAACTTTCCTGCCAATTTCTTCAAACACAGCCATCACTTTTTCAACCAGAACCACCACTTTTCAACTGATAAACACCGTAATCCACCAACAAACTCATCAAATCCCACACATTAATCACTATTCTTCAAGCAGTTCAGTCAAAGATTATGTTACACTAACAAAATCAGTTACAAATTTGTTACATCTACCATTAGCAAAGCTTCAAACAATAACTCCAATACATCAAATCAATCAATTCTTCAATTATTTAACTCGAATCTTGAACAATAATGGTGTCAACAGATTCTGGATCAAAAAACACATCTACATCTTTATCACTAGAAGATGATGTCAATTCATCACATCATCCACTATATTTCCACCCAAATGATCATCTTAGATTGCTAGCCATTAAAAAATCTCAATGGTTTAGAAAACTATGGGACTTGGAAAAGATCAATGCTACTAGCCTTAAGTGCTAAGAACAAGCTGCAACTAATCAATGGTGAGTATAACTATCCATCTACATCATCACATTTGAGAGCTCACTGGGAAAGAGCTAATGACATGCTTAACTCATGGATCTTGAAAACTGTCTCTGAACAAATCAGTAATCATATTACCTATGTCAATTCTGCTTTCGCGTTTTGGAATAAATTGCATGAGCATTACTCACAGTTGGATGGACAAAGAATCTATCAATTGCAATTGAAATTGTTGAGTTTAAGCAGTCAAATTGTACTATAGAGGTGTATTATCACAAGTTAAAAGGTGATAAAGAAAATGATGAAAATGAGCAAAGGAAGAGATTAATTCCGTGTCTCATGGGTTTGGATGATTGTACACGAATATCAGAGGGCAAATCTTACTGATGCAACTACTACCCATCATGGCTAAGGCATATATTATGTTAAGGCAGGAAGAGGAGCAAAGAGACTCACCCAAACACCACCCAACTACTCCAATAGCACTGAATACTTTTAAAAATGCATACATACCACCTCACAGAAACAACATACCAAACAATCCACCATCAAATACTCAAAATTATAGGAGGAACAAATTACTTGGATATCCTCCTAGCCACCCACTACACAATAAGTTCCATTCACCATCTCTGAGAATATCAACACAAGATAAAGGATGTAGATCATTGCATATGGTAGTTAGTGAGACACTTCATCCACTTGACAGTTCACTTCATCCAATGTGTCCTCTTGATCAGTGTTCTACTTCAAGCTCAACAAGTACTACAGAGTCTCAAGTTCATGCTAGAATTGATCAATTGTAGAATCAGCTAAATCAAGTGCTACTAATGATGTAAAGTGCTCAAACTGATGCTTCTGGTATGGCACCACATGTGGCAGGTAGACTTTCATTCTCTAGTGATACCAAAATTCCAACAAAAATCACTGGTATTCATTCTTTCAAAACTATTGCTAAAATGCACTCATTCACTGCTTCTAACATATCAATGTCATTCTTTATATGGATAATTGACAGTGGAGCCACATACCACATTTGCATATCATTTAGCTTAATGCACAACATAACAAAGCTTGATACACCAATGACCAATCACTGTTTTTCTACCAAATGGTCACATAACCTTAGTTCACTATATTGGTTTAGTACACATCAAATCCTAAAGATAGCAAATCATCCCAAAAAGGGAATTTCCTGCAATTCCCACACAAACATTAAATAGCCATCCTTTATGGCACAACTTAAAACCCTAATTGAGGTAAAATAGCCTGCACCCAGTCATCATTAAAATAAACATACATGACATAAGCCTGGGTATGTTGAACCTGAGAAGGAACCCTGTTAACGCTGCACGAACTGGGTAAACTTAGTTAAATAGTCCAACATCATATCACTTGAGCATGATATAATACTAGAGTGTGGGACTTGAGAGCGTATCAATTATATTGGTCCAAGGCCACAAAATATACGCAAGAATCAAGTCCATTACCAAGGCCTATCAATAAACACTTGATTGCGGCCCGACTATAATCCTATATCACGCTTGGCCTCACGAAACTCATCAGGCTACACTTGACACATAGTACTACTGCTCCCCAACTGTCACTAACATTTAAAATTGTACCATATGACATCGCACAGTGGGGATGCATGACAAGCACTGCTTTGTACGAGCCAGGAAGAGAGTCCACCTGTCTCCCTTGTCTACTCTCTAGATGATCAACACCTAGCTTCTTTACAGCCGTTGATTATCCCTCAAAGGTTTATCTCTAAACCCTACTCGCCTCTCTATAAATAGAAGGATTCACACATGACTTCACAAGTTTCACACACTTTAGCAAATAATGCCTCACACGTATTCTCAAATGGTCTTTGTTTAAGTGTTACAAGAGCTTCTTGATCTCAGTCATTCTCATTGTTCAACATGCACCGGATACCAAACAACATCAAAGTGAAATTTATCATTAAACATGATTTTAGAGTCAGTGATCTAGTTGGTAGCCATAAGTTGATGCTTCTGTATAACCCAATTAAATCTCTTTTTCCCTCTTCACAAGCCTTAGCTGCTGCTATTTCTAGAAAAATTTGCCAAAATCATAACCGCATATTATTTTGTCCATGACTTCCTAAACGTTTGGGCTTAGCTGACGCCGTTAGTTCATTCTCTTAATTCTTTAATTCTGCAAAAATAATAATAATAATAATAATAATAATAATAATAATAATAATAATAATAATAAATAAATTACCATCAACAAAGATCAGAGTTGTAGTCTCGCACCGACTTTTGCAAAAATAAATAAAAATTATTATTATTATTATTATTATTATTATTATTATTATTATTATTATTATTATTATTATTATTATTATTATGCTTTTGCTTTTGCCACGCTTGTTTTATATCATTTAATGAATCATGGTAAAAAAAAGTTGGTAACATATACATATTTAACGTAACACTTTACTAGTCAATGATAAAGATAATTAAATGATTTTTTTTTTTACATTCAATTATCCTAGCGCTATGGAATACTGTCCAGTGGTGACGGCTTATCATTCCAAGAGAGGGTGAGTTGCCTTTGATCAAAGCATAGTAACTAAGAAAAGAAATCACTGTTAAAAGAACTGATAACCATCATCGAGTTCTTGGGGACATGATCGAGATTGATATTTTAGGTTTGTAAATAAATAAATACAAAATGTAAGTATAACATAGACATAGAGACCCATTCTTATTGCATTCTGTCCGCATCAGATTATGGTAACAGTTTTGTGAAACATTTGTCAAACTTCAAATTATTTTATATGATTTAAATTTGTAACCTATCATAATTTTCGAGTATACAACAATATATAAATATTTATGTAACAATAAGAGGCCTAGGTTGTTCCTCACGTGGGGTTGTCCAATAAATGATGAGACCGGTTCAACTCGTCGTCCCCATGCAATTTGCTACTAGTTTGACTTTGAGGTGGCTTTATATCTTATGATGTTGAGGTTTACTGGATTACAATTACTTATTCATCAAGTACTTAATCACAAATCTTATTGCGAATATTCAGTAAAAAAATAATTTACAATACTCAATATCTTAAGATATGATATTGAGGTTCTACAAAGATTTAGCAAATGAAGTACTCAACACCTAATAATTCAAAATATTCACCATAATGACCACTTAGTATTGAACAATGTAGAAAATGAACAATGAATACTAGTAATAAGAGATCGAGAAAACGTTTACAGTTAATGATGAATAGACATATATGTTTCTAGCGGCGGATGAGTGAGTAACGTGTAAGGGTATGCCCGTGGGAGGGGATAGGATAAACAGCTCGAGATGGCTGCTAATACTCCGAACATTGAGCATTTTATACTTGGAACAAAATTTTATTTCGAAAACTTTCAATAAAACAAGTCATTAAGTGAATTCTTCTGTATTTAGAGATTGATAAAGGTTTTAATGATATGATGTCCTTCTATGATGCCCTTAAGCTTCAGGTGTGCAGTAATATTCACACGTAAAGAGAGTCTTCACACACGTGATTCTCATACACATGGTTATGTACGCGATTGAAAAAAGAAAATACAGCCGGCCAGTGGTACCAGATCAAACAGCAAATGGGCATCCGATAAATAAGATTACAAAATACCATTTGTTTAAAATGTTTCATATCTGGTTTTCCATTTATGTATACACTTAGTAATCTTATATTTTTCATCTAAAACTTTATTTAGTTTTCCAAACATAATCAATTGATACTTGACGTATAAGAGAACCCATAGCTGGCATTGATCGAGTTCACAACGTACCGCCAACCCTACGTACCAATGCATTTGACTAGTAACTTGCTTTCACTTGTTTTCTTGGAAACCTAATCTGTTAAGGTATTTATTATCTTAGCTTATTCAAATCCATTTCGTCTGTTTAGATCAACGTCTGTAATAAAAATGAGTGTCCAACTTTAATCGCAACTTGGTCTAACTTACTTAAGATTCAATTCATTGAACTCATTTTGACCAAAAGTGTACATATGATTGGCCATCAATTTAACTTACGCTGACATATTATCTAATTTGGTCAAATAATTTATCATCTGCTACTGCCAATGTGAAAAGATAAGATTCAGAAATAACATTTGTTAGTATATGTTTTCTCGCAAGCGCGTTTCTTGTCGTAGCAAACCCCAATGTGTTCGTGGTACCCACACGCATGTTACCTTCTATTTTTGTCATCTATATAAAAATCTAATTAAAAGATGCATGAGTATGAGTGAACTTTGAGCTGCATAATGGCTGTCTATTTTTTATGTACGACTTTTTCATATCTTGCAAGTCATCTCAAGGTTATAGTCTAATTTATGGAAAAAATAAATGGTGTGAAATCGAGACTAAAATCATATGATTTGATGATTCCATAACTTGCCTCAACGTCAACACTTTGTTATTTTCTAGTCATTTCGTCTCAAAATTTTTATCTTCAAACAAAAAATACAGTTGAAAAAAAGTGAAACCATGACACATTTCGATAAATCAAATATATCCACGCCCGCTAAACTCTTTCTTAAGGCCGTCTTTAAGTGTGTGCAAGGTGAGCGATCACTCAAGGCCCCAAAACTTTTAAAAGTCTCAAAATTTGTTACGTTAATAATTATATGCATGTGTACAAATATTTTTCATGAAGTAAAAAGTACTCCGTATTTAGATAAGAAATATCTTAACTGAGTAATTTTTTAGAACATTTAGATAACTAATTTGCATTATATCTTATAAACGGCGACACTTTATATATAACATTTCTTATCGAAATATCTCATTATTTAATTTCGTTCAGGGCTCTCAAAATTTCATAAATTCGTAAGACTGCGTTACTCTTTTTTAATTGATTGACACAAAAGGTATAAAATATCCCAAAACAGAAATAAAGATTATAATTTAAGAAGAAAGGAGATATAAAAGTTTGGATACGCATTCAAGGGTGGTGGTTGGTTCTAAACCAAAAAACACTTGGACTTGATCATATCTAAAAGTCAATGGTGCATTGCTTAGTAACTAGCATGGTACTCGCGCGTTACGGCAGCTATCTGTTATTGATATATTTAGCGAACAATGGTTTTTTTTTTTTTCTTTTAATTATTTTATTTACGGTGACAATTTGTTTATAGTTGGCGAGAATATTTTGAAGTCACGATAAATTTTTGAAATTCTAAGGTCGTTAATGTTATCTTATCTAAATCCACTTTCAACTTTTGTTTTCTTTTCAATATATTATTAAATTTTAAAAAGTTTTGGTTTAAATTGGTATCATGCGGTAAAACGATTGTACTTCTAAGTGAAAGGATGATTTAAAAAGAGTATTAATTGTTTATTTTGACTTGATATGTTTGTGCTTTAAATAATTGTAAACATTGATTTCTTACTCGTAATACTTAAAAGTATTTCACAAAAATCTTAAAATTGATTAGGAAAGAAGTGCTAAAATATATAAAAAGTTGTATGGATCATGTTTTAAAATGCGATAGCTCGGGAACCTTGATCTTGCTGTTTAAACTCATACATTTAAAAATTTTGCACTATTTTTTCTTTCAAACATAAAGATATATAAACAATACTATTTTTTTCTTTCAACATAAAGATATATAAACAATACTAGTTTCCAGCCTCGTTCAATAGACATATAAAAATATAATTGTAGGACCGAAAATATTGATGGATTTATGTGGTTCGGGGGGTCGGGATGCTCAAAATAAGAGAAATACATGGTGTTATTAGATAAGAAGAAAGGGAAGATGTGTGTTTCTAGAGAGAAAGAAGAGAAACACACACCTTGTGATATTACAATGAAACATCCACCCTTCCTAGTTGCAACTATGAGGGTATTTATAGGAAACTAAGTGTCACACTTTACATTGTTGACACATTTAATCCATGTTGTAGAAGAAATAAGAAACTAATGCAATCCCTGAATATGGCTTCACTTTTAAGGCTAACAATCTCTCTCCAAAGTGATGTCATACAGGAATTGCTTAAAACGTTCCCTATAAGCAAAATTAAATACAAAACATAAAGCGCAACATCTCCAAGAATGTCTTCATGGTCTTTAAACTTCATTAATCCATTCTGCTTCATGAAACTTCTCAGCTGTCATCTTTTTACTTGCAGAAGAACAATGTGAGCAAATCTAATTATGGATTAATATGGCCTTTTTACTCTCCCCTAATTAGTGCTCTCCCCCAAACTGACCACTCTTCTGATAAATGCGCTAAGTCCGGAGAAGTCTTCTGATGAATCTATGATTAACGTCTTTAGTCTTCTAATCACGCATCAGAAAATGTAGAACATAATGTAGACTCGACCTTCTTCATGGTTTTCCATTCGGGGGAATAGAATATCAACATCTTCATCATCACCAAATGCTTTTCAGTTATCTTACATATAACAAATCAGCTCATGATGTACACATGAAACGGTAACACCGAAGTAACAAGTTGAAACACTGATCATCTTGAATTTGTTGCCCGAAATTGATGAAGGTGGATAAGGGAGGAACGTGAAGTGCATCGAAAAGAGATAAGAAGATAAGGATATAGAATCAACCAATCTCTGACCCAAATCATTTCATAAATCATTAAACCCGATCATGTGAACTTGTTGTTTGTCCCCGATTTACACATTTCTCTCCCCTGATGGTTATGATTTATCGGAATCACCATAATCAGGGTTTACATGAAGCATTAACTGGAAGCACTTTATCATAAATCATATCAGCCCGTGAGAAGATGTCGATAAGACCATTTAAAATTGTCTAACTCTTATCAACCCCTTGTACAAAAACAACGGCTATCTATAGTAACCACATGTGAGGAAAATCCAATATGAAGAACTTGAGAATGAAGTAAAATCCTCCAGACTTGTGACTTAAGCTTTTACTATCCTGTGACTAAGAACAGTGTACCCTATACCCCCAACAAAAGTATTTGTACAAAACCTCTTGACATATCCTCAACTATGTGTGACACTGAGCACTACAACGTAACTCCTTTAAGTGATAGTTATAACCTGTGAGCACTACAATGTAACTCCTTACATCAAGAATAACTAGATAGCCAAGTCTTCGTCACTGTGAATTACGGCTCAAACAAGTCACCTTCGCGGGAGGTGAAGAAAGAAAGAAGATGAAACAAGTACACGAATCCGTAAAACGTCACTTCAAACCCAAATAAATAATAAAGGATCATCCCTGTAGTCACAGTTGATGTGCGCATAACTCTAGCCATGTTAAAATAACATCGTGAAGATTTGTATGATCAAAATACCACTTTTTTTGCCAATGAAAATGCCAAAGTTAACACAATGTATTAAAATACATTGGATAATAAAATCACTTCAGCCCAATACATTGCCATTTTCGGATCCAAAGTTATGAGCCCAATCCAAAATTCATTTGATATATCATTTAAGCTCAATAATTGAATATAGCACTCAGCAGCCCAGTCCAAACACAATTCGTAAGTTATAGTAATTAAGCCCAAGAAATTCGGATCCAGCCCATTAGCCGATTAAGTGATATAACTCAATATGAGATAATGAGATCCGGTTATATAGTCTAACACTAAACTCACAGAATCATTTTAGACCTAATCTCACACACTTTTGATAACCGCCTCTTTCACCAAACATTTCTCCCAACTCATAAGAATTAATCTTCATCTCATATCATAATTCATCAATCCGAATCACACAACAAAACCAAAACGTCACATAAAAACACAACCGTACTAGATGTCTACCATTTCGGATCAATCCGAATCAAGAAAGCAAGTTAAAGGTTTCAAGATCCTTGAGGGGTCTCGGGTAGGTTTGATTTTGGTTTCGTTAATTTTTTGTGTTTTTCATGTCGAAACAAAGAAAAGGGTACAACAAATTTGTTATCACTCTATCTTGATCATTTCGTATATGAAAAATTGAGTTTATTAATGGATCGGTGATGATTGTTTTTCGTGTGATAGACCTTTAATGGTCTAATATTGCATTGAATAACACGAATGAAATATGAGATTAATTAGTTTTTCATTAAGTAATAGTCTTGATAGTTTAGAGATTGGTTTGATGTTAACGAGGAGGATGGGATAGGTAGATATGGATTTGGTGTTGGTTTTGTGGAATTGGATAGGTTGTGGTTAACTTTCGTTTACATCGGTCACGTATGATAGATTTTTCATTTTTATTGATTGACTGACGATGAATAAACTGAAGTCAACCAAAAGAGTGTATGGTATTTTGTGTTTTGGTCAAAGTTGCGACTTAGGTTAAGAAAGTCTCACACAGCGAGTGTCAAATTTGACAGTGTTTTTCTTCATAAAAGAGTGGGTAACAAAAGATTCGCATACATAACCCTCAGATTTTTCTAGCAAAAGTATTGCGAAGAAAAACAAAAAGCCTACATCTGAATCTGGCCATACTAAAGAAAAACCCATTTTTAACCCTTTTTTCCCACAAATGTCACTAGTTTTGGAGCAAAAGTCAAGACAATGATATAGTTTACACAAAACAGTTATTTGTACATAAAGACACAAGAAACGTATATGTTAAACTAGAAATGAAAATAGTTGACTATTGACCATTTTGATACAAATAATACTTGCAAGAAATTGTTACCATAAAAGTATGATAAAAAAAATTTGCACGGATAAATTTTATGATAAAAAACAGTTTAAAACCAAGTGTACGAACCACAAAAGATCAACAAATAATAAAACCATGAGCTCCGATACCAATTGTAGGACCGAAAATATTGATGGATTTATGTGGTTCGGGGGGGTCAGGGATGCTCGAAATAAGAGAAAGACATGGTGTTATTAGATAAGAAGAAAGGGAAGATGTGTGTGTTTCTAGAGAGAAAGAAGAGAAACACACACACATCTTTTGATATTACAATGAGACATCCACCTTTCCTAGTTGCAACTAGGTGGATATTTATAGGAAACTAAGTGTCACACTTTACATTGTTAACACATTTAGTCCTTGCAGTAGGAGAAATAAGAAACTGATGCAATTCCTGAATATGGCTTCACTTTTAAGACTAATTAACAATAATTTATGTACCACGAGTTATACATGTTTTTATCTTTCTTGAACATAATCATTTGGACTATATTTATCATAACAGTTATTTAAAGTCATGGTCGCTTACAAAGTGGTAAATAATAAAAACTATAAAAAGTGATATACACCGTCAGAGCTCACCTACTTCATCTAACGCCCATGAAAGATACTAACTAAAGTTTTGGTTAAAGGGGCAGTTTGGTCATTTGACATGTTTTTTAATTTGACCCTCAAACTACGAACGCACATAACTCTTAAACGAAAAACTTTTACGAAAATCCTGATTTACTATAATTTCCCGAATTTAATTCTTTTTAATTTGGTTTGCATTTTGGTAGCACTTTGAGAGTTTTTCATCTTTTGAAGATACTACCCCTTCAGATGTGCTTGTGATTTTTAAAGAAAATCTGCACATTGAAGAGAGAATGATGAATTTTATGAATTGATTGATTTTTCGTGGACACGTCCTTTACGAGACACACTTACGTCACTAATTAAAGAGGTCCATTGTTAGTTTTTAGGTGACAACTAGCTCTAATAACCAGCTTGAAGTTATTACCCGTCCGGGAACGTATCCAAAGAAAATCTCTCGATTTGGTACCTTTTGATTCGTCAATTCATAGGTGATATCTGAGTTAGACCCGATATGGTACATTCTACTTTGATCAATTCCTTTTCGAGACACGCTTACGTTGCTAGTTAAAGAGATCCATTGTCAGCTTTTAGGTGACAACTAGCTCTAGTAACTAACTTGATGTTATTACCCATCGAGGAATAAGTCATTTCAATTACGAACTATGTTTTCTCGTCAATTCATGGGTTAACTCTGAGTGATACGCAATACGGTACACTTCCACATTGACAAGTCCTGTTCGAGACACGCTTACGTTGCTTAGTTAAAGAGATCAATTATTAGCTTTTAGGTGACAAGTAGCTCTCATAACTAACTTGAAATTATTACCCGTCGAGGATAAGTCATTTTGACTACTAACATTATTTTACCGTCAATTCGTTAGTTAACTCTGAGTTAAACTTTTCTTAAATTCCATTCAGATCAACATTATGGGATTTCCAACATATTTTAATCACTATTCTCCCCCTCAAAAATTGCATATCAAATGTTGTTTCTGATAAAAAAAAAAAAGTTTGATTAAAATATGCATTTTGAGGATTTGTAAGAAAATGACAAGAACTTGTTAGATTTTTGTGACAAAGATTTTGTTGTTTAAAGAAGCTTTTTCTCCTCATATTAGGATTATTGCACTGAAGCGTACAACATTGTCCTTTCTTTGAAAATACGGGTTATGCAGTAAAATATGTGTATAAGTCATTGTTTTAATACAAAATTTGTTTTTGTTTAACAAAATACTCCCCCTCAAATAATGTTTACTTATTCGAGGGATAGTCTTCATGAGCAGAACTTTAAATCGTATTTTGAAAAAAATACTTTTTGAAAAATTTGTGAAATGATTCTGCTCAAGGTTTTAGAAAACACAACCAAGTATTATACTGCTAAGGATGCTTAGAGTTACTATAGGCATCGCTTGATTATCATATTAGACAACAACCTCGGGAACCCATTAAAGCATAGCGACAACGGGTTTACCAAATTTTGAAATCGATTTGTAGGTTGTCTCAATCTAATTAATAGGTGTTGAAATACAACGATGAGTGAAAACCGTTGTTTCATTTTGAAATAACACTCATGGAATTAGTGGAAATTTAAAACTCTTTTTCTGTTGAAAATTGTTTGAGAAACCCGGTGTTTCTCTTGGAGTTTTAAAATCTGAAGAAGAAGATTTCTATTTGTTGTTGAAGCTCGGTGTTTCATTTAGTTGCTTTTGTGATAAATGAAAACCTTCCGGTGTTTGGAGTGTTCAAAGCAGAGTTATTCTTATATTGCTGAGAAAGCATTCCTGATTTTGAAAATTTTAAAGATTTTGAACGACATTGTTTTGGTCTTCACACTTGCTTTACCGGTGTAAAACGAGCGTGTCGAGTTTGAAAAAACTTGTTTCTCATCATTTGAATCCTTTTTCAAGTTTAGCCTTTTTACTCATTTAGCCCTTTGACCTCTTTCATTTGAGCTGTAAGACCTCAAACACCGCACGATAATATCTACTTAATTTTATACTTTGAAAAATACTCACAAGAGATTGGTGCAGCAGAGATCATGAGCATCACAACTTTTCAACGATTTGAAAATATGCAACTACATGAACTAAATAGTTTTTTAACAGTTGACCATTTTTGTCTCTCTTAAAATATGTTCCATAAGAAATATTTTGACAATTGTTGGAATTTTGACGAAACATATTTTGACTTTCAATGGGATGACATGTACTTGCACACAGAAAATGCGTTAGGCACAAACAAGCATACAGATGAATCAAAAACTGATTCTAAATCTTCCTAAGTGCTTAGAATTCTCAAATTAACACAAAAGATCATAGATTAATTCATTCTTTCACTCGAAATTTTCCGATTATTATCATGGTTTGGGGTTATGATTTGAAAATTGATATAGGTCATTTTACCCGTAAAAAATAATTTATATAATGGAAAGATTATACAAACCTTAATACTAAAGTATCTTGGCAAGTATTGATCTCTCGAGTATCGTTTCGAATGAGTTGTGAATTGAAATACGTTGGTTAAGTTTTGTTTGATGCTTAGTTATCGAAATATTTTTGGTTTGAATTGTGATATTTAGACCTAACAATGAGACCTACTAATAGACCTACACTATTTATTTTTTTTACAAGTGTAATACACATTTTCTCTTTCATCATTTCACACCAATTAATTTTTTAAATGCATCAATCACATCTTTAGGTCCAATTTTAGGTCTAGGTATTAGGCATAAAATCATTTTTCTTTGGTTTTTATGAAAGATTTTAAAAGCTAAATTGATTAATAAAAGAAAACTACAAGCAAAACAATAATATAAGATCTAAAATGAGATTATAAAGGATATATTTTTCAAATGAGGTGAAAAGATCATTTAATGTGTATTAGAGTTTAAAGTGATGAATTAATACCCGTTAAAAGAAACTATTTTCTCACAACATTTGTTTATTTTGAAAACAATCCTTTCTCTTGGTAATAATCACTAGATTTAACTAATTGATTATCCTAACGGCTTTTGCCCGTTAAAACAATCAACTAAATAAATGTAAAATAATACGGAAATTATTAATCAACAATCTTCAATACCCATTAAAAAAAACTATTTTCTCACAACGTTAGTTTATTTTGAAAACAATTATTTATCTTGGTAAAATTACTAGATTTAATTAATTACCCTAATGGCTTTTGCCCGTCAAAATAACCAAAAATCAATCCAAGTAACTGAAGATTGTTAATCGACAATTTCTAAGTTTTCACACTTAAATTTTAAATCACTACTCACTTAACAAGCATGTAAAAATCTATTCACTAATCATATTAAATAATCTAACATCAAAAACAATAATAACTAAGGATGCGTTTGGTTCGTAAGTGGTATTGGAATTGGATTCGGATTTGGGAAAAGTTTGAAAGAAATAAAGGAGAGAAAAAATATAAATTATATATATGTTTTATAAGTTTTATTATTTTTGTTTGAAATAAGATAAGTAAGAAGTAAGAAAAGTACAAATAATACGTGGTTTAAAAAATTCACCTAATAAAAAAAAAATTGATTGGTTGGATTCAAAAAAATCTACCAAAATAGGTTGGTTTCAAAATTTGAATCCAAATGTCATAGTAGTGAAATCAAAAGTGTACCAAACAAAGGATTCAAAAATTCTTTGATTCAAAACCCCCCATACCTTATACGAAACGGACCCTAAAGAAAAAATAATAATAATAATAATTAGAAGTCACTAAATAAGAGAAGAAAGATGATGAAATAAGTCCGACTCCATAAACTTAAAACCATCCTCCATAAGCTTATCATTACCCAAAATGTAACTATTTTAATCACCACTTTATCCATACTCGGTACCAACTAATCATTACTAATTTTTAGATAAAATATTATGTTTTAAAAACAAAATACAAGATTTAACTAAAGATTCATAATAGAAAAAGGAAATGACCAGATATAGAGTTTTGCACATTGACGCTAGACTACAAAGATTAAGCTGAAAAGAATTTTACACTATGTTTATTAATTATACAATAAACTTTTATAATAAAGAAATTAATAACTGACAAATGTAACTCTAAACAAAAGTAATTAATTTCAATCATTAGAAATAAAGACTCATGATTGGTGACTAGTTATGTTTCTAGATAATGGAACCGACCCCGGATGGGTGTCGGCTGTTGACTCCTCCCTCGGTTCTCTTCGTAGGGTTATATATTCCCACAACAAAAAGTGGAATTGAGAAATTTTGGGCTGTGATGGTCTTGTTCTCTTGTTGGACCGAATGGGTTACAATATATTTTTTGACGTTGGAAGTTATAAGGAAGGATGCAAATATTGTTTTAGTTTAGGGTGTTCATGGTTCGGGTGATAAACCGAAAACCGAACCAAAAAAAATAAAAAATCAAACCGAACTTATAATCGAACCGAATTTGTTAAAACTGAACCAAACAGAATTAAAGATTCGGTTTTTGGTTTGGATATGGATTTGGCTATCTGAATCGAAAACCGAATATATATATATATATATATATATATATATATATATATATATATATATATATATATATATATATATATATATATATATTTCTTTTATATATTTATATTATTTTATATTTATAAAATTTCAATTAAAATTTTATACTAATATAAAAAACACTTTTTATGCTTGAAATATTTGTTTTTTGCCAATAATATATATAATTAAATTTAAAATAAAATATAAATAGTGTAATTCAAGTATAAAATTCGGTTTTAGGTTTTGACCCATAACCGAATCGAACTTCGGTTCGGTTCTCGGTTCGATTCGGTCATAGATATTTTCGGTTCGGTTCGGTTTTCGGTTATGAGCCCAAAATTTTTTTTAACCGAACAACCAAAACCAAATAAACCGATTAACCGAGAACTGAACCGATGAACACCCCTAGTTTTAGTTGCTTGGTTTATATAGCAAGGGTTTGGTCGGGACTATTTCTTCGGGCTTGAGATGGCTTTATTCTTCCGGCTTCTATAATTTCGATAAATACTCAAAAATCTCATACTTTTACTCCAATGCTCATATCTCGTACCTACAATAATAAATAACAATTTTAAATAATATATGCACTTAAAATACATATTTTTGTTATTTATTTAGTCGTAAATGAAGGTATTTTAGCACTAAAAACATGAATAATCAAGCGTTCATAAAAAATTTGCACGCATGTTAGCATCATAATGCATGAACATTGTACAAATAAACTCCCTAGTACTAGGAGCAAAGACATCGACATCTTAAATCCTAAATCACTTAATTTCAAACCTATGTTGTTTCTAATCGTGCAAACACACCAATCGAGCATTCTTTAGTGTTCTCTAAAGCTATTTGAACTGATTAATTAGACAAAATACACATAAAAAAGAAATGCCCCAATCAATAATTACATAAGCCCTAGTTTCTTATTATTCTTTTTTTGATTGTTGAAATCATTTGAAACATTTAGGGAACGATTAGACAACAACCATGAAGAAATTAGAAACTCACTACCGTGAAAAAAAAGGATCGAGGATCAAAAAATTGTTAGTCTGAATCGTTGAGGTTTTCGATTATGTGTGATACTTTTGTAACATTTGTGGAAACATTAATTAGTGATACCAAAGGGGTATTTGGTAGGACTGAATGGAAAGGGGTGAAATGGAATGGAGGGCGTATCTCTTGTTTGTTCGCACATGAGAATGGAAACGGGGAATTAATTTTTGATTCTCTTTCCGGGTTATTCATTCTTCTTAAAAAGAGAAGAATGGGGAGAATGAGGGGAACAGGCGTACCTTGATTCCAAGTAGAATGCGAGGATGGAATTAAATAAAAAAACACGGAACATAGCATATAAATTGAAATTGCATGTGCAACTCACATGCTGTTACAAAGTTTTGAAATATTCTGAAACCTTATCCTATTTCTCTCTCCAGCCGACTTGCATTTTCAGATCTCCTGCTAGTCAATTATGCGTTATCATCTTCTACAATTTTACGTCCCTAACTTTTATCGAAACAAATCCAAGATAATATATTAACCGTGTACATCTTGTTATTATGATATTGATTCAATAATTCTTTAAATTGTCTTTCTTATTCAATATATTAGTATCATAGTTTATTTTTTTATTCGCGAATCTAATGTTCTTAACTAGTCCTTGTTTGATTTTGGAAATCTGCAGTATGTCCACCACATGTATTGAAGCCATATACATCAACTTTTGTAGTAACCTGATGATTTATTCTGTAAACTGAGAATTAACTACTTGATTATTTGTACTAACATTGTTAAATAAAATTAACAAATCTTCTACAGACCCTATGTTTGTCAAGATGTGTTTAACTAAAAAAGTTTATTCTAACATGATGATTTCTAATGTTAGCATTCTTGACAACTTTTTTACTAACATCAATGTTATCAAGGCAACTGTAAATTGTTCACCAACTTGTTTATATTAAAAACTGGAACGATTAATTTGAGTGTCATTGAAATAATCAAAAGTGAAGAAGCTTCAAAATATGCAATTGATTAATTAGATATATATTTTACTTTGAATTGATTCTCTATTCCTACCAAACGCAAGAATCAATTTCCTAATCCATTCCACAGCTTTATTCTTGCTAGTACCAAACAGTGGAATCAACTCTCTTTCTTTGTGGTTATTCACTTTCTTTACGATTCTATTCTTTGCTGCAATTCCATTCTCGACGATTCAGTCGTAGCAAACGTCCCCTAAGTGTAGAGTAAAGTTTGACTGTATGACACTTGTAGTCCCTGAGCCTGTTTTATTTCCATGCTAGGTCCTTTTACCTAAGTTTAAGACTTTCGCGTATTTTACTCATTAAATGTTAGTTACTTTTCCATTTGAAGTCTAAACATAGTTAACTTGAGATCGTTGCTGAAACTTTTCTTTTTCCCCCCTCGAATTAGCATTTATTTTGTGAAACCTTTTTGCACATTTTAATTTGAGAGATCATAGAACTTTTGAAAGTGAGTTTTTAATACGAATGATGATGAAACAGTTTTTCTTGAAGACTTATGATAAAGTGTGCAAACTTTATGGTGTTGTGAAGATTTCCTCCCCTTTAAAACATGTTCCATTTTGACAATGCAAAGCAAAATTTGTTTTAGTGGAGGAACATAGTTTTGAAGATAAGAAATTTGCACACGCAGAAAGAAGATATATATATATATATATATATATATATATATATATATATATATATATATATATATATATATATATATATATATATATATATATATATATATATATAATAAGTATCTACAAAGTGTTTGGTATTTGACTTGGTAATTTTAGTTTAAGAAAATTTTCCAAATCATCTGGAGTCAAACAGATGGACTAACTCAGCAAATCTTGCCGAAGGCAAGGCTTTAGTAAATAAGTCCACCAATTGGTATTGAGTACCCATAAAGTAAAGTTCAATTGTACCCTTTTCGACATGCTCTTTGATGAAGTGATATTTGAGAGCAATATGCTTCGACTTGGAGTGTGCAATAGCGTTGCACGAGATTTCAATTGCATTCTTGGAGTCGAAATACATTGGGATTTTGTCAAATACGTAACCGTAATCCATTAGTCGTGTTCTCATCCAGATGGCTTGAGCACAGCAGGCGGACATAGCTACATATTCTTCTTTTGTGGAAAACAATGATGTGTAATCCCGTTTCTTTGACTGCCAAGATACCAATTTATCACTTAGAAACTGAAGACCACCAGAAGTGCTTTTGTGAGTACCTAGGCAACCAGCATGATCATTATCGGAAAGAAGCTATTAGTCCAAAAACAGAATCCTTCGGATACTAGAGTTCTAAGTTAATGGTATTCTTTATGTATCGAAGGATCCTTTTAGCCTCACTAAGGTGTCGTTCAGTTGGTCTTGACTAATAGCAGCAAAGATAGACAACAAAGACTATGTCTGGTCTGCTAGCTGTTATAGAGAACCAAAAATATTGCGGTATTTGGTAGGGTCAACAAGTTTCCCATGTAAATCAGCATCCACTAGGCCAAAAACGACCTATGGTCACACATGCTCGATTTGGAACAGCCACACATTCAAATATATGTGTGGCTGAAGGTAGGAAAATTGACAGCATTTACGAATTAGTCACACATGAGCATTTCGAATGTGTGACAATAAGACCTCTATTGCCACACAATCGACCCTTATGTAACTAAACGTAACTGGTGATTTTGTTCCAGATCATTTAGTCACATATGCATTTGGAACGTGTGACAAATACAAGTAACCTTGATGCCATATATGGTCACACAAAACTTATAGTCACATTTGCTTCTAATAGTATGACCAAATGCCATATACGGTCACACAAAACAGTTTGTCACACATTATTTAACTGTAGCCAAAATCCAGTACATATAGTCACACTAAACAGTTTGTCACACATTATTTAAGTGTAGCCAAAACATGATTTGTGTGACTAAATGTTAACAAAGGCCACACAAAAACCAAATTCATGTGGCAAGTGGATGATCAATAGTCACACAAAATACACATTCCTTCACTTTAAAGAGCATATGGTCACACTTATTAACACTTTTGGTCACTTGATGGTTAGTTGTATGTGACTAAATACACTCTCAAAAACATGCTTTGTGTGACTAAATGTTAGTAAAGGCCACACAAAAACCAAATTTATGTGGCAATTGGATGATCTATAGTCACACAAACCATACATTCCTTCATTTTCAACACCATATGGTCACACTTATTAACACTTTTGGTCACTTGATGGTTAGTTGTATGTGACTAAATACACTCCCAAAATCATGCTTTGTGTGACTAAATGTTACCAAAGGCCACACAAAAACCAAATTCATGTGGCAAGTGGATGATCAATAGTCACACAAAATACACATTCCTTCACTTTAAAGAGCATATGGTCACACTTAGTAACACTTTTGGTCACTTGATGGTTAGTTGTATGTGACTAAATACACTCTCAAAAACATGCTTTGTGTGACTAAATGTTAGTAAAGGCCACACAAAAACCAAATTTATGTGGCAATTGGATGATCTATAGTCACACAAACCATACATTCCTTCATTTTCAACACCATATGGTCACACTTATTAACACTTTTGGTCACTTGATGGTTAGTTGTATGTGACTAAATACACTCCCAAAATCATGCTTTGTGTGACTAAATGTTGCCAAAGGCCACACAAAAACCAAATTCATGTGGCAAGTGGATGATCAATAGTCACACAAAATACACATTCCTTCACTTTAAAGAGCATACGGTCACACTTATTAACACTTTTGGTCACTTGATGGTTAGTTGTATGTGACTAAATTCACTCCCAAGAACATGGTTTGTGTGACTAAATGTTAGTAAAGGCCACACAAAAACCAAATTCATGTGGCAAGTGGATGATCAATAGTCACACAAAATATACATTCCTTCACTTTCAACACCATATGGTCACACTTATTAACACTTTTGGTCACTTGATGGTTAGTTGTATGTGACTAAATACACTCCCAAAAACATACTTTGTGTGACTAAATGTTAGTAAAGGCCACATAAAAACCAAATTTATGTGGCAATTAGATGATCTATAGTCACACAAACCATACATTCCTTCATTTTCAACACCATATGGTCACACTTATTAACACTTTTGGTCACTTGATGGTTAGTTGTATGTGACTAAATAAACTCCCAAAACCATGCTTTGTGTGACTAAATGCTAAGAAAGGCAACACAAAAACGAAATTTAAACGTTTATAGACATCTTTTAAATGAGGTTTTCAAATTTGAATTTACCCAGATCATATCTTGTTATAAATTTTGAATTAAAAATCGGACGTTCACAAAATGCAAAATTATTTTTCTTAAGTCATAGATGACTACAAATA
This sequence comes from Artemisia argyi, assembly GCA_030686995.1. NCBI lineage: Eukaryota > Viridiplantae > Streptophyta > Magnoliopsida > Asterales > Asteraceae > Artemisia > Artemisia argyi. The sequence goes on along the minus strand of CM060678.1, from coordinate 78,453,662 downwards.
ATTTCATTTTTTTTTACTTTTATTTTATTTTTTATGAATTAAACACTAATTTGAAGTGATTAGAAATTAAAAGTCAAAATTGCAAAAGTAATTTTTACATAAGCTTGAAAACTTATAAAAGGTTAAAAAAAATTATAAAAAGTTATCTGGCATAAAAATTAAACACTAAAACTAATATATTTTTTGCTTTTTTATTTAAAGTAATTTAATTAAAATTAACTCTAAAAATTACCTAGTGAAGAGTAAAAATTATGGGAAAATTACTAGGAATGCTACAAGTTACAAGGAACCTAGGAAAAATATGAGGAGGGGGAAAATGGTACGGATAAGCATTTAAATAAGCTAAATTGCAAAAATAAGCTAAAAGGAATAAGGACTATATTAAGTATATAGATTATGCAATAACAAACGGAACTGGTGCCCCAGAGCAATTGGAAGGGGGTTGTGGTATTGTGCATGTATGCTTGAGGTCCCAGGTTCGAACCCCACTTTTTGCAATTTTTCCATTTATTTTAATTTTTTTGATTTTCTTTTTACAAAACTTTTTTATTACTAATTATAAGTAACTTTTGTTAAAACACTTTTTTCAAAAGTCAAAAATAAGCTCTCTATGAGCTTTTTAGCTTTACAGATGCTTTTTTTAAGCCAAAATGGATTTATAAAAGGAATTAAGCTACAATAAGCTAAATAAGCTGTAACTACATGAGTTGTACCTACCTTAAGCTAAAACAACTTGAAACAAGGCAAAGGACACAAATAAGCACTGGGTGGTGCTTGGAACCTGTGTGCAAACTCTGAGTCACTCAGTGTATGTTTTGAGACAGGTCACAAGTATGAGTCAAATAAGCTAAGGGCAAAAGGGCTAGAGTCCAAAATAAGGACTAATCCAATAAGCTGAACTTGTAAGCTCCCTAAAAAGCCCAAGGTTGTGTACTGGGGTCCACAGATAAGCCAGATAAGAGCTTATGAACTTTGGCTAAAAACCTAGTACACACAGACCACCTAGTGTACACAGTCAAATGGGACAAACTAAAAGCTACTTGCAGCCCTATTAGATAAGCTAGAAATTGCAAAATAAGCTATGAACTAGAAAGATCAACTAATTGGCTTTCCAAAAAGCCAATAATAACACTATGGGTCCCACTATTGAACAATCTATGGTCTATTGAAAATGGTCAATTTCCTGTGCACAGGCTAAGTACTTGCCCTGCAAGCTTAAAGAAGCACTTGCACAAGCTACAATAAAAATCCTAAAAATAAGCTGGACACAGATTTTTAAAGATGAGCTTAGGGACTATGATTTGTGAAAAGCTCAGGTTCCCAATCCAAATACAAAAATCAAAATAAATCTCCCTATTTTTGGATTTCTGAAACAACTATGTTTTTGACTTTTTTAAATTATGAACTTACGTTGACTTTTGTGAGATTTGATCCTAATTTACTGATTGATTAATGTGACTTAACCTATATTAAGACTAATTTATGCTAGAACAACTACTTGTGAGATGATTTGAAGCTTATGCCACACTAATTTCCACACAGACAGATTTTAGGCCAATTTCTTGGTGATTTTGACTTTAAAGCTTATATCCACTAAAACCTTGTTTGTTTCTGACTTATTAGGTGTTAAGAAAGTTGTATGAACAGGCCTTAGTCACTGAGTTCAACTAATACTCACTACACAGACCTAAGCAAACACTACTTTAAAACACAGATTGTTTAATAACTGATTTAACAAATTTAAAAGGAAAATGATCAATCTAAATCATAATACTGATACATAAGCTTGTACTAGGCTAAATTAAACACATATAAACAAAAGCAACCAACATTTAACAATAACAACTAACAATCACTGATTTATGAAAAATTGGAACAAAATAATGAGACATGCATATTATCATCAAAGCACATAACAAAACAAACGGCCATTAAACATAAATATCCACATACCATTCAAATAATAACCATCATAAGTTTTCACAAACCATTGTTCACCAACCATCCCCTTCAACATAAATACATAACAAGTTTTCATCAAAATAATTACATAACCCAACAACATCAGACCATCAGACCCAAAAACCACAAAAAAAACCCAACAACTACCTTCATTCTTGCTCATACTTCTCCAGAATCTCAATGGTCTCCTTCTTCAACGATATCAACCTCTGAAAGTCAGCCACCACACTTGCAAGGGATTCAATCAAACGCCTCTCAATTAGCTGGACTTCATGCATTGAATCATAAACATCCTCTGCTGCCATTTCTTCATCAGTATTCAACCAAAACACCTCCATCATTCTTTCTGTCCTCTTATCCACTTGCATTCTCATGTCGTCTCTGACGGCCGCAACATTCCTCATGTTGACCTCATTGGTAGGTATCTCCTGAATATTGAGAAAAATAAAACAATCGTGAATCTTTTCGGACCCAGAAAGTTGTTTCAGTTCATCCAAGTACGGCGTGTCAGACATTTTCAATTAGGGTTGTAGTTAAAAAGTTATGATCTGAAAAAAGTATATGGATGAACTGAAAAAATAAAAATAAAACCAAGATATATATAAAGGGTAGATGCATGAATTGAAAAAATTAAGAGTATTAATGAGAAATGAAATAATTAAAACAAGTAATCATGAGAACTGATGAGACTGCAGAAAATCAAAGGTCGAGAAAAACTTACGCGTTCCCATAATATTGATGATTATTATTTTAATTGGGATGACTCAAAGTGTAACCAATTCAGTTTCAGTTTGAAGCATTTGTAAAAAGAGAGGAACTAGTAACTCGGTGTTGAGTATATATATATTTCGGGTCGGGTTTGGGTCGACCCATCTAACCCATTTATTAATCAGGGTAGGTTCGGCCGTTCGGGTTGTGAATAAATTAATTGGGTCGACTTGACAACCCGTTTAAGCTTTTTTTCTTAATGTGGCAACTTTTGTATCAAAAAAGGGTTGACTATGTCAACCCAAAACCCGTTTAACCTTTTCAACCCGTGAATTTCAAAAAGATCACGCCCATCTTTATAAATGGTTATAATTTGAATATTATTTTTAAAATATTCATGATTATTATTTTCTAATTGAATGAAACCAAACTAACCGAACAACCCGATAGTACACTTGGGTCATATAAACCGGTGATATTGCCCTGTTGTCGACCTTGATGAACATTAATGAATGTGACCAGTTATAACCTACTACCAATGACCCACCATGTGAATTAGCCATTATCACCGGTCATACATGGGTTGCATATACTTGGTATGTGTATATTTTGTGAAGGTTATATGAAGTGTCTTAAAGTTATTAAAGGTGGGAACGTTAATTTTGACATTTGGGGAGGCCATAAAACCAGTAAAGTCATATGTACTATGATGAAGACTGTGTAGTTATTTAAATAAGTTGGTTTGTCACTTTTATTTTTGCTTCAAACTTAAATACTTTAAGTAGTTATTGCACATTTTTCTTGTGTATTCTTTATCAGTTTACTATTTTTTATCATTTAATTACTTAAAATTAGTTTTTAATTATTAAAAAATAAAATAAAACTCAAAAAAATAAAAATATTTTCCCTACAATTATTTTTAGTCATTTAGGACTTAAGAAAAGTTAATTTGCATTTCTAGGCTTTAAATTACAAATTACTATTTCCCAGCCTATTAGAATCCTGCGAGTAGCTAGGAATGTAAACGAACTGAACGTTCTTTGAACGTTTCCTGATTTGTTTGGTAAAAGTTCGTTTATCTTCGTTTATTTATTAACTTAACGAACATGATCAATATTTGACATTAGCTCAGTTAAAACGACATGGGAATATCTCAGGGAGCGAGCATCTTGACCATTCGGTCGGGTTTTTTATAACATAATATTATACATATGTACTATTCATTGAATCCTGTCGTAACATGACACCCTAAAACAACTATAACCCAATTCCCATATGATGTCAAATACCCATTAATGAATGTGACCAGTTATAACCTACTACCAATGACCCACCATGTGAATTAGCCATTATCACCGGTCATCCATGGGTTGCATAGACTTGGTATGTGTATAGTTATATTGTGAAGGTTATATGAAGTGTGCTCATTGGCGGAACTAGGATTTCAAAATAGGGTATGCACTGTTGCTCGAATGGTCCTCGAAGGGTCCTCAAAGGGTCCTTCAAGGGTATGCACCCTATGTTTTTTACACTACCCGTCGAATTTTAGGGTTTGCACTTCCATACCTATGCTATACACTAGATCCGCCCCTGAGTGTGTTAAAGTTAATTATTAAAGGTGGGCACATTAATTTTGACATTTGAGAAGGCCATAAAATCAGTAAAGTCATATGTACTATGATGAAGAATGTGTCATACTGTCGTTAGGGTATCTTTAGGTTATATGATACGTTTGCGTCCGTGTGTACACGTTTTCGTCCATGTTTACACGTTATCCCCCGTTTTGTCATGGATTACTACGTCTGTACACGTTTTTATCCGTTTTCGTAGGTTTTTGTCATTTTCATGTTTTTTCATATTTTTCCTCATTTTTCCTACGTCTTATAATTCTTAGTCGGTTTTTATACGTTTTAGTTCGTGTTTACACGTTCTCGCCCATTTAATCATGTTTTAGACCGTTTCTACATGTTTTATACATTCTCTTCATTTTTCATATCGTGTTTGTTCATTTGTATGCGCCATTTTGTGTTTATGCAGTTATATGTGTGTTTGGGACAGCGGGTTTGAAGATATATGGGTGTTTGGGACTGTGTGTAAGCACAACTTATGTCATGCAAAGTTATATGCATGGGTGTTATTTTGGAGCCAAAATATTAATGAAATGTTTAAATTCTTAATTAAAAATTTTGGAGCCAAATATTTTTCGTGAAATGTTTAAATTCTCAAACATAATTTTCAAAATTAGCTCTGGAAATTGTGATTTCCTTAAACGAAAAACTGCCCCATCATATGCCCTATTTTTTCTCCAAAAAATCAGCCTTCTTCAAAACATTAAATCAATAAATTTTTAAACCATTATTCAACAATTTAGTTTAGTATTATTCTTTTACACATTGCTTCAGACGAATCATGGAAACCCAAGAGAATGATCGTGATAATATTGATTTTTCTGATAATGAACATCCTGACCAGGATTTGGGATATGAATCGGAGCAGTATTCTGATGATGGTGAACGTGATAACAACCAATCAAATGGTTATGTCAAAAAGAGGGGCATAACCAGGTTAGCAAAGTTTCGAAGGGAATATGGAAAAGCAGGTGGAGAAAAGCTCAGCGTAACCTTCGATGCTATGAATAGGATATCAGGAAAACACCGAGCATTGTTTTCTAGTTTTTTGGGAGACTTGGTTCGTGAGCATATAGGTGTCAGGATTATATCCTGGAAGAAGGTTGATTCAGAAGCAAGAGACAAAATGTGGGACGAAATCACGGTAAACCTATACTATTTTTTAACCCAGTAATATAGCATGAAATATATATGTAGCATTTACATTATGTGCAACTAATTAAGAACATTGTGTTAATCTTTGCAGCGATTTTTTGATGTTGACATGACAGCCAGAAAAATGTTAATGAATCGTCTTGGTCAACTTCTACGCAATTTCAGAAGTAAATTGACACAAAACTACATATTGCCCAACCTAGAAACACCTTCTAAACTAAATGAAGTCCCGACTAATTATGATGCAATTATATCAGCTGATGATTGGGTCAATTTTGTAAATTATACACAAAGCGATGAATACAAGGTGTTAATTAGTACTTTTTTTATTCAAGTTCAAGCATTTGCTGTTTCCATATGTATTAGTTCTATATTATATAATCATTACTACATCTAAACGCCTTTTGATTTTGTGTTGCAAGGTGAAATCAACTGCAACAAAAGTGGTGCGTTCCAAGTCTCTTTATCAGCATAGAATGGGACGAGGTGGATACGCCCTTGTGATAGATCAAATGGTAACTTGAAACATTTGTAGTTAATAGCATAATACTTGCGTTTAAATTGGTTTATCTTACGTGTGTGCATTTGATGTTTATAAGATCGATCGTAAAGAAATTCAACCAGATGAAGAACCACCGCGTACCACGCTGTGGTTATCAGGAAGGAAGAACAAAGACGGAGATTTTTACGATGATGATACTAGAGCCGTGGGAGAAAAAATTGTAAGTTTTACTGTATATTTTATTATAATGTGCATAGTGGGGCTAAAAAGTCTTCTTGCTTATATTAAAGTGGGATCAACATATAATAACCTATTACCCATATTGTGTGTGCAGAAAGAAACGGAGGACAAGATCAAACAAGGAACCTTGAAGGTTGATCATGGCAGTGATGCCATGACAGTTGTATTAGGTAAGGAAAAGGGAGGATATGCGAGAGGAGTGGGAGGTGGAGTAACCTACAGGAGGTATTTTGATCTTCCTTGAAACAAACAAGCATCTGATGAAAGAGTGGTGTTAATTCAAAGTGAACTTGAAAATGAGAGACGCCAACGTCAAGAAAATGATGCGGTAATCCAGGATTTGATGAAGCAATTGGCTGCACAAAAGGGGCAGTCGAACTCAACGTTAACTCCATTGGCATCAAGTCCATCGACATCAACTACATTGGCAACAACTCCATTGACGTCAACTCCATTGACGCCAAGTCCATTGACACCACCAGAAGTAACATTCCATCTTTTATTGACCCTTTTAAAAACTGCTGCAGTCTTCTTAAACACTTTATATTGCAGGTGTCTCCGGTGAACATTAATCATATAAACAGCAATGCTGATGCGGATGCCGGAACACATGTTTCTGGATGTGAAAAAGTTGCAAGCATTCAGAAATCTAACGGACTACCAACTTTGGAAAAGGAAAAGGAAACAAGTGTAAGTAATAAAACTTCCACATGTGATTTTTTAAATCTACATGCATGTCTTATTTACTGTGTTTTATATGTATAGGTAACTGTTAAATCTGTCGCATCTAAGAAAACGACTAGAGCAAAACGAAAGGATGCACGTCAAGCTTCCCAATCACAAGAAGATGAGTCTTCATTACTAGTACTACCACAAGTATGTATTTAAACATGTTCATATATTATTTTGTTTAACTGATTTCTGATACATACATGCAACAAATCATTTTTTTAGGTAATTAACTGCAAACTGTGGCACTCAAAGAGAACAACTATTATTGCTTTGGGCAGAGTATACATGAGTGATGGAAAACAAATGGTTCATAACAAACCACTCCCCAAGGATTGCTACAAAGTGTCTATTGATAAATCCTTACAGAATGCAGCTTGCATACCGGATGTAGGAGGTAACGGTTTCAAAACAGTTATGAAGGCATTAGGTGGTTTTTATGCATGGCCAAAGGAGCAAGTGATTTTGGAAGATCAGGTACATACAAGCATCTGTTTTATCAACCTACATATATATATAATTTCTCATAATTAATTCAGTATTTGATACACCCGGCTTTTTGTTTCCTACAGGCTACACCACCAAGTACCATACAAATGATTAGTGAGCATAACAAAGTTCCACCTAAATTAATAGGGAAACGCAACTACGTCTCTATTGAATCCATGAAAAGTGAAGCTGCTCAGAAGATCAAGACTAAGAAGTTATATTTATGAGAATTTTATTATTTACACCATCACAATTTTATATACATTCCACTTTTATTGTATTTGAATTTGTTTAATTTTATATATTTGAATTTTATTGAATTTTATTATTTACGGCTTTTTGTTGGTGACTGTATAATTAATTCGTTGTGTGACTAAATGTTACAAAAGGCCACACACGCATGCAATTCATGTGACCATTTAATGATCAATAGTCACACAAAATACAAATTTCTTCAATTTAAACGGCATATGGTCACAGTTATTAATACCTTTGGCCACTTTATGCTTAATTGTATGTGACTAAATACCCAAAACAAACATGATATGTGTGACTAAATGGTACAAAAGGCCACACAAACATACAATTCATGTGGCCATTGGCTTATCAATAGTCACACAAAACACAAATTTCTTCACTTTAAACACCAAATGGTCACACTTATTCACACTTTTGGCCACTTTATGATTTATTGTATGTGACTAAATACCCAAAAGAAACATGATATGTGTGACTAAATGGTACAAAAGGCCACACAAACATACAATTCATGTGGCCATTGGCTTATCAATAGTCACACAAAACACAAATTTCTTCACTTTAAACACCATATGGTCACACTTATTCACACTTTTGGCCACTTTATGCTTGATTGTATGTGACTAAATACCCAAAACAAACATGATATGTGTGACTAAATGGTACAAAAGGCCACACAAACATACAATTCATGTGGCCATTGGCTTATCAATAGTCACACAAAACACAAATTTCTTCACTTTAAACACCATATGGTCACACTTATTCACACTTTTGGCCACTTTATGCTAAATTGTATGTGACCAAATACCCAAAAGAAACATGATATGTGTGACTAAATGGTACAAAAGGCCACACAAACATACAATTCATGTGGCCATTGGATGACCAATAGTCATACAAAATACACATTTCTTCACTTTAAACACCATATGGTCACACTTAATCACACTTTTGGCCACTTTATGATTTATTGTATGTGATTACATACCCAAAAGAAAAATGCTTTGTGTGACTAAATGTAACAAAAGGCCACACAAAAATAAAATTCATGTGGCCATTGGATGATCAATAGTCACACAAACCACACATTTCTTCACTTTAAACACCATATGGTCACACTTATTCACACTTTTGGCCACTTTATGATTTATTGTATGTGACTAAATACCCAAAAGAAAAATGCTTTGTGTGACTAAATGTAACAAAAGGCCACACAAACCTAAAATTCATGTGGCCATTGGATGATCATTAGTCACACAAAACACACATTTCTTCACTTTAAAGAACATATGGTCACACTTATTCACATTTTTTTGCCACTTTATGTTTAATTGTATGTGACTAAATACCCAAAAGAAACATGAGTTGTGTGACTAAATGGTACAAAAGGCCACACGAAAACCAAATTTATGTGGCAATTGGATGATCTATAGTCACACAAACCATACATTTCTTCACTTTCAACACCATATGGTCACACTTATTAACACTTTTGGCCACTTTATGGTTAATTGTATGTGACTAAATATACAAAAAAAAAATGCTTCGTGTGACTATAAGAGCTTTTCGTCACACAAAGCTGATTAATCCAACTAAAATTGTACCTATTTAGTCACACATTTTAACGTTTTGGTTACTCTTTTTTAAGTGAGACTAAAAAGAACCAAAACATGTGACCGTAGGTACCCTATGGTCACACGACCTTTAGTCACACATACGAAAAAAACCATGTGTGACTATATGTATATCGTCACACATATTTTTTGTAACCAATTCCAGTTTTTGGCCTAGTGATCTAGCATTGGTGGTGTGGCTGACATAGAAGTATTGTAAGTATCACAACTGGTCATGCCATGTTTCTTCAGTACATCAAGAGCATATTCGGATAGACAGAGAAACATGTCACAGGGTGATTGATGAACCTGGAGTCCTAAGAAGAACTTAAGCTCACCCATCATGAACATTTCAAAATTTTGTTTTGTTAGTTTGGCTAAAACATTTGAAAACTTTTTCTTAGTTAAACCAAAAAAAATGTCAGTTAACATAAATTTGAACATTTAAAAAATGTCCTCCTCGTGACGTTGAGTAAACAACGTTGGATCCACAGATCCTTTTGTAAAATGATTGGCTATCAAGAAAGCTGACAACTTATCATACCATCCTGTGAGGCTTGTTTGAGACCTTAAAAAACTTTTCGGCTGGCTGACCTACACTTCTTCATGTAATTGACCGTCGAGAAATGTTGTCTTTACATCCATTTGATAGATGGTGATGTTCTTGTAAGCCGCATATGCTAAAAAAATTTGAACTGCCTCAAGTCTAGGCACTGGAGCGAATGATTCTTCAAAGTCGATACCTTCTTCCCGACAAAATCCCATGGCTACCAATCGAGACTTTTTGCGAATTATCGTACCTTCAATGTCTACTTTGTTTTACCAAATCCATTTTTGTTCAATAACATAGACTCCATCTGGTCGTTCAACTAATTCCCAAACCTCAAGACATTTGAACTGATTCAATTACTCTTGCATTGATTCGATCTAGTTGTCATATGTTATTGCTTCTTTAATGGTTTTATCTTATTTAATTTAATTAATTAATTTATTTATTTTTTGGGTTCAGTATGACTAACTGTGAGAGCATAATGCAGGTTTCACCATCAGTATGAAGTCTATGTCTTGTCATGACTAGAGGTGAGGGATTGCCAATAATGTTTACTAAAAGGTGATCTTTTGTCCAAGTTTATGTCAAAGGGTGATGTTTGTAGAACGTATGCATATTAAATGGATCCGAATTGCGTGAAGACGAATATCTAGAACAGTTGGAGCTGGAGCAAATGGATTAAAGAAAGCATTTCCGTCATAATCTGCAGGTGCGGGTACTTATTGGTTTCGTTGATCATCAGTTGTCTCATTGTTGTTGGAACCAGTTTATTCTTTTGATGTTAGAGAGCCAATTGGAGGTGCATCTGTAACAATGGTTGTTGTTGTTGGTTCAGATGTATCTGGAATTGAAATATTATCAGGTTGTGTAGCGGAAACATTTGATACATCTAGAGTACGACATTCAAAAGTCTCATTAAATAGTGGAGAGAACAAGGTTTCCAATTATTGACAATTAAGTTCCAATGGTGGTGCAGCTGATTGATCAGGAAAATTTAGATGGTTGGTTGTGGGTCCTAAGCTGTTTTGCTCAGAAGCCATTGTTGTAAGCTCGGGTCCGAAACTGAGTTGTTCCTAAGCTATCCTTGTTGTATCTGTAAAGTAAAAAGGAAGAGACAAAACAGAGAACATGGATCCCCAAGTGTAACTGGGTTCCAGATGTTAGAAACATAAAGTTGTAATGTCAATTATCTTCTTGACACCCGAACGCATGATTTCGATGGTTTTCTGTCTTACCTCAGGGATAGATGCAGTGGAGTTCACATTTGTTTTTGTGCAAATGTCTAAAATCTTTCCTTTATGAATCCACCTAAGACCAATCGTTTTGAAAATTCTACCCGTGGGTACCCATTAAGGTTAGATCTAGGAGATGTTTTCTTTTTAGGTGCAGCAGAATGAGATGTGGGAGCATCATTTGGTTGAGAAAACCTACATCCTATATTGATCCACTTCTTACTTCTTAGGTTTCTGAATCTTGTCTTTTGGTTCAATGGGTTTGTTTGGTTTACTTGTCTTAGTCGATTGTGCCTTTGCACGTGAATTTACTTCTTGAAGATATTTTGACACACAGACATCATGATTAGCTTGAAAGATACATTTCTGACATGTAGGACAGAAAAATTCAGCATTTTTGTTGAAAACAATAAGTTAAGCTTTGTCCTTACACGCAGTTGAAAACTGTTTAGTTTTCGAAAAAGAATTTGAATTCCTAGATTGGGCTTCTCTGTGCACATCTTGATTGTTTATGCAACTACTCTTTGATGTTAGCCAATTCCTATTTGTTTGTTGAGTGTCCTAGGTTTTGCTTTGCTACTACTAGCAGTGTTTTGTAATACATTGGAAGGCATCACACGAGGTTTTGAACCTAGAATTCCGCCCTTTTGAAGTAGTGCATTTTTCTTAGCTTTTTCTAGATCATAGTTCTTGTACATGTCATTTATACCATAGGACTCTTTACTTTTAATGCTCGATTTAGACATTTTCGAAGTAATCCTAGATGAGCCAGGTATAATCACGTGTTGAGGTTTAGAAGAAATATATGCATTTTCCTTAGGCCAAGAATGTGGAGTGACTGGTTTTGTCAAATCATTTTTCTCAACAACTTGGGAGGCAAACTGAGATTTTGAAGATTTAGGTCGTTCAGATTTATATGCAGTAGGTTGTCAAACCACTAATTGGTTTCTGATAGATTGTAGAGGCGGTTTCCCTAAGATTGATGGTTTTGCAAACTTAGTATCCACACTCTGGCCAGTTAATCTTCTTAATTTGTTTTGCAATGCAGCATGTGCAAACACCTTTGCTTGAATTTGACCTATTAAAAGCTCATTTTTGTTAACTAATGTAACCACACATTTACTTTGTTCATTCAAAAATTGACAATTGTTGCCCGAAGTTAGAGATTCATTTTGTAATTTAAGTTCAAGTAAGATGCAATGTGCCTCTAGTTTTGAAAAATCTTTTTGAAACTGGGCGAGGCAAAAGTTCAATATGTATCTCATATTTGTCATAGATCCAATGAAGCAATCTTAGCCATTCATTTTTTTAATCAAAACAAAAAAGATAAACTTTCACCATTTTTTTAAATTAAATTTCTCGCAAAACGTTAATCGTTACGCGAAGAAAATTATACCATCACGACGAGAATTAAATTATCTTTATATAGATATGCATTTCTATATACTTTCGACGAACTTTTTTTTTCAAAATTTTCGCCCAGAAAAATCACACGTGATTTATAAAAATCAAATATGATTTGTAAAATCACGTGTGATTTGATTTTTACAAATCACATGTGATTTTTCTGGGTAGAAATTTTGAAAAAAGAAAGTTCGCCGAAAGTATAGAGAACTGTATATCTATAGATAGATAATTTAATTTTCGTCGTGATGGTGTATTTTTTGTAGCTTGGAGAATTACGGTTTGCAAGATATGTTTTTTTTTTTTTTTTTTTTTTTTTTAATTTAGATAAGAAAAATGGATGGCTAAGACTGGTTCTTTAGATCTATGACAGATATGAGATCTATATTGATCTCAACTCAACTGGCCAATGGTCTTTTTGAGACAAGTATTTTCAAACTCGATAGTTTGGTTTGATGGTTCATTTGTTTTGTTTTCATTTAATGAATCAGACAAAGGATGTTTGACAAAATGTTGGTCAACATACTGATCAACCCCTCCTTTATTTCTGAATTCAGGTTGCTCAGTTTGTTGTTTTTCATCTACAAGCATATTATGATTAATAGTAGATTTTACCGCAGCCATTAGCTCTTTGTCAAAGATGAGCTCTTTGTCATAGGTGGGTATGATATCTACATCGTCAGCATCAATATCATCTACAGATCTGCTGCTGTCATCCTGCTTTTCTGATTTTGTCCCACTACTTTCTGTAACAACCAAATTAGCTTCCAATGCTTTAACCGTATTAGCTTGCTCTTCTTGAATCTACAACCTCTTTTCATTCACTCTTTTGTCATACTCTCGTGTCTGAAGTACTCTTTTAGCAATTGACTTCTCAATCGAATCCATTTATTGGGTCAGCATTTCTTTGAAAGTTTTAACCTCGATTCTAATGTATTCCGAAAAATACTTGCATGTCATGACACTGTCAAAATCTGATGATAACCAGGAATCGAAGAACTGCTGAAATTGTTCCTTGAGCACTCTAAAAGTGACTGTGGATCCATTCTCGTGAAGTTCTTCTTTTTCAAGTTGCTTTTCTAGTTGATCCACATTGAGGAACATTGTTTTTGTGAACTTCTCAATGTCTTCTCCAAAGAGTAATGAAAATGCCCATTTGAATCCATTATCGGTACGAGTTCCTGCTAATTCTTTGTTTGAGAGGACCTTAAGGTGTGAATGAAGTAATCTAAAACATGCCATGCATTTCTCTTTGTTTAATTCCACAAATGGATCTTCAAGATCATTAGTAGCTTGTGTGAAGTACATTTGTTCTTGAGATCTTTGAAAAGCAAAGTTTGGTGGTGAAGGATTAGATGAAGGTTTTAATTTGTTGTTGGTGGGTGTGGAGATTTGTGATTTTGTTCATTAATTTGCGACCTTGATTTATACATTTCTCCCCCTTTGATTGTTGCGATGTAATCAGAAGAATAAAAATATGTGTAAAGTTGGTCGCCGAAATTTTGTGTGAAATGATGAATTTGAACTTGATTTTTCAACCTTTCACGATTACACAATAACTAGCATGGTAGTTATATACGCACGAAACCAAAAATAATAATCAATCGCAGATTATTGAAGCTCAACCAAAACCGTGGCCCAAAAGTAACACAAAAATTTTCAAAATACCAAATTTATCACAAAATTCGGACTTTTAAGTACTAGTTTGTGTTAAAACACAAAATCCAACAAACTTGCACAATTTAGATGTTAGCCCAAATCCTGTCCGAGACACAAAATCTGAGGCCGAAAAATTCGTCCAGCCCAACTGACCAAACAAGATTTCATTTAACAAAATGAGGCCCAAAAGACGCATTAATTACCGGATCTAGTATACCAGCCCAAAATTAACAAACCTCTACCCTAAAATATCGCTATATTTTTTTTGAACGGTTAAAATATCGCTATATAGCACACACTTAATCCTCACTACCCTAATTTTAATCCCACAATATCCTAACCCTAATTCAAAACGCAATCACATTTTATACTTCTCTTTGTTTTTATACTTATCCACGAAGTACCATTCAAGCCCATTTAATTTCTTTCTTCTGTTCGAATCTCATAAACACAAAAGACTATCTAAACCTCCTTTGATTTTCACCGCCATGAAAGCTATTGTTGTTGTTCTTTTTTGCCTTATTAAAAAACGAAAGGAAAGGAAAGTTAAAACAATTTTGTTTTAATCTTTCTTGAATGGTATTCGGATATTTAAAGAAGCCATGCTTCGAAAGATCAATCAAGAGTTTCTTTTCGTGTTTGGATCTGAAATGATCTTGAAATTATCATGTGAAAGACGAAATAAAACTAAGATCTTGGTTGCTTGATGTATTTCTTTTGTTTTTGGTTTCCTTATTTGAACGAAAGATAAGAAAGGATGAAAACATTCTTGTTATTGTCTTTTCTTTAATTTTCGGATATTGAGATGGAGTTTATACTTTACAAAGATCTATGATGAGTTTACTTAACACATTAGAAGTCTTAAAGATTGGTACGAAGTGTGATTAAAACTGAGATCTTGTACGTATCTTGTTTATTGTTTCAGAGATGGCTAGTGAATTGTAAGGTTATATGATAGTGACTAGACTAGGTAGGATTGGGTGGTTGTTGTTGGTTTTGAACGAACAAAAGAAAGAGTGAACCAGATTTTGTTTAGCTGTATCTTTAATTTGGTTTGAGTATTGAAAAAGAAGTGTAGACTTCTATAGATCTATGATGAAACTTGTTCAAACATTTATAATCTTGAATGATTTGTGCATACATTTGAACGTATCTGAGATCTTCATTTGTGATTGTTGTGTATGATTAATTTGGATATGTAAAGATAATAAAGGTTGTTGTTTGTTTAGGTAAATGAAGGATAGATTTTTGGTAAAAGTTATAAGTTGGAGAAAACTGTTGTCCTTACTCGAAAAAAAATGAAACCCTTACTCGAAAACTTTCTTACTCAAAGAAATATGAGTTCCTTAGTCGAAGAAATGTGAAATCCTTAGTTGAAGAAATTTCTTACTCGAAGAAACTTCTTACTCGAAGAATGAAATTTAAGGAAGTACATAACTCCTTAGCCGAAGGATTATAAAAAAGAAGTTTTAGTTTCCTAACTCGGAAAGTGCGCTCAAAACTTGATAAATTCCTTACTTGAAGGATTCCTTAGTTGAAGGATTTTTTACTCGGAGAACTTCGACCTTACTTGAAGAAATTCAAACTATACTCGAAGAACTTAAAACCTTGCTCGATGATCTTCAACCCTTACTCGAAGAATATCGTTTCTAAACTCTAAAAAACTCTCAAATTCATCTCAAAACGAGTTTTTAATCCACATTTTCTACCAGATTTATCCTAATACCACCTAAAAAACTAGAAAGTAACAAACACTTTTTTAAGTTTTAAAATGATTTTTTGATTTGTAAATATGCTAACTCGAAGACCAGTTTTAAAACCTACTCAAATCAGTGTGAAACTTTATAAAACACAACCTAAGCTATCCTTCACTTTTGATACCACTTGTTAGATTACTATTTCATACACACACAACATAGATTTAGAGAGAGAAAGCTAGAGAGAGAAAGATAGTGGAAGGAACTTTTATAAGAGAAATTAAAATGATATTACAAAGAACCAACACCCTCTCCCTTCAAAGGAGGGGTATTTATAGTATCATACAAGAGATGGGGCCAAACCCCTAGATCTAGAAGAATCCTATGAAGCCCGTGGATTTACTACATAAGCTAGAATCCTAATACTGCCTCCGTCTCAAAATTATTGTCAAGAGACAAAAATTACAAAGTTTAATAAAAGTGGGACCATTATAAATCTCAACCAATCAAATAGAATATTCTCCCACTTTATTCTCTTTTTCTTAATTAAAATGGTAAGTGGACAATTATTTTGAGACATCCCAACATGAAAATGTGGGCAATAATTTCAAAACGGAAGGAGTAACAAACAATTATAAGCCATATTAACTAACGACCTATTACAAATAATAATAACCGACACTTTAACATATAACGTGTTTCTAACATAATATTTTTTAAGGATGAACAACGTCGATGATGAACAATCATTTTTTTTTTTTAATTTTTTTTTAGACAACTGATGAACAAATGGTATATCATAGTTTTATAACACTCATGCACTAACTTTTAATTATGATGCACCAACATTACTAACTAAAACGACTAAAACACTATATTTAAAATGAGAAATCTCACTCATACTTTACTATTTTTATATGATTCAAAAACCTAAGTAAAGATTGGCCTAAAATCTACAACTTTTATGTTTTTCAAATTTTCTAATTCGAATTTAATATTGGCTAAATTTATGGTTAAAAAAGCAATAAAATATATTGCGTACATTTTTGTACAAATTTGACAATTAAAAAAACACCTTTTTTTGAATCTTACATTAACAAATTAAAATGAGTAATGGTGCGTTGTGGCACAAAAATAGTGCATTTAACGCAATTTTAACACAAAATCTAAGTTAGACATTTCATCAAACCCCTGATGTGCAACAAATATAACTAAAACATTATTTTTAACATGTGATATCTCACTCATATGACATCGGATTTAAGTGATTCAAAAATCTGTGTAGATGGTGAACGAAAATCTATAACTTTCATTTTTAAAGTTTTTTATAATCCGGCTATTAGGAGGGTAAAAATAGGGTTGAAAATAACCAAAAAAAATAAAAAATAAAAAATCAAGACATATCTAATATGTAAAAATAAATAAATAAATAAATAAACAAATAAAATTTTATTGTTTAACAACATTTATACCAAATTAAAGAGGTCAAAATTGTGTTGAAAATAAAGGAAAAAACAATCAAGACCTATTTGACATGTAAAAAAATACAAAATATTTAACAACATTTATACTAAATTAAAGAGAATTAAATTCTAGAAATTAAGGTGAAATGAATTATTTATTTATTTATTTATTTATTTTTATTTTTTTTTAAGTTAGTCGTTTAAGAGTTATGTGCGTTTGAAGTTTGAGAGTGAATTGCAAAAACGGGTCAAATGACCTTTTACACATGTCGAATGATGAGTGGCTTTTTAAACTTTGTTTAATTTGGTGGCTTTCTATTTAAACAACGACCCAGTTATTTAATAGTTTGAAATAATTCGAATATTTTTCCCAATAAATAGAGTCAAAATATAAAAATATAATATAACATTACTTTTTTGAATGTACATGATATAAGTTGTATATTAGACATGAAGATATAGATCATTGATAATTTATTCAATTATATAGCAAGTAATGCATAACTTAAACACAATGAATCAAAATGTTGCACGATTAGTATATATGTTAAAAACTAGATATGAATGAAATTCTCACCCCTCCCGTCCCTTGTGTGGGAGGAGGCGTATATATGTGTTTACAAGATGGCCCTTGATGGGCTAGGCACTTGGACAAGCTTATATAACCTAACTATCACTTTAGTTTCATTGAAAATGTTTTTAGATTGAGAAAATTGAAAAATCTTCGTTTGAGTTATTAATTCATATTTTTTATTGGGTAAAATGCAAAAATAGTCCCTAAAGTCCTAAACTATCACGAAATCGCAAAAATGGGACCGAGACAAAAAGTCACGCAAAAATGCCACTAATGTTACGTAAATTTGCAAAAAAGCCACCGAGAGCCATTTTCCGTTAGTTTTCCCGTTAACTGCCTAGTCATCAAGGGTAGTTTCATCTTTTTACTGTACATACTTATTAAATTTGCCGCCATAATCAGCTCTGTGCCCGGGCATCGATTTGACATGACTTCAATGGCTAAATTTGCAAAGTAACTAAAAAGTTTTAACCCCATAAACCCCCCCCCCCCCCCCCCCCCACCCACACTTGCAAATGACTACCCGAGGTAACAGTTAAAAAAAACACGGCGTCGAAAATGGAATCATCACCAAACACCGCAATAATCACAACCACCACCAACACACACACCAAGAAACTTCAATGTTGGTGACCACAACAACTTTGACACAACCCCCACAACAACGCCCATGTCCACGTTGTCATTCTGAAAACACAAAATTCTGTTACTACAACAACTACAACACTTCACAACCTCGTCACTTTTGCCGTAGCTGCCGCAGACACTGGAATCATGGTGGCGTTCTCTGAGACATCCCCGTTGGAGGTGGTACTCGAAAAAACAACAAAAGAAAAAAACCCATGAACCCCACCACCACTTTGGGTTATTGTGATACCAATTTTGCTCCGCCGGAGAACCAAGAGTACCAGCGTACTAGTGCCATCTAACGCCTTCGGAAATGTGATGGTTCTGTTTGAACCCAATGTGTTTGTGCTATCGTTGTTTGAGGGTGTTGGGTTTGAGGATGGTGTCTAGCCATTTTGTGGCACCTAACCTAGTTTCTTTGTTTAATGTTTGTCTTTTGTTGGTAGTTGTTGATGTAACCGATCTGATCTTTTGGTGAATGGTAAACTCTGGTTTGTACAATATTGGCGGTAAACTAAAACTAACTAGCTAATAACTAACTGAGCCTTCTAGAACTACTTAGCTACAATGGAGTGTTTGGTTCGGCAGTTATTAGCATGACTTGACTATTTTGACCCATGTTGAGTAGCGTCCTGATTGAGTCTAAACCCTCAAATATTATTGACCAAGGTCAACAAGTCAAAGACAGTCTCGTCCCAATACTCCGTGGATAGTATAGTGTTTCCCCGGGTCGTTAAAGTCCTAGCGAGATTGAAATGGTGTCGTTTGAAATCGTTTATGAGAAAGTGGCACTGAGGACAGTAGCCAGATGATGTGGAGTTGATATTGCTACTGTTATTTTGGTATTTGTACACAAAGATAATATTCACAAAAATCAGATAATAGATATATGCACGTATTCACAATTCAGATTTACGCAATCGGACTGAAAAAGTGGGATTTTGGTATTTAACAAACTACAGGGGGTGCTTTTGACACTTTTTGAAACTTAAAATTAAAAATGAAAATGAAATTATAAAAGTGATTAAAATACTATTTAAATATTATTTAATTAATAAAACTATTTTAAAATCTAATTTAAATTAACTAAAAATGACAAATGATTTAAATTAAACTAAAAATTAGCAAAAATATTTTCTAAACCTAAATTAGAACTTGAAGAAAGTATAAAAAATAAAAATAAATATTTTTGTCTTTTTGTGGGATTTTTATAAATTGAAAACTATTTAACTTAATTAAACTACTTTTAATTAATATTAATACTAAATTAACTTAGAAAATTATGAGAAAATTTATAAAATTACTTAACCATCACAGGAATCCTACAAAATTATAAAAACTCTAAAAATTATGTTTTAAGATTAATCCACTAATTATTTACCTTTTAATTAACTTAAGTCTCATTTAAATAATTAAAATAAGAAAAATGAAAAATGAACAGTAGAATTCAAAAATATATTTTCTAAAAGTCTATTATACTATATTAGATCTAGGAAAAATTTAAAAACTAAGTTTTACTTTATGAAAACTAAATATGATATTTAATACTTAATATTAATTAATAAATAAGAAAACTAAAATTAAATCTAATTAATACTAAATGACAGAATAAAAATCTGACAAATTTATTAAAAATACTTTACTATATAAGGTAATTAATAAAAATATAAAAACACTAAGTACTTAATTAAAATCTAAAAATGAAAATTAAAATTAAATTGAATTAAATAGAAACTATCACTTATTTTAAAATTTGATTTTTTTGAAATTTTCTTTTACAAACTTGATTTATACCTAAAAACAAAGACTTTTTGTGAAATCAAACTTTTTATAACTTAAAAATAAGCTGAGAACACCCCCTTTACCAAATCAGTTTGACTTTATTTGACTGAAAAAGAAAATCAGCTCAAATGAGCTTGTGTGGGTCCCACTATGGATAAATCAGGTACAAATAAGTTACTTGAGCTTAAATGAGCTAAAAACAAAAAGCTATGACCATGGATAAGCTGATAAGTAACAAAATAAGCATAATGAAACTCAAACTTGAACACAGAATGGGACAAACTTGAGGGCTTATTCCAAGTGGGGTCCACTGGTTCCTAGGTCAGACTAGTGGTCAAAGGGGGGACTCTGGTAGGAGGGGGGTTAGGAAAACCTAGAACCTAGGTATGGGGACCACTGTGGTGGCCACAAACCACCATCAAAGTGGTGGTTGTGGCTGTGGTATCTGCTGCACAGAGCAGTTGGCTGCCCCGCAGCCCTCTTTGGAGGGTTGTGGGGCCCACAAGAAAATTCCTAAAAATGAAGGAGAGTTGGGACTTTGTAGATGAGGTGGGGGGTTGTGAATCCTAAAAAACTCAGGGTCTAAAACTCAATACACAATTCAAGAAAATTCACTCCATTTTGGGTAAAATCCGAGAAGCATGAATTTTGACTTTCTTGATTATACTACTAGTTTGACTTTGGTGAACCTAGATCCTAATTTACTGAATGAAAATGATATAATAAGCTATAATGAAACTATATTAAGCTATTTAAACAAGTTTTACACTGAAATGGGTGATTATGGACCCAACAGTTCCACAGTGGGTTAAATCAAGAGGTTTAACAATGATTTTGACTTTTCTTAACTAAACCTACCACTTTTACTCCTTACCTGGTCTAATACAACCTAAAGTGTCCTCATGGAACAGCAAGCATCAACTGAGACCCCCTAAGTCACCCTGGGCTGCCTTAATCCAAACAGTCCCTTAAGGGAAACTTAACACTACAAATGCTTAATCTATGCTACTAATTAGCTAACTAATGATGCTCACTAATTAACCAGTGATATTAAAGCTATATAGAACCTTCAATCCTACAAGCAAGAAGCAGAAACAAAGATGACACATGCAAGCTAGTATAAGGCAGAATGAGACAGATTTGAACATATAAGTAGCAGTAACACTAACAAGCATTAACTAAGCATCTAAAAAGCTGAGATTAACTATATTAAACATCAAATAAGCAACATAACCAGAAACTAAACAATAACTCAATCAATTTCAGATTTAGAACTAGAAAAGGTAAATAAGAACTCACAATTTCATGACCTAACTGAAATAGGAGAATCACCTCAACCACAACCTATCTCTCAGATAGGCTAAAAATCACCAGGAACCATCAAATCAACACCAGAAACCCATGAATCTAAGAACATGATCCTTCGTTGACTTTTGTTGACCACTTCAATTTGAACAATTTTAAGAAAGATTTAAATGGTGAGACTCACAACAAGCTGTCATTTAGCTTATATGAGCTTCTGAAACAGTGAGCTAAGGCTATAACTTAATTTAAGGAACAA
The DNA here is from genome assembly GCA_030686995.1 of Artemisia argyi. Lineage (NCBI taxonomy): Eukaryota > Viridiplantae > Streptophyta > Magnoliopsida > Asterales > Asteraceae > Artemisia > Artemisia argyi. The sequence continues at coordinate 78,431,826 of CM060678.1, read as the reverse complement.
TAAGATTCTAAATAAAAATTGCATAAAAACTGAAATTAAGCTTGTAATTGAAATTGATGATCAAAGTAGGTTTACATTACACTAAATGAACTGAGTTCAACTGTTTTAAACTTAAAATTACATTTGAAAGGAAAATTATACTACCTACGATTACACTAAATTAAAATTACACTAATATACTTCCAATTCTGCTTCATCCTCTCTTTATAGCATCCCCTTGTGTTGTGTGGGTCCCACTAGTCAAATCCCACCTATGATAATAGCCAATGGATGCCTCTTGTTATCTCACTCAATTTGGCGGGAAAAGGCCTATTTGCAATTTGCTTCTGTCACAGACCTAGGGGGTGGGATGTGATGTGTGTATTGGGGAGAGTGAGGGGAGAGGATAAGGGTGGTGGTGCAGGGTGCAAGTGGTGCAAGGGGGGGGGGAACCAGGTGGTATTCTGGGTTTGGTGGTGGTGAGGGAATGGGAGGGAAGGTGGTATTTGGTCTGGGTTGACCGAAGTCAAACAAAGGGGTGGGTTTTGTTTTGGTGTTGGGCTGTGGTGTGGGTATGGTGGGCTTAGGGGTTTATGTTGGACCAGGATTGGGTTTTGGCTTATGGATTTGGTTTATTAATAACATAAGGGTTCATTTGATGAAGCAATTAAATCCCAAGGACCAATTTTGTATTTTCTGAATTTTGGAGGACCAAATCTGCCACATTTCCAAAGTTGACTCAAAGGACTATCCCTGCCATGTTAGAATAAACCAAGGACCACAAAATGACTTTTTTCATTTATTACAATTTTAAACACCCCGGGGACCATTTATGTAAATTTCTAAAGTTTAGGGGGTAAAATTGTAATTTTTCCAAAAGTTATCAAAATGTTCCAAATTAAAAGTTATGAATAGTACAAGGGTAATATTTGTTAAATTTCACTTTTTGAATACCCAGGGACTATTTTTGCCAATTTTGATATTTGAGGGGTAAAAGTTGCCAATATGTGTAAACTTTTATCCAGGGACTATTTGTGAATAAATTTGATTTCCCATGGACTAAAGTTGACTTTTTATTCATTTTAAACCTTCAGGGACTAGTTTTGCCAATTTATGAAACTTGAGGGACTGAAACTGCCAATTATGCAAACTTTGTATGTTTTTCATCTGTTTTTGATTGTTTTGCATTTGAAACACATAAAACACATTCCTGGGATATTTTCACTATTTTGATGCAATATTGAGTGTTTTTAGATGTTTTGGCAGCTCAGATTGGTATAAAATGATGAGTATTTACACATTCATCACGTCCCATTATCCCCGTGCAAATTGGCAGTGTGTAAAGGGTTACACAGAGCCAATTTGGACAAACAATTGTAGTGCAGAGGTTTGCTTAGGCCCTTTGTCAGAATATCAGCCAATTGTGACTTGGTTGGTATGAAAGTGGGTAGAATTTGACCATCTCTAATCTTGTCTCTCACAAAGTGGCAATTCTATATGCTTGAACCAGTTTGGAAGCTCTGTACAAAGGAGTGTTTTGTTTTTGCAGTTATTAGGTTGACTTGACTGTTTTGACCCATGTTGAGTAGCATCCTCATTACAAATCCGTGTAACCATTAACTATCCGTGTAACCTTATTCAAATGAATGTGCAGGCACAAAAATACCCAAAATTACCCAAATTGACAATCAAGTTTGACTTTTGTAAATGACAATCAACGTTGACAATCTTTGTTTTGACTTGTAACATAGCATCATAACATAAGTAACAAAGCAAAAATAACATAATAAATCAACAAACAGATAACATAATTGATAATATAACATTAAAATTGATAAAAAAACATGACATGCCATTAAAATTCAAAACATAACATTTATAAAACATAACGGGTAACATTAAAATTCAGAGGAACATAAGATGGTTGATAAAAAAACATTGAAAGAAACTCTAAAGTCCCTTGGCAAATGCGTACTTGTTGAAAAGCTTGAGCTTCGCTTCGGCAATCTTCTTCATAAATTCCAAAAGCTCGATAACGTCGGACTTTTGAAGCTTCTTAAAGTACTCCAAGCACTTGAACATCTGCACCGAGGGACGCACAAGTTCCATTTCAGCCAGGTACTTGTTCCTTTGAATAACAATATCAAACAACTCTTGATGTGCCTTAAACAGATCTTTCGCATACTTGACATCACGCTGTGTCTCCCTATCAAAATACACCGTCATCTGGTATGGTAATTCAGTTGAGTTAGCAGCCGCTGCAAGTTCCTGAAGAAGCACAAATTGAGACATTCTTTTGTTCCTTTGTTTATGTTTTACTGTGTTTGTTTAGTGGATGAATGAGGAAGTTACTTAGGTTATAGCATATAAATAGGCGTGGTAATTACATATGAAAATGTGTTTTAGGCGTGTTTGGGTACTAAATGCTAAACTTTTAGGTTACCAACATACACATCCCAAAATTGCCTAGTTTTTTTTGGCTTCCATTAGATTCAATAAAATGTTATGCAACCATTGACCCTAGTTAAGATTACATAACCGATAGATAAACTTTAAGTAAATATTGTTATAATCTTCTACAAATTATTGAGCTAAACATAAAAGCATAACCATTATTTAGCATCATCCTTGGGTTCCTTGTCAGCATCATCCTTGGGTTTCTTGTCAGCCATCAGTCTTCGCCTCTTGATTGATCTTCCTTGGTCTTCAAACTTGTCCTCTGCAAGCACTCCATCTTGCCCAACTCCATTTTTTTCAAGCACTTGAAGTGGCTCATCTCCTTGTTTGGCAACCACTTTGTCCTTAATCACATCTCCTTCAACAACTGATATACATCCCTCATTTCCAACTACTACAGCACACTGATCATCTGGTATCACAGCCACATCACAAACTCTTTGTTCACCATTTCCAACTACTACAGCACGCTGATCATCTGGTATCACAGCTACATCACAAACTCTTTGTTCACCATCTCCAACTACTTCATCACACTACTCATCTAGAATCACATCCTCATCACGAACTCTTTGTTCACCATCATCACCATCAACACCATCAACATCCACAAGTGGAAGCAAACTGAAACTAATTGGTTCAGCATAAAGAGCATACACCTCTGTTCCTTCTCCAGCTGCAACTACATTATCAAGTTCATCCAATGCTTTCTATTTCAGCAAACATGTCACTAATCTCTTAAGGCTCTTCAGGCTTTTGAGGCTCTTCAATCGCATGCATCTCTTCAGGTTCAGGTACATCAACTAAATGGTATGGATTATCATGCCATTCTTGAGCAACTCTTCATCACTTGTGTCATCATAATACGTATCATCAAAATTGAGATCATAAAAATCGAGCAAACCTATAGACTCCTCACTTGAATCCTCCACAGTAAAGTCTTGGTCAATCTCTTCCAATAACCTTCTGAATTGAAACTCATCACTCATCCTTTTTGTATGATCTGCAATCATTTTTTTGGCACAAAATGTTGGTGGGAAGTCACTGTCAGAATCAGTATCAAAAACAGGTCCAGCCTTCTCAGGTTGTCTTGTCTTATGCCACTCTAACAATAGTAATTTCCTACTGTTTCCAGTCTCACCATCAACACCCTTTCCAGCAGCCTCATTCATATCTTCATCCACTATTTCTTCTATCACCACACCCTTGCCCTTAGTCATCATTCGATCCATCATCTCACACTCAACAATCATAAATTGATTGAGCCCAAACGGTCAACCTAAATTGACCAGGTAATGGTCAACTAGGTCAAACAGCCTAGATCAATGCTCCGGGTAATATAATGTATCACCGGGTCGTTAAATCCCGTTGAGGTGTGAAATGTAACTATAGCGTAATCGTGATCGGGTAATTATTCACAGGAAAGGGTTATGATCAAAATTATGTGGAAATTATTAACAAATATAGCTTAGGAAAGCTATGTGAATGGTTACGGGAATTTGGAGTACGAAGATTTGAGCTTAAACCGAAAATTATACGTTTTAATTAAAAACGTATACTGATGAACCGTACAAAAAGTACAACTGAAGAACTGAGAGGGGTAAAAGTGTAAATTTAATATTTTTACAATCCTATTTATTAAAGAAAATTTTAAGAAAAATAAAAATGATTTTTACACTATTTAATTATTTAATACTAATTAATTACTAATTATCTATTTAATACTAATTAAATTGATTAGAATTATTAAAAATACTAAAAAGACTTAGAAAATTAAGAAAAATTTTACAAATCTAATTAACCATTACAGGAATCCTAAAAAAAAAAAATATATAAAAAGTTAATTTTAAGTATTTTTAAGCTAATTAATTAATTATTATTCTAATTACTTATTAATTACTAATTAAACTAATTATATTATAAGAAATAGAAAATGAGCACTAAAAATTCTAGAAAAATTTATGAAAATGTTTTAACTAAATTAAAAGCTATAAAAATTATAAAAACTAGGTTATACTATTTAAAAACTAATTATGCTATTTAATTGATTAATATTAATTAAAACTAAATTAAACTAAAATTAATTAGAAAAACCACTAAAGACAAAATAAAAATCTGGAAAAATTTATAAAATTATTTTAACCTAAAATATAATTTCTAAAAATATAAAAGTGATATATTACTTAGGAATAAAAAAAATAAAAAAAAAATAAAAAAATAAATTGATAACTCCTATTAAATAGAAGCTATCACTAATATTAAAATTGGTTTTTTGGATTTTTTTTCTTTTTCTAAACTAATTATAAGTTAAAAATAAGCACTTTTAATTAAGACACTTTTACTATACCCCTGGAAATAAGCACTTGGAGTGCTTATTCACCTCACAGTTGACTTTTGTTGACTGTGAAGGTTAATAAGCTCAAAATGAAAATGTGGGGTCCACAATTGAATTTCTTGGTTTCTCTGAGTCTAAGGAACACAAATGAGTAACAATTAAGCTAATAGGTGGCCTCAATAAGCCAAAAATAACAAATAAGCACTTTGCTTATTTGTTGACTGAGCAGTTAAGGGACAAAGTTTATGGGTCAAACTAGGTAGGGTCCACAGATTTTGGGGTCAAACAAAAGGTCAACCCTTATTCCTGGGTAGGAGGGGGGTTGAAAGGTGCAAGGGTGGTGGTGTGGGACCCACTGGGTCAGTCACACAAGATCACCAAAGTTGGGTGGATGGCTGAGGTAACTGAGAGCAGGGCAGATAGGTTGCCCTGCAGGTCACTTTGAGACCTTGTGGGACCCACCAAACAAATTCTTAAAAATCTGGAAAAATTCACAAAAATCTACAAAGTGGTAGATAATAAGCACACCAAGTTTCAGCTTCTAACAACTAAGATCAAACAAGTTACACCCCTCCCAATATTGCTCAAAATGACTGAAACAAGTTTTTGACTTTAAAAAGTTTTGCACAACTTTGACTTTTATGAACTTGTGATGCTGATTTAATAATCCAATAAGCTAAGATAAGCTATATTAAAACTAATTTGGGTAAAACTTCAACTTATGAAAAGGTTTTGTGAGATTTGGACTCCAAAAATCACCACAGTGAACTGTGGTGATTATAAACTTATGATTTTGACTTTTGTGAGGTTTTGTACCAAAACTCTTGTTCCCCTGAGCTCTATTACACCCAACAAACTATTAGAAACTAATGGATGCTAAGATACACAGCTAGAACACACTAAACAAGTTACAACCAAACACCCTTTTAAACACAGTTAATGAAGAGATTTCTATTTAAACAAATAATAAACACAAACAGATGGTACAAACTACTTTATAAGCTAATATTTATATGCAATAAGCTTAAATAAACAACCTAGGCTACTTTAAGAATAAAGATGAAAGGATTTGTAGCTTACAAAGCCTACCAAGCACTGAGTGAGTACCAAGGAACCAAATCAAACAATCCTATGCCCTCCCCTGAGGTTCCTAACCCACAGCCATCCTTGTTACACTGTGCTCCTTGCTTATACAACAAATGATCACCACTTTTTTATTTTAATTTTTATTTTTCTTATTTTTTTAGTTTTTATTGAAAATTGAATTGAAAGTGTTCACATAAGCTTATAACACTTGTAATAACTTATTTCTGAGCTTGTAAGAACTTCTGAGTTCCTTAAACACAAATTACTTCACTTAATTGGAGCTTAGAAATTTAAGATAAGACTTTGAAAAGTGAAATTGGAAATTAGACTTCAAAATGAACTTGCATTAATAAAAAGAGTTACATTACATTGAAATTGAACTGAAATTACAAATAAACTAAGAAAATTACACACTTCAAGCTTCTATGAGCTTTTTCTTATATAACGACCTAAAATTAAACCCTAATGTCTTCCACATAGCTTCTTTTTGAAAACTGATAGCCCCACATGCTTTGCCTTGACTCTCTGACCAAATCCCATCCATCAATTTGATCTTCAAAGCATCCTAGCCATTGATTGGCATTTTGGCGCCAATTTTTATACGGGTAAGGATTAGTGGTGTTGGTGAGGGAATTGGGGGAGCATTAATGGTGGTGGAGTTGGTGGGTAGGGATATTAATTGTGGGGGGTGAAGTGGTTGAAAAGGCGAGGAGGGGGGGGGATGAATACCCTGGTTTTGCGCTTGTCTGTTGGGGAAGAAGGGACGGGTCAACGCAAGTTTGACCGGGGTGTTTATTTAAAACGGTTTTTAAAGGTTTGGGCTAAGTGGTGGGCCTGGGGTGTGTAGCTGGATCAGATCAATACTTGGGTGGGCTAAGGATTGTTTTGGGTTTGGTTTTGGATAAAATGGGGTCCGGTTGGTGTAAAGTTAACACAAGGACCATTTTGCAATTTAACCAAACTTCAAGGGCTGAAGTTGCCATACTCCCAAAGTTCTCCAAAGGATCAATGTTTCCAAATGCCAATAATTCAAGGACCAATTTTGCACTTTTCCACATTTTTCAAAATTTCAAAAATCCCAGGGACTACTTTTGCCATATTTGGATTTTTAGGGACTAATTATGTAATTTATGAAAACTTGCAACCCAATTATGATATTTTGACTTTATTTGACTTTTAAGACCTTGGGTTGACTTTTCCTTAAAAATAAATGCATAGGGACTAAAGTTGACAAGTTTTGAAACTTGGGGGACTGAAACTGCCAATACTACAAACTTTGTACGTTTTTTCTTTGTTTTTGCACATTTTGCTCTTAAAACACATAAAACACAATCCCTGGGATAATTTAAGTATTTTGATATCTTTTTGATTGTTTTTGTGCGTTTTGGCAGTTTAAATATATCAAAAACGATGAGTGTTTGAGCACTCATCAATCCCCCACACTGAACTATTGCTAGTCCCTAGCAATCTTTTTAGAAAACTTGATGGATTTTAAACTCTTTACCAAAAGCCATCACTTCTGGAGTAGCCAGGTGTAAGAACTGTGGCACACCTGATAACCGTGTGATTTTGAGCAAACCACCAGCTTCCAACGGATTTGTTAAGTCTTTACCAAGAGCCGTTTGCTCCTGGACTAGCCAACTCTTGATGGACCTAGTCAACATCTTGGTGAGCTGATTACCAATTATGGATTTTTCCACGGCCTTTACCACAAGCCATAATCTTGTGGGCTAGCCAACTCATTTGTTTTCGGGGAGTTGATGAACCACACAATTTTGGGCAAATTGCCAGCCGTCAACGGATTTGAGTTGTCTTTACCAAGAGCCGTTTGCTCCTGGACTAGCCAATCCCTTTTGTCGCTTAGACAAGGCGGACTGATTACCACAAAAATTTTGAAATAAAGTGAAAAATTTTTGAAAATTTTGGCCAAAAACGGGGGTAGTTGAAAGATATTTGTTAAAATTCGTTAGAATTCCCCCCCCCCCCCCCCCCACACTTAGAAATGAACATTGTCCTCAATATTCAAAGTCCCGGCTATTATGCCGAAGCTATGAACGTAAAAAGCCAAGATTCGAATCTAACTGCGAAAATACCAATTTCACTTTATTTCTATATATATAACTTTTTTTTTTTTTTTTTTTTTTTTTTTTTTTTTTTTTTTTTTGAGACTTATATACATATATACATTTTTTCAAACAGCGGGGGGTTGGCCATTCCCCCACACTTAGTGGTAGAAAATAGAAAGAATCAGAGATACAGGTGAAAACCCGTATTGTTGCTAATTTTTGGTCATCGAGTCGTTAGCTTGACTCTATCCCCGAATTCAATTGTCCTTGGGGAAAGTTTGGAGATCCGGGACGACCATGGATGGTACGTCCTCTCCAAAGTAGTGCTTTAACCGATGTCCATTCACTTTGAAGTTAGGACCGTCATTTTGAGATAATTCGACGGTACCATAAGGATAAACTTTTGTGATAGTGAATGGACCAGTCCATCGGGTTTTGAGCTTTCCCGAGAAGATCTTGAGTCTAGAGTTGAAAAGAAGGACTCGATCACCAACGTTAAAAACGCGGTTTTTGATTTTTGAGTCATGAATCTTCTTTATCTTTTGTTTATAGATCAAAGAGTTCTCGTAAGCTTGATCACGAAGTTCGTTTAATTCATTGAGTTGAACTTTTCTGTGATCACCCGCCGTTCTGAGGTCGAAATTGGCATGCTTGAGGGCCCAATAGGCTTTATGCTCAAGCTCGATCGGAAGATGGCACGCTTTCCCGTACACAAGTTTATAAGGCGTACACCCAATGGGTGTTTTGTAAGCCGTACGGAAAGCCCAAAGTGCATCATCTAATTTGTCCGACCACGATGCACGATTTTCTCCTACAGTTCTTTCCAAGATTCTTTTAATGCCCCGATTGGACACTTCGACTTGTCCACTTGTTTGAGGGTGGTACGCAGTGGAAAGACGGTGAGTCACACCATATTTTTGCATGACTTTGTCAAATTTGTCATTACAGAAGTGCGTACCACGATCACTAATAATAGCACGTGGAGTTCCGAATCGGGCAAAAAGAGCTTTTAAAAATTTCACAACTACTCGGGCATCATTTGTGGGTAAAGCTTTCGCTTCAACCCATTTTGACAAGTAGTCAACTACCACGAGTATGTATTTATTGCCGTGAGAGGATGGAAATGGCCCCATAAAGTCGATGCCCCAGATATCAAAGATTTCACAAACTTGAATTGCATTCTGAGGCATTTCATTCCTTTGTGAAATATTCCCGTGGCGCTGACAAGCGTCACAGGACTTGACCAATTCTTGGGCATCCTTGTAGATCGAGGGCCAATAAAAGCCGGAATCAAACACCTTTTTGGCGGTGTAGTTGGGATTGTGGTGGCCCCCCGTGGGACCAGCATGGCAAGCCTTTAAAATTTCAGCGGCTTCCTGACCATACACACACCGCCGGATGACTTGATCCGCGCATATCTTGAACAAGTAGGGGTCGTCCCAAAAGTAATGTTTTACGTCTTTGAAAAATTTATTTTTTTGTTGGGACGACATCCCTTTCACGATGAAATTACCCGCAAGATAGTTTGCAAAGTCGGCAAACCATGGGGTAATAGAATCTCCACGAAATGAAACCGCATTGAGGGTTTCGAGAGGAAATGTTTCATTTATTTCCTTTTTCTCGAAATCATTTTGGTGAGGGTTTTCAAGACGGGAGAGATGATCAGCAGCTAGGTTCTCAGCTCCTTTTTTATCACGAATGATGATATCAAATTCCTGAAGGAGGAGAACCCATCGGAGGAGTCTCGGCTTTGCATCTTGTTTTGCAAATAGATATTTCAAAGCCGAATGATCCGTATACACTATGCTTTTTGTCAGAATCAGGTATGGCCGGAATTTTTCAAAAGCATACACCACAGCTAATAATTCTTTTTCAGTGGTGGTGTAATGACTTTGTGCCTCGGTCATAGTCTTGCTGGCATAGTGTATAGGCTGAAAATGTTTTGTTTTGCGTTGCCCCAAGACTGCCCCAATAGCATAATCACTCGCATCACACATGAGCTCAAAGGGCAAGTCCCAATCGGGGGCAACAAGAATCAGTGCCTCGGTAAGCCTTTTCTTTAATGTTTCAAAGGCTTCGATGCACTCAGGGGAGAAGATAAAAGGAGCATCCTTTTCGAGGAGATGGGTCACAGGCCGGGCGATTTTAGAAAAATCTTGAATAAACCTACGGTAAAAACCGGCGTGACCCAAAAAGCTCCTAACACCTTTCACAGTCGTGGGATGAGGCAATTTTGCAATGACGTCCACTTTGGCACGGTCAACCTCAATCCCGTTTTTTGAAATTTTATGGCCGAGGACAATGCCCTCTTTGACCATAAAGTGACTCTTCTCCCAATTTAGACATAACTTTGTGTCTTCACAACGTTTTAGCATGCTGTCTAAATGGGAGAGACATGTTTTAAACGAATCCCCAATGACCGAGAAATCGTCCATAAAGACCTCCATACTTTTCCCGATCATGTCGGAAAAAATGGCCATCATACATCTTTGAAACGTGCCCGGAGCATTACATAAGCCAAATGGCATACGTTTATATGCGAAGGTTCCATAGGGGCACGTAAAAGTGGTCTTTTCTTGGTCTTGCGGGTCAATGGGAATCTGAAAGTAACCCGAGAAACCATCGAGGAAGCAATAGTACTCATTCCCCGCTAATCTCTCGAGCATCTGATCCATAAAGGGCAGAGGAAAATGATCCTTACGGGTGGCGTCATTCAATTTACGATAATCAATGCAGACGCGCCAACCCGTAACCAAACGAGTTGGAATTAACTCATTTTCCTCGTTTGTGACAACAGTAATGCCACCCTTTTTTGGAACACAGTGAACTGGGCTGACCCAAGGACTGTCCAATATAGGGTAAATCAATCCGGCATCAAGAAGTTTTAAAACCTCTTGTTTGATAACCTCGTGAATTTTTGGATTCACCCTTCTTTGATGTTGGACCGCAGGTTTGAAGTCGTCCTCCATTAATATCTTATGAGTGCAAAACTCAGGGTCGATGCCCTTGATGTCGGAGAGACGCCAAGCAATTGCTTGTTTATGAGACTTCAAAACCTGTATAAGAGCAGCCTTTTCTTCAACACTTAAGTTTTTAGCAATAATGACGGGTAATTTATCATCACCCTCCAGAAATGCATACTCAAGATGAGGCGGCAAGTCCTTAAGCTCAACCTTAGGTAAGTCATCAGTTATTTCAACATTTTTGACTTCCTCTTTATGAAGTATTTTTGGAGGAAGAGGGGGAGATGGATCTTCGTTTAACAATTTTTCTAGCAAAAGAATATCCCCCTCAGGATCAAAATAGTCCTCATCAAATTTTCCTGAAATTGAACTGTCTTGGGCGAGAAAAGCTTCGACATCTTCCCAAAGGAAGTCACTTCCCTCAAAAGGAGTGAGAGAAGGGGAAGAGTCGGATATGGTAGGCTCAGAAGATGGAGTGGGACTGCCACTCGGAAGGTAACCCAGAAGTTCTTGAGAATACTCCTCAGACGCGACATCAATGACATCAATTCGGTTAACCGATTCGGCGTCATAATCAGAGGAGTACCTCGAGGTTTGATTGAGGTTAAATGTTACTGCTTCATTAGCAACACGAAGAGTTATTTCCTCTTCGTGCACATCGATTAACGCACGACCCGTTCTTAAGAATCCTCTTCCCAGAATGAGAGGAACTCGTGGGTCAGCGTCGAAGTCAACAATCACAAAATCCGCAGGAAAGTGGAAATTTCCCACTTTCACAAATACATCCTCGGCAATGCCGAGGGGACGAGATGTTGAGCGGTCTGCTAGCTCAAGAGTCATGCAGGTGGCGGTGAGTTCTGGAAGAGAGAGCTTTTTCCATATCGAGTAAGGCATCAAGTTGATGCTTGCACCTAGATCGGCCAGGGCGAAGCACTCAACCATTCCGGGAAAAACACATGGAATGAGAAATTTTCCCGGATCTCCTAGCTTCTCGGGAAGCTGTTTCAAAAGAACCGCAGAGCAGTTCTCATTGAGTGGAGTTCGTGCCACTTCAAATAGTTTCTCTTTGTTGTTCAACAGATTTTTGATTATTGATGAAAATTTAGGCATCAACAAGAGAGCATCCGCGAAGCTGATATCAAAATGAATTTCTCGGAAAATTTGAAAAAACTTTTCCATTTGATGATTTGCTTTTTCGCGGAGCTTTTGGTCTTGTAACCTAGATGGATATGGTAGTGAATGTTTGGATTTAGGGTTCTCTTCAGGAGTTTTGGGTGGTTCAAAGACAACTCCTGGCTTTGGGACAGTTTCTGGTATATCCTGAGGGTGGACGTGTGCGGTACTTCGTGGGCTAGTAAATTGCACCTTGTCCGTGGTTGCCTCAGACTCAATTTCCTCTTCCTCGGAATAAAGAGGAGGAGGAATGGGAGGAAGAGAAGAAGAGGTAGTCGGGGCCGTGGGTCCATCATATGCAACACCGCTTCGGGTAGTGATCGCCTTAACATCGCCCCTCGGGTTAGCGATCGTATTGCTCGGAAGTTTTCCTGAGCCCGAGGGTTGATCATTTAAAAACTTTTTAATGTCAGCGATCTGAGTCATTATCACTTTGTTCATCTCCTCCTGAGATTTCATGAATTGTTTCAACAACTCATCATTAGATGGGCCAGTTGGAACAATTGCTCGAGTAGGGTTAGGAGGAGCTGGATTTGGGAAGTGCTGAGTAGCTGGAGTAATGGCTTGATTTTGGTTGGGAAAATTCTGGCCCCGGTTATTTTGATGGGAACCGTGGTTTTGGTAATTTCCTTGATTTTGGTTGCCATATCCATGAGAGTTGTTCCCCTGAAAGTTGTTTTGACCTTGGTTTCGATTATAGTTTCCTTGATGTTGGAAACCTTGGTTTTGATTTTGATGGAAACCCTGGTTTTGGTTTTGATTGACATTTCCCGAATTTTGGTACCCTTGGTTTGTTCGATTCTGATTTTGGTTCTGGTTACGGTTGTTTTGGACAATATTGTTTTGATTGAAACCGGGTGGTCCAAGGAAGTTGTTAGAACGATAGCTTAGAAGATTACGGTCCCCTTGTGGTTGGTAGCCATTACCTCCCGAGTTATAGGAACCATGAATAGCATGTACGTTCTCTTGAGTGTAACCACTAGTGGTTGGACACTCGAAGTAGGGATGTGGACCTCCACAAGTTTCGCAACTTTGATTGACAGCTTTGACTTGTTGATTTTGAATTTGTTGATTTTGCATAGTTTGGTTCATCCTTAACACAGCCAAAGAGATATCATCCATCCTTTTAGCGAGAATTGCTATATCAGAGGATGAGGATGCTGAAGTGGCAGACTTACATGACTCTTCCCTCTCAGCTGAGGAATCCCAGAAATTATGGTGGGCAGTCATGTTCTCAATGAGATCAAAGCACTCTTCGGGACGCCTTTTCATAAAGGTCCCACCAGCAGCAGCATTAAGAATATCACGGTGTCTCAAGGTCAACCCATTGTAGAAAGTATCTATCTGGGTGACAAGCAACATATTATGGTTTGGACACCGATCAATTGAAAGCTTATAGCGTTCCCAAGCTTCGAATAAAGATTCGTCGGGAAGCTGACGGAAGTTACTGATATCATTTCGCAACTTAGTAACCATGGATGGTGGAAAGTATTTGGCTAGGAATTTAGCCACCATCTCCTCAAAAGAATGAATCGAGTTCTTAGGAAGTCGATCAAACCACGCAGTAGCGTGATGAGTCAGAGAATAGGGGAAGAGAGTGAGACGAAGGGCATCATCGGAGACACCAGTCTGCTTCATGCATTGGGTGACGGCAAGAAATTTGTCAAGATGCTTGTTTGCATCGTCACCCGGTAAACCATGGAATTGGCATGAATTCTGGACTTGTTGTATCATATGATGTTTAAGTCCAAAATCAGTGGCCGCAATATTAAGAGGGGCAATGGGTCCTCCCCTCCCTAGCATTGTGGGCTGACACAACTCCTCCATCGTTCGGAGATCGGGAGCTGTATCATCTATGATGGGTGGATCGTCGTTTCCGTCCATTTTCGGAACTGGATCCTCAACAATAGGACGTAACTCAGTTACGTTTTTCAGTTGACGATTTCGTTTCGATTGTGAACGGGTGCGCATGCACTAGGGATCAAAACCTTTTTGGACAATATTTTTGTTATCGTCCCGTAATCTAGAATCGTTTCTCTTTAAGAATCACCTTAAAAGAAAACCGAATCAGAAAACGTTACGATATGGTTTTGTTGTTGTTTTTTTTTTTTTTTTTTTTTTTTTTTTTTTTTTTTTTTTTTTTTTTTGGTGTTTTAACACTTTAGGAAAAGTGTCAATGACTTTTTTATATGTTTTGATTTTGAAAATATTCACAAGTGATGGTATTTGTACAGTGAGTGAGGTGAGATAACACTAATCCCGAAAAACGCTACAGAAACGCGCACACCTCCCCGGCAGCGGCGCCATAAATTGATTGAGCCCAAACGGTCAACCTAAATTGACCAGGTGATGGTCAACTAGGTCAAACAGCCTAGATCAATGCTCCGGGTAATATAATGTATCACCGGGTCGTTAAATCCCATTGAGGTGTGAAATGTAACTATAGCGTAATCGTGATCGGGTAATTATTCACAGGAAAGGGTTATGATCAAAATTATGTGGAAATTATTAACAAATATAGCTTAGGAAAGCTATGTGAATGGTTACGGGAATTTGGAGTACGAAGATTTGAGCTTAAACCGAAAATTATACGTTTTAATTAAAAACGTATACTGATGAACCGTACAAAAAGTACAACTGAAGAACTGAGAGGGGTAAAAGTGTAAATTTAATATTTTTACAATCCTATTTATTAAAGAAAATTTTAAGAAAAATAAAAATGATTTTTACACTATTTAATTATTTAATACTAATTAATTACTAATTATCTATTTAATACTAATTAAATTGATTAGAATTATTAAAAATACTAAAAAGACTTAGAAAATTAAGAAAAATTTTACAAATCTAATTAACCATTACAGGAATCCTAAAAAAAAAATATATAAAAAGTTAATTTTAAGTATTTTTAAGCTAATTAATTAATTATTATTCTAATTACTTATTAATTACTAATTAAACTAATTATATTATAAGAAATAGAAAATGAGCACTAAAAATTCTAGAAAAATTTATGAAAATGTTTTAACTAAATTAAAAGCTATAAAAATTATAAAAACTAGGTTATACTATTTAAAAACTAATTATGCTATTTAATTGATTAATATTAATTAAAACTAAATTAAACTAAAATTAATTAGAAAAACCACTAAAGACAAAATAAAAATCTGGAAAAATTTATAAAATTATTTTAACCTAAAATATAATTTCTAAAAATATAAAAGTGATATATTACTTAGGAATTAAAAAAAAAAATAATAATAAATTGATAACTCCTATTAAATAGAAGCTATCACTAATATTAAAATTGGTTTTTTGGATTTTTTTTCTTTTTCTAAACTAATTATAAGTTAAAAATAAGCACTTTTAATTAAGACACTTTTACTATACCCCTGGAAATAAGCACTTGGAGTGCTTATTCACCTCACAGTTGACTTTTGTTGACTGTGAAGGTTAATAAGCTCAAAATGAAAATGTGGGGTCCACAATTGAATTTCTTGGTTTCTCTGAGTCTAAGGAACACAAATGAGCAACAATTAAGCTAATAGGTGGCCTCAATAAGCCAAAAATAACAAATAAGCACTTTGCTTATTTGTTGACTAAGCAGTTAAGGGACAAAGTTTATGGGTCAAACTAGGTAGGGTCCACAGATTTTGGGGTCAAACAAAAGGTCAACCCTTATTCCTGGGTAGGAGGGGGGTTGAAAGGTGCAAGGGTGGTGGTGTGGGACCCACTGGGTCAGTCACACAAGATCACCAAAGTTGGGTGGATGGCTGAGGTAACTGAGAGCAGGGCAGATAGGTTGCCCTGCAGGTCACTTTGAGACCTTGTGGGACCCACCAAACAAATTCTTAAAAATCTGGAAAAATTCACAAAAATCTACAAAGTGGTAGATAATAAGCACACCAAGTTTCAGCTTCTAACAACTAAGATCAAACAAGTTACACCCCTCCCAATATTGCTCAAAATGACTGAAACAAGTTTTTGACTTTAAAAAGTTTTGCACAACTTTGACTTTTATGAACTTGTGATGCTGATTTAATAATCCAATAAGCTAAGATAAGCTATATTAAAACTAATTTGGGTAAAACTTCAACTTATGAAAAGGTTTTGTGAGATTTGGACTCCAAAAATCACCACAGTGAACTGTGGTGATTATAAACTTATGATTTTGACTTTTGTGAGGTTTTGTACCAAAACTCTTGTTCCCCTGAGCTCTATTACACCCAACAAACTATTAGAAACTAATGGATGCTAAGATACACAGCTAGAACACACTAAACAAGTTACAACCAAACACCCTTTTAAACACAGTTAATGAAGAGATTTCTATTTAAACAAATAATAAACACAAACAGATGGTACAAACTACTTTATAAGCTAATATTTATATGCAATAAGCTTAAATAAACAACCTAGGCTACTTTAAGAATAAAGATGAAAGGATTTGTAGCTTACAAAGCCTTCCAAGCACTGAGTGAGTACCAAGGAACCAAATCAAACAATCCTATGCCCTCCCCTGAGGTTCCTAACCCACAGCCATCCTTGTTACACTGTGCTCCTTGCTTATACAACAAATGATCACCACTTTTTTATTTTAATTTTAATTTTTCTTATTTTTTTAGTTTTTATTGAAAATTGAATTGAAAGTGTTCACATAAGCTTATAACACTTGTAATAACTTATTTCTGAGCTTGTAAGAACTTCTGAGTTCCTTAAACACAAATTACTTCACTTAATTGGAGCTTAGAAATTTAAGATAAGACTTTGTAAAGTGAAATTGGAAATTAGACTTCAAAATGAACTTGCATTAATAAAAAGAGTTACATTACATTGAAATTGAACTGAAATTACAAATAAACTAAGAAAATTACACACTTCAAGCTTCTATGAGCTTTTTCTTATATAACGACCTAAAATTAAACCCTAATGTCTTCCACATAGCTTCTTTTTGAAAACTGATAGCCCCACATGCTTTGCCTTGACTCTCTGACCAAATCCCATCCATCAATTTGATCTTCAAAGCATCCTAGCCATTGATTGGCATTTTGGCGCCAATTTTTATACGGGTAAGGATTAGTGGTGTTGGTGAGGGAATTGGGGGAGCATTAATGGTGGTGGAGTTGGTGGGTAGGGATATTAATTGTGGGGGGTGAAGTGGTTGAAAAGGCGAGGAGGGGGGGGGATGAATACCCTGGTTTTGCGCTTGTCTGTTGGGGAAGAAGGGACGGGTCAACGCAAGTTTGACCGGGGTGTTTATTTAAAACGGTTTTTAAAGGTTTGGGCTAAGTGGTGGGCCTGGGGTGTGTAGCTGGATCAGATCAATGCTTGGGTGGGCTAAGGATTGTTTTGGGTTTGGTTTTGGATAAAATGGGGTCCGGTTGGTGTAAAGTTAACATAAGGACCATTTTGCAATTTAACCAAACTTCAAGGGCTGAAGTTGCCATACTCCCAAAGTTCTCCAAAGGATCAATGTTTCCAAATGCCAATAATTCAAGGACCAATTTTGCACTTTTCCACATTTTTCAAAATTTCAAAAATCCCAGGGACTACTTTTGCCATATTTGGATTTTTAGGGACTAATTATGTAATTTATGAAAACTTGCAACCCAATTATGATATTTTGACTTTATTTGACTTTTAAGACCTTGGGTTGACTTTTCCTTAAAAATAAATGCATAGGGACTAAAGTTGACAAGTTTTGAAACTTGGGGGACTGAAACTGCCAATACTGCAAACTTTGTACGTTTTTTCTTTGTTTTTGCACATTTTGCTCTTAAAACACATAAAACACAATCCCTGGGATAATTTAAGTATTTTGATATCTTTTTGATTGTTTTTGTGCGTTTTGGCAGTTTAAATATATAAAAAACGATGAGTGTTTGAGCACTCATCAAACACCAGTTTCAATATACAACTCCAATTGTGTAAATATAGGAACATACTCCACACGTGTCTTCACATCTTCGTCAGACTTTAGTGGTAGCAAACCATCATCCAGTGACTCCCCAGGTATCCTAAAGTGAGTAAACATAAGGGTACTATCTGAGAAACCTAAATCCTCTAACATTTTGCCCAATAATTCCATGGAGAAAACGTCAGAGTGAATTCCGTCAAACCAATCTGTATCTCCAAAGAGATACCTTCTTCCTGGTTTTGAGATAAATTCACCATTATGAAGGATTTGCAAAGAAAACACCTTTTCATTCAAATCTGTGGAACACATAAAACATCAATTACTTCCGACAACAATAACAAGTTTAAATGGAAAACATTAAAATAGAACAGAGTATTCTTACTATAAAGGATTCCTAAATCAGGTATCGGGGTACTGCGTGCACGATTTTGCAAAAGCTTAAGCATTCTCAAGATCTTTACTTGTGAAATTAATGTTCTCCTTGGAAGAAATTGAGCCATGTATATAAAGTATGGTTCTAAAGGACTAAATTTGTAAAACAAAACACTGGCGGGAAAGGGATAAAAAGACGAAATTACCCTTGATGATTAGGCACTTAACGAGGAAACTAACTGAAAATGGGTCTCGGTGGCTTTTTTGCAAATTTACGTAACGTTAGTGGCTTTTTTGCGTGACTTTTTGTCTCGGTCCCATTTTTGCGATTTCGTGATAGTTTAGGGACCATTTTTGCATTTTACCCTTTTTATTTGATTCACAAGTATACATCAATTAATAGTGAATCGAATCCGTAAATCGCAAATTTGATTCACAAATCTTTGCAAAAATCAAGTTATGGTAGTAATTCAATAAATTTGTACACATGATTCACAATAGTACTTATATCGCAAAATTGTGAAAGCTTTAACATTGATTCAATTTTTTTTACACATTCTAGCTTAGAATCACATTAAAATGAGTTTTACACTCAAAAAACTTGAATCAAAGTTAAAAATGTCGTTTTTAAAAGGGTTATTACTCAAAGATGTTACTAAAGTTTCCCCAAAATTTGATTTAAGTTACTATACATTTTTTAGTAACAAAGAGGTTACTCATGTAAACGGGTTTGTTAATTAGGTTACTCATGTAAATGGGTTCGATTAATTAGGTTACTCCCAGGGTGGGATACTGGGTGTACCGGTTTTTCACTATCTTTAATTTACATTTTTGGTCCCTGTGGCATGGCGGGTATAACGAATTTAGTCCTTAGGAAGTCATTAATGTTTTCAAACTTAGTACTTCGCGGATAATGTATAGAACCCGATATTAGTACTTCGCTGATAATGTTTTCAAACTTAGTACTTCGCGGATAACTTTTCATTATAATAAATCAACACTCGTTTACTTTGGCTCGACCAAATTTAAATTTTGACACACAAGATCAAAACAAATTATACAACTCGATCTTGTTTCCAACATAGAATCAAGAATGACAATTTGTTTCATTTTATACGAATGTTTGATATAAAAATAAATGTCAAAGTTAGCTACTTCAACATCTTTCTTTTACTTAGCTGTGACATTTCAAAAATTTTATGTCATTAATATTAAGAGTATCTAACTATTCTATTTTTAAATAATTAACTTCGTCGGAAGTTATCCACGTTTCGTCATAACACGTTCAATTAATTCAACCGTGACTAGACCACGCACATTCTACACTTTTTATGCATCATTGTTTCCTTACAATCCTATTTTAAAAGTCACTTTTCAATTTTTCCATTTTTACGTAAACCTTGCACTGTTACGTTTTACCCGATTTAAATTTACGTTTTAAGGTTTTGACAAAGTGAACCAACCCTAGACTATGACAATTTACATATTTATGATTTTTTAAACTATTTCATGTTTACAAATGATTTTTATACTTGTCGTGTCATTTTTATAGCTTACGTCATTTTTATCAAAAACCGGTGTCACCAAACGTGTTTTCGACTCACGGTTTCAGTTTTAACGTCGTTTAAACACTCCAATAAACACATGACTCAACTAATATATTAAAATTAGTTATTTTAACAAGTTTTAACATTTTTACAAGTTTAGTATTTTTACGTTACCCGCTTTTACGTTTTGCATCTTAAAAACTCCACGTTTTCAATTACCAAGATCAAACTACACATTGTAACTCAAATTTAATACAAAACCAATCCCACTTTCCTTCCCAACACACCATGAACGACCCAAAAGCCACATGGATGCATATCCATGTGGTGAGTCATGTTGTGGTGTCAAACTCTTGCAAAAATTAAGACACATGTACTCCACTACACCCTTTCTCATATATATACTTCAAAAAAAATGCACATAGAACATATCACCAAGTATTTTTCACTCAAAATCTGCATTTTATCTCTAAAATTTCATGGCTTCTCAATACTTAAGTCACCATTTTTTGTTGATTTTGCTAGTCCAAGAGTTGGTGCAAGAATGAAGGTTCAAGTGTCCTAGTTGTTCTTGGTTATTTATCTTCTTCAAGCCCTCAATATCAAGGGTTTTGTTGGTGATTTTTCTAAGGGTCTTCAAGAGTTAAAGGGCTGTGATTTTTCAAGTTTTACAAAGGGTTTTGGTGATTAAAATTTGGGTTGGCATGGGGTAAAGAAATGGTGCAAGTGTTGAATGGGTTAATCTAGGTTTAGTGATTCTTGTTCTTGTATCATCTTGTTCATCACTTTTGTAAGGAAACTCTCCACTAACTTTTCATTTTATTTTTACTTTCATTTCTGTAAAAGTATTATATCTTGATGTATTTGTATATTATATAAATTATCATGCTTGGTTAGGCTTGGTACATAGGTTAGTTCACTATAAAATCATTAAAGGACTAAACTTGCAACAGTAGTTTTTGAATCAGGGGTAAAAATGGAATTTACTGTATTAATCAGTAGCTTTTGGACCAAAACTAAAAATATATGTTTGTAGCCCTATGTCTTGCGGTCGTTTTTCCGGGTATTTCATCGAATAACTCATTACGATGATTAAACTATAAATGTTTTCGTGAAACATGTCATATTCTGAGTGACAGATTCTAAACGTAAAAATCTCATGGATTTATTCATTTTCACAACTTGGTCCAGTTTTATAAAATGTAGATAACATCTTAACTTAAACTTGGCCGCAAACGGAGGATTAATAGGACTTGTAGAACTCTAGTTATCATATTTTTCGTGGGACTGTTGTAATATTAATAAAAATCAGAACTGAATAGTATGGATAAATTGATAAATTCACTAATGTTATGTAATTTTTGACTTAGTGGGACCCACAAAACTTGTTAGTACAGATGTATACCTTTCCGGGGATATAAAAAACAAGAATTGTGGAATTACGGTTTGAGAGTAACAAATTTTTGAAAAGTGAACAAGTTATTAAAAATTCCATCAGCACTAGGATTAAAAAGTATAAAAATGTTTACACTTTATAAAAATTTGGACCTTTAAATACATTTTTTGAACCACCTAATATATTTTGAACCCATAGGTTTAATTTGAACTTTTTGACTAAAATTTGACTCTTGGACTAAATTTGAACATTCATAACATATTTGTTAGACTTAGAAACAATTATAAACTTATTGCTTGAATTTTTGTAAAGAAATGTAAATGTCATGCTTATAGATAACTTTTAAATGCTAACTAAAACTTGTGATATATTTAGAAATTATGTACCAAGCATAATTAAGATCATAATTTATATATGGCTAAAATTACATCAATGTTTATTTTCAAAATTCTAAGACAAGCGTATATCCATTTAGGTTCATCGTAGAGCTTCGCGGCTATTTTCTTCACTTGCTTGTTCCTTGCTACTTCCTTTATTCACGGTGAGTTCATAGCCTCGTCTTGACTCATTTAAATGTTTTAAAAACCTCGTGAGGGGGATACATGCTAGTTTTTGCAAACTGAATAAAAGAAGCTTTTGGTATGCTAGACCCGATTGTATGATTTATGGACATCTGACATTGTGTATTCTTGCTTAAGTCCCCATCATGAACCATTAATTTTGTGTGAACGCTAGTATTATAAATATGCATATTTGGCTTGACAAGCCTGTCCGGGTGAGTAGCGCTCATTTGACAACTGTGGGTCAAACGGACATATAATATTGAGAATTTAGGGTAATTGGCAAGATTACACTTGTGCGGGGCATCATTTAGACATAGTCAAGGTTCGGTTTCGTGAGCTCAATGATGTAAATCTTATTTTTCCCGACTTGTAAAAGGCCTTTACATGTCTATCAATGATTAATGCTTGTATTCAACTTATAACTTATTAGACTCTATGAATTCACTCAACGTTATGTTGACTTTTTAGCATGTATTTTCTCAGGTATTATTTTGCTTGCAGAGCATTGGGAGCAATCGGAGTCGCATGGATATCAAATATCGAAGGACTTGTTTTCTTCACATTCGATAATTATTTTTCTTTAATATGCAAATGAGTCATGTTTGAACTCTTGTAACTTAAAGTTTTAAATAAAAATTGTTGGGAACCTTGTACTCTAATTTATCAAATCGAATGTGATATTTTATTAAACATCTCTTTTGAGGTCGTTTTCTGTAACTTGTGTGTATGAACTATGAGGTGACGCCCCAAGTGGTATTCCGCTGCGTTGTGATTTTTAGGTGTCACATAAAAACAAGTTACATAAAACGATTTCAAAAGAGACGTTTAATAAAATGTCACATTCGATTTGATAAATCAGAGTACAAAGGTCCCAAAAATTTATATTTAAAACTTAAGTTACAAGAGTTCAAAAATGACTCATTTGCATATTTAAAGAAAATAATTATCGAATGTGAAGAAAACAAGTCCTTCAATGTTTGATATCCACGCGACTCCGATTGCTCCCAATGCTCAGCTAGCAAAATAATACCTGAGAAAATACATGCTAAAAAGTCAACATAAAGTTAAGTGAATTCATAGAGTTTAATAAGTAATAAGTTGAATACAAGATAAGTTGAATACAAGATAAATCAGTTTAAAATACGATGGGCTACGTTGTTATACGCCCATAATTAAGTTGACATGTAACAAATACAAGTCGAGAAATAAGATTATAGTATTGAGATTTATGAAACCGAAACCTTAACCATGATTTTGTGCCCCGAGGTAAAAAAAAATTGCCAGTTTAGGAAAGAATGTTGATTGCACTAAGTTCAAGACACCGAAAAGGTTTTCTAGCTATATGTAGGAGGTTACGCTCCCAAAAACATGTGTAGGTAATCATACATACCTAAGAAATGTAGGTAATCAAACATACCTATGAATTGTAGCTACCAGTTCTTAACTTAGGCAATATTAGGCAATCAGTAAATAGTTTAAATTTATGCACTCATGTCCATGAGTAAATAGCAAGTAAGTAGCAAGTGAATAGTATTGTACTCGGATAATCAAACAAGTATTTAGATAAAGCTAAAAATATTTGAGTAATCAACCATGTAAAGCGAGTAATACGGTTAAGTAAAACGAGCATGTATTCTCCCCCAAAGAGTTTACAAAACAATTAAAGTAAAAGGTGGGGCTATGAACTCACCTTGGAAGGTAGCGACGTAAGTAACACAACGGTGCCAGAAAGTATGGCAGAACGGTATAAGGAAGTATAGCACAACGATAAGGAATCAGCACGACCTAAGAAAAATATAATAGTCGCGTCTTAGATATTTAACGAGAAAGTACAAAATAAATTTTATGAAAGTATTTATATATTCTTGACATTGTACATATTTTTGTAAGTTCACAAGTCTCGTTCCTTATATCCCCGGAAAGGTCTACTTCTGTATTAACAAGATTTGTGGGTCCCACTTGGCCAAAGATTATGTAACATTAGTAAAACAGTCCATTTACCCAAACAATCAATCCATTCAGCTTTCAAATTTTCAATGGTCTCACGAAAAGTGCGATATCTAGAGTTTTACTAACCCGATTTGTTCCCCGTTTTTGGCCACGTTTAAGTTAAGATGTCCTATAAAACTTTTATTCTTTGAGTAACAGAGGGTTATTCACAAAAAAAATGACTTTTGCCCGTTTCAAATCTGTTACTCAGAACTGGACATGTTTTACGAAAATGTTTCTAGTTTAATCATAGTAATGAGTTATTTAATGAAATACCCGTCAAAACGACCACAAGACATAGACCTACAACCCCATATTTTTAGTTTAGTCTCAATGTTTACTGATTAGTGCAGTTTATTCCATTTTTGCCCCTGATTCAGAATCACAGTTTGCATGTTTAGCCCTTTAGGGTTTTTAGTGTTTCCTAACTATGTACCAAGCCTAATTAAGCATAATACTTTATATAATGCTCAAATACATCAACATATACAAAATTTACAGTAGTGAAAATAAAAATAAAATGGAAATTGAGTGGAGAGTTTCCTTACAATAGATGAAGAACAAGAAAAATTACAAGAAGAACA
The DNA here is from genome assembly GCA_030686995.1 of Artemisia argyi. NCBI lineage: Eukaryota > Viridiplantae > Streptophyta > Magnoliopsida > Asterales > Asteraceae > Artemisia > Artemisia argyi. The sequence continues at coordinate 78,407,399 of CM060678.1, read as the reverse complement.
AGATCACTAATCCTAATGTTCCCACAAACCCATGCTTCCAACATCAATCAACCAAAACCCAAATAACCTTGCAAGAACACTTTGAAAACCCTTTGAAATCCTTAAAAATCACAGCCCTTATCACCTTGGAAAATCTTTTAAATAAACTTTTGAAATGAAGAACTTTGAGGAGAAAAGGAATCAAGAACAAACTAGCACCAAAGGACCTTTAATCTTGTGCACCAAATCTTGTGGTAAAAATTGAAGATAATGGTGAGTGTGGGCTGTATAAGCCACGAAATTTAGAGTGAAAATGCAGATTTTTGGAGTGAAAATATGATGGTGATAATAACAAGAGAGGTTTTAGAGGCTTATATATCATCTAGTGTGAGTGGGATGACACTTGGTGTGTTATAGAGGAGATCACCAAACCACTTGGCTTGGTGGTTGCTTAAAACCAGCCAACACATAGGAGGGGGGAGGTGAGTGGTGTGTTTTGTGATTTAATTTAGTTATAGTGTGTGTTAAGTAGTATATTTTGCTCCCGGTAATTAAAACGTAGGGTTTTTAAGACGCGTAACGTAGTACAGGGAAGTAATAATTTTTAAAACTTTCTAAAATATTAAAAATTGTTTTCATAATATATTTTAGAAACTTAGATGAGTGGTGAGTTCATCGAAGGGTTTAAAAATCGCTAAAACTGAAACCGTGAGTTGAAAACGCGTTTAGTGACACTAGTTCTTGATAAAAGTGACGTAAACTATAAAAATGAAATGACAAGTATAAAATTTAATTGTAAACATGAAAATAGGTTAAAATGCATAGAATATGTAAAATTATCATAGTCTAGGGTTGGTTCATGTTGTTAAAACCTTAAAACATAAATTTAAATCACATAAAACGTAAAAGGTGCAAGGTTTACGTAAAAATTAGAAAAAGTAAATTAGGACTTTTAAAATAGGATTGTAAGGAACCAAAAATGCATAAAAAGTGTAGAGTGTACATAGTCTAGTCGTGGTTGAATTAATTGAACGTGTTTTGACAAAACGCGGATAACTTCCGACGAAGTTAATTATTTAAAAAAATTGAATAGTTAAATACTATTAAGATTAATGACATGAAAATTTTGAAATGTCACAGCACGTACCCCTTAAGAGAGCGACGTCCCAGCGCTCAATTCTTCTTAATCATTTTTGGTCGTTTTATAGATTTTTGGGATGGAAGCATGTATAAAAACCATGTTGGCACTAATGAAATTTATCAAAACCTATATATATATATATATATATATATATATATATATATATATATATATTGTGGTGTCCTTGTTTCGTTAGTATGATCAAGGGATTCCAAAAATCTAAAACATATTCCCTAAACATTTTCTTGTCACCACAAATTGTTGTTTGACCTTTTCTGACGCAACAAAACTCAAACGACCATTGTAATAAAAGAAAATAAACATGTAATTGATCTATCCTAATACCTTGCAACTTGACATATTACATATATTTTTTTTTTGAGCTTCTTTTATTGCGAAACCAACTCAAATATACTTTTTTTTTGTTTTCTTTTCTGTGATACGAAATAAACCAAACAGACCCTTTAATAATATGAACGTATAATCGATCTATCCTTGCTCAAACAACTTGACAACATGCCATGTTATTCCCCTTGCCCATTCACTAACAAAAACCATATCTTGTCCCTTCCGATATTCCCCAACTTGTGTGATAAAACTAAAATATATACTACATCCTTCACGTCTTCAGTACGTACACATGCATAACATTTCACTTAGCAAAATACTTTGAGGATAATGTTTTCAAACTTAGTACATCACGAAAAACGTAAGGAAACCTCGTTACGAGTCGCCCACAGGAGAGGATTCGATAAAAAAAATCTAAGGACTAAATTTGTTAAACCCGACAACCCACAAGGACCATTTAGTTACTTTTTACCTGCTATCATAAGTTGTAATATATGGAGTAACGTAAACAACCGGTCACGCAAACATGAGTAACCTCTTTGTTACAAAAAAAAGTATAGTAACTTAAATCAAATTTTGGGGAAACTTTAGTAACATCTTTGAGTAATAACCCTTTTTAAAAATCCTCCTCAATGGATCCAGGTTACTTAACTATTACACTATTGATTACGAGGCCTATATATTATACAATGATCGCTACTTCAAATGCTAACAGAAAAAACTCTATGTACTATCTCAAATAACTCATTATGTGTTCACTACTATTTTTATTCTTATTCAACTCAACATTTTTACGATCAACAACCTATTATGCATAGCTTTTCTCTTAATGAGTGGGTCCAATCCCTTAATTCATCTTAATGGGGAGGTTCACGAAAACCTCTCTCTCAATTAAATGGCTCATATGGCACTATGTCCAAGCCACTTAATTTAGTAAACAAGGGCTCTCTTTCACTTTAAAAGACTTATATATCCTTTTGTCTTATTTATTTATTATTTGAATTTGTATATTTTTTTTTAATAAAAGTAATCAAATAATATTACGAAAGGGTAGTGTAAACCTAGATTTTGAAAAACTTAGACAAATCCATTTGTAGTCATAGAATTCAAAATCTAAGAGCAAAAGGAGTGGTAACGCAATTCTTGTGTTATGGTCTACCTGGTAAATGTTATTTCACGTTTTCCACTTCGAGCATCATGGCGTTGGGGCTGCGTTACAACTCAGATTATCTAGTAGCTCAAGTTATAATTCAAGTTATGCCAAGTTATCATACCCCCACCCGTGTTATGCCAAGTTATGGCCATGTTAACTCAAGTTATGCCATGTTATCATACCCTCACCCCGTGTTATGCCAAGTTACTGTAATTTGATTTTTTTTTTTTTAAGTGAGTCTCAAAAGTTGGTGTTTTTTTGGTGATATGATAACGGGTGATTTTTTAATGTTATATTATTTGATGTTGAAATGATGTGGCGCTGACGTGATGGGGTTTTTAGTGTTATTTCGTGTTATGACTCCCTATGCTAATCAACCCATCCAATTACACAAAACCCACTACCTTCATCAAATGTAAATGTAATAACTAAGAATTTTCAAATCAATATGATGATAGTTGAAGTTGTGTCACTACCAGCTGGTCGGAAATCAGTCAAATCACTAACACCATCATAATTCCGATGAAAAGTGGATCTAGACGTCTGTGAGGATATCGATGAAGGTTTATGAAATAATATGGGTACCCAGTTCTTATATTGAAAGTGGCAAACCAGTTTGTTTTTTTAAGTTGGTAAAAAAGATAATGGCAAATGAAATGAATATAATTAATATAAAGGGTAAATATTTTAAAAAGATATTATACATGATATCATTTGTTTTTCTAGGTAGCGAATAAATTTTTTGCTTAAAATGATAATTTTCTTTCAAATTCATCATTTTTTAGGTATTTTGAGACATTTTTTGATATTTTAGCCCTTCAAAAAAAAAAATTCTATTAGCTGAAAGGGGCAAAAATGTCTCAAAATACAGCAAAATTCCCTAAAAAGGCTAAATTTGTTACCCATAAAAATAAATGGTGTCAAGTATGGTATTTTTTGAAATATTTCCCTTAATATAAATTACTGAAGTGGATTACCTTACATTAATATTTTTTTATTTTTAATTAATTTATTTATTTATTTTATGTTGGGTTGTTAACTTGGATTTGGAATAAATACAAGCATTAAGATACGAATGATTCCCCACCTGCTCAATGTTTGCTGCTAGTGTTTGTATGTTCATATCAGCTAATTGTGTGTGAGATGAAGATGAAGATGGAGAAAATGACCAAACTACCCTTAACGATACTGTATAATGAGGTTTTCTTTAATAGTGGAGGCATAATAAGGAGTGATTTTTTTGGTGTTAATGTTAAAATATTATAACTAAGGTGAGATTGACGTGGCGGTACTATTTTTGTGTTACGAAGTTATCATACCCAAGGCTCTTTGTGTTAAGCATATTCAATAGAAAATTATACTCCTCTTTTTGTCAAAAACCAGATATTGTTGCAACACCTAAAAAATTAGTTTTAAGATAACCATAAGAGGAGAAGGTGTCGCTAGTTGTGAAGCCTCGCCATTCATACGTAGCAACCCACTTTGCCTCGCCAGAGCTCTTCATGATACCGGGCATAGCTCGTTGAAGCTCGCCAGTTGGGAGCTCCTCGTGCAGACGACGAGCATTTGTTCTGACATAAAGTGAATGAAAACAGTGAAAATGTTAGAGGAAAAGGTTAGTTGTGAGTCAATAAAAAAATAAGGTTGTAAGTTGTGGGCCCCAAATGAGTAAGTTGAGGTTAGTTGTGAGTGAGGAGGGGGTTAGTTGTGAAGAGGTGTTGGGGTGATATGGCACACGTGGGCTCCAAATGAGGAGATGAAGCTACCCATGGCACCTTTGGCTCTAATAATCTGCTTTAACAGAAGAAGAGGTTGGCTTTCCGCAAATATTGAGGTGAATTAACCATGGGCAATTGCATATATTTCCACTAAATTTCAGGACATCCAAAATAAAGATTACTGTAAAAATGTAAATCTTGTGAAGACGTTTAAACTGCCACATGTCTCTCATGAAAGTCTCTTTTTTCATTTTCATTTTACTCAATACAAATCATGAACTTTATGTACCTTTCATCGGAATAAATCTTGATATCTTAATAGCCTAGGTTTACGTTTGTATTGCTTCTGATCCTCATCTTTTAGAAAACAAAAGCGGGCGGTGTGACCAAGAGAGGGTGAACAATATACTTGGCATTTACAAAGTTTTCACCACCTACATAAGAAAAAAAACTATGTTAAAAAAAAAAACACAAGAAAAAAACAAATGTGTTTATGACTTTTGTCCTCTATAAGAATGTAGTTCTTGTGAAAGCGATTGGGCAATGCAGTTGGCAACTACATAAACGGACATAAATAATACTTATTAATGGTGTGTGTTGTTGGGGGGAAGAAACAATGTGCTCAAACACAATCTATGTCAATGTGTGATCTTGCAACGTTATGTACAATGTTGTCCCTCAACTATGTCTTGCTTTAAAGCCTCGCCTTCATTTCTACAACACACTCAGGCTTTACCCTCCATCCTTCGAACGTTGGAGCTCTATCTTTTTTTGGAAAGATGGTATGCAATCACCACTCTCTATCTGTGTCGAATTCAATACATGCATATATCTTATGTTAATGTTTGCATTGCATGTAGGGGGAGGAGAAATTGACCGCAAGCTACAAGTTACTTAGTCGACTCAGCTTCAAGTCCACTGATGAAAAGGGTGGCTTCAGAGCTTCAAGTTTCATCTATGGTAAAGAATACTTAATTGAATATCCTATAAAGCCAATATCAAAATACATTTTCATTAATCTTTAGTTGATTCAACAAATACACATATATAGGTGCTTGTGCTGACGTTCAAACATAGTTTAACTTTGGTGAATTGAAGAAAAACTGATTTTGTGAAACCGTCAAATGTTTCATTACCAACAAATGAGAATTACATAGCTTATATAATATTGCCTAACAAACTAACAAGCTAACTTTGACTAGCCAATAGTCAAACTGTCTAGCTGGAAATTGAACTACATGTGTAAATACATATTTATTAACCACATTCTGTGAGAGAAGCTTTGAGCTTTGTAATGTAGGTGATGCCAATTTCAAATTAGCAAGAAGCTTAAATGCACGATGTGATACAATGTGTACATGGAATAGAAAGTAGTCAAGTACTACCTATAGAACCTTTTTGTAGATAGTGTGATTGATGAAAACATTACATGTATTCTTTTATTCCCTAAAGCTGTTAGAGCACTTGGTAATGTAACCATTTCAAGGAGGTTAAACTTTAACCATGTCAAGTTAAAGGGATGTTAACATACCGGGGGCGGAGGTGAAAGCCTAGTTAACGTGCATGGTGAAGGGCTTAAAGCCTCGTTAAGCTTGGTACCAAATAATATATATATATATATATATATATATATATATATATATATATATATATATATATATATATATATATAGGGAAGGGATCAGGTGCGGATTAACTTAGGGATGGTGCAGATAATATCACAGTAACATTCAAAAAATAATAATTCTAAAAAATTTAAAAAAATTAAAAAAAAGAAAGAGGACAACGATTTATTAAGAAACGCTGAAAATAATTTTAGAAAAAAAAATCATTTTCATGGTTAAAAGGTATAATGGTAATATGGATTTTGTTATTATCACCGTAATTATCATGTTTTCTTAATATCAAAGTTAATTTTTTTTAATATTACCCTAACTTTTCTTAATATCGTAATAAAAAAAGTAGAGATATTAACGTTTTTACTAATATCAAGGTGACTTTTTAAGTAAAATTGTTAATATCTCAGTTACTTTTAATATGTAAAACAATTTCTTTATTTTTTTTTATTATCATAGTAACCATCATCATTTTTAAATATCATACAGAAACTATCATGATTTTTAATATCATACTAACTTTTTTATTAGAAGAAATTCAAAAAAAACTAAAGAGTACAACGAATAATTAAGAATCGCTGAATCAAAAATTAAAAAAACATCGTTTTAATGGTTAAAACTTACGGTGATATTAAGATCAGATCTTGACTTTTTTACAAAAAGTCAAAATCAGATCTGGATTGGACGGTATAGATTCATCCGTACGCACGCATGAAAAAATGAAATCCGCACCTGATCCTTAGTGTATATATATATATATAGAGTTAGGATCAAATAAGAAGAAAACTTAAAATAAGAATGATAAGAAGAAACCACAACCACTCATTTCAGATGCATCTACAAAAATGGATGCATCTCCCCTTAAAATTCTCCCTCTTATTTGAAATGTGTGGCTAGAAATCCTTCTTATTCTTCCTATTTTAGTTTTTCTTCTTACCGGATCCCTACCCTATATATATATATATATATATATATATATATATATATATAGATCAAACAAGTGTCTCTCACAGTCACACATGCCGCTCCTTTGTCTTCTTATAAATATGAGAATTGATTTGCATACTTTGTAAATTAATTGGGACACTCTATCTGCGCATTAAATATTTGTACAATATTAAACGCTCTACTTCAACTGCTTGTACCTTGAATGTGCAAATAACTTTTTTGAGTGTGCAAATCATTAGCCTATAAATATAGTCAAAAACTCAACTTCTAGTTACACCGCTATTTATCATTTTACTGTTACAATATGTTTTGGGCTTACTTCTATTATTTTCCATTTGCCGCAAACTTTTTTTTTTTTTTTTTTTTTTTTTTAATAATAATAATAGTATGGCAAGAGCTTCATTGTGTGGTTTTGTTAAATTATCTTACATACTGCCTTTTCATTGACAGGAATTGTAATAATGTCTTAGTGACTAACTAGAATTCATATTAATGTGCAGGTCTGGTGGCATTGGAGAACATGGGATTTATCTCAATTATATTAATTATGTTCTTATACTTCATGAGGGACTTGAGTTTTAACATCCCTGGGGCCGCAAACACGGTCACAAACTTCATGGGCTCAACTTGCTTGCTCTCCATAGTAGGTGCTTTCATCTCAGACACTTACATGTCCAGATTCCTTACAATTCTAACGTTTGGAATCGTCGAAATAGTGGTAAGCAATCAACTAGCAGTCGTAAACAATAACAACATATTATTAAAAAAAAACACAATTAAATACGATTTGACGACTGTATTACACCTCGCTTATGCAGGCTCTCACGATAATGACGATTCAAGCTCATGACCCTGCTCTGCATCCAAAACCTTGTGGTGGTAAGGAAAGTTGCATGGAAGGAGGGATCGGAGTAATGTTCTACACCTCGCTAGCATTGTTAGCGGTTGGTACTGGTGGTGTTAGGGGTGCTCTTGCGGCTTTTGGTGCAGACCAATTTGACATAACAAAACCAAAAGGACGCAAGGCCCAAGGAAGCTATTTCAACTGGCTTTTGCTCAGCACCACCTTAGGTGCTATAGTGGGTGTGCTCGGATTTGTGTGGGTTGGCACAAATGATGGATGGTGGTGGTGCTTCTTCTTAGCTACCATATGCTGCTTCTTGGGCTACAGTTTATTTGCCATTGGGAAACCATTCTACCGCATTCATCTACCAAAAGACAGCCCCTTCGTTAGTATTGGCCGGGTATGTAAATACACACATTACAACCACTAGTCCACTAGTGGAATCATGTGGAGTGACCAAATCTACAAATTGGACAGTATTAATTTCCTAATTTCAGTGAGGAACGTATGTGTATAAAAATAAACACGGATTTAACTGTGAAAGCTGAATTGGACTGCATATGATACATAGACATATTAACATCATGTTGCTGGATGACACATACAAAAGATTGTGCATAATTTTTAGGATTCTTTCCAATTGAAATTTCTATTTATGACACAGGTGATTTTACTAGCTGTAAAAAACCGAAAGTTAAAACTACCCGAGAATCCTGAAGAATTACATGAGAATAGAACAAATGAGGCTATTGGGAGAAAGCTCACACGTACTAGCCAATTAACGTATGTGGAAAGCGTATTTGAAATTTAGTCTTTTTTTATTATAAATTTAAATTTATTTTTCCCTTTCATGTGAATAGAGCTACAAAATTGAAACTTGCTGTGTTTGATCTTGCGCAGATGGTTGGACAGGGCAGCAATTGTTCCAAATGATTCGAAAGCAAGTCAACTTGCACCATGGGAGATATGCACTGTGACACAAGTCGAAGAGCTTAAGATCATAATTAGAATGCTCCCTATCATACTGAGTACTGTCGTCTTAAACACCGTCTTAGCTCAACTACAAACATTTTCACAAGCCCAAGGGAAGTTCATGGACAAAAAACTCGGAAAACTTGACTTCCCTTCAGGCTCGGTTCCTGTGATTCCACTTATCTTTATGTCTATTCTCCTTCCTGTATACGAGTTTGTCTTTGTACCTTTTGCTCGAAAGTTCACAAAACATCCTCAAGGAATTACCCAACTACAAAGAGTTGGGGTTGGGCTTGTTTTATCAGCCATTTCAATGGCAGTTGCAGGTATTGTCGAAGTAAAGAGAAGAAACCAATCAAAAGTTAATCCACTTGAGCCTATTAGTGTCTTTTGGCTCTCTTTTCAGTATGGTATTTTTGGGGTTGCAGATATGTTCTCATTAGTAGGTTTACTTGAGTTTTTCTACAAAGAGGCCCCTGTAGGGATGAGATCACTCTCCACTTCGTTCACATGGATATCTATGTCGTTGGGATACTTTTTTAGCAGTGTTTTGGTGAACGTTGTCAACAGTATTACAAAGAGAGTATCACCAAGCAAAACAGGATGGGTTGATGGGATGATTTTGGACAAAGTTAACTTGGATTTGTTTTATTGGTTGTTGGCGGTATTGAGCTTGATAAATTTTGCAATTTATTTGCTTTCAGCGTCATTGTACAAGTACAAAAGGGTAGATGATGGTTTATTAACGACAGAAATGGTATCCACAACTACTAGTGTAGCTATGGTGAGTGCAAGTGAAGATGAATTCCCTAAGAGCACAGCTCAAGAAGACATTGCAACAGGTTAACAACTGTTGAGCATAATGACCTTAAATGATACTCCATCAACCGACACAAAAGCAGACTCTTGAAGAAGTTGATGAGTTGCATTTTGGGTTGCTTTTGTGATTGATCACAGTCTCTTTTATTTTCCTACGTTTTACTGATCCTTTTTTCGGTTTAAAAAATTCAGCCTAGTAATACAACCCCAAACCCACTTTTGTTGTTTTATTTCGATAAGCTCATGTGAGTATGTATAAGTGTAATCATGCATTATGTTCGCTTCAAGAGCTTGAATTGTTGCTACAACGACTTCTATAAAAAAAAGGACTTGTTCTAAATACGTCGAAACATTAGCCATGATAGATTTACTCCTCAATGTTTATGAAATAAATATTATTTTGATTCTGTCATGAACTTTGTTATTAGCTATCCTATTAAATGAATGAGTATCAAATGGCATTTTGATTAGCGGTGAGAAAGTTACGTTCCCAAACAAGAAGTTGTATAGCATATATATAGATGTCTTTAAAAAATGAGTAAAAGGATATATTGAAGAGGCGCTTTATTTTGCAAACTCAAAATCTGCTACATTCCAAAGGACGATTTCCAGCCGTTGGATCAAAAAGACATGATTTAAGAATAAAAAACGGAAGGACCACTTTTGTCAATTCATCAAACTTACCCCACCAACCCCACCCCTACACCTCTTTCTCACTTTCAACAAAATCTGTATCAAAAAATCCCACTTTCTCTCTCTAACCGCCATTAAAAACCTACAACAAAAACTCAAAATCAATCGATTTTAAAGGTTAAAAAAAAATGGAAGATCATCAAGTGCAAAAGCATATCTAAAAAAAACCGGTTCAAAATGAACCTACTGAATCTCGAGATGAAGGTACGATGCTTCTGACTAATTTAGTTGTTTCATTAGTATATCTAGTAATTTTGTACTTATTTATGAATATTATTGCTACTTATGAAGATTTTTTTGTATTTTTTGTTGATTTTTGATGTGATACTGTAATGCATGTGATGATTATGAACTTATTTGAGTTTTGTAAGATATTACTTATTCAGATTTTACAGTTTTTGCTGATTTTATATCTTTATTGAGAGATTGTTATAATATTGTCATGAATGTTGTGATTTTCTTTAGTTTTTTGGTAGAATATCATTTGTGATGATGAACAATTGTAGTAGTTTTCTTAGATTTTTTGTAGTATATCATCAGTGATTAATATTATGATTTTTTCAGTTTTTGGTAGTATATCACCAGTGATAAAACAGTTGTAGTAAACTTATTCTGTTTTTCGTAGTATAACATCTGTGATGATTAACAGCTGTAGTGGTTTTATTTAGTTTTTGGTAGTATATCACCTGTGATAATGAGCAATTTTAGTATATTTTAGTTTCATGAGAGATTAAATGTTTGTATTTTGAAAAAAATATTGAAGTTGATATTTATGACGTGCATCTTGACAGGATAGAAGCTTTAAACGGTTAGTTTATGTTAATAAAGCTTTACAAATAAAAATTGCATACAATGTGTTGCTATCTAAAAAAGAATTGTAAATGCAGTTCTGTCGACAAGCGCATTTTTTAAACTATCTCTATATATTGATAAAAGTAAAGGTATATTGTAAAAATAAGCATGTCTCGTTTAGAAATAATTAATTGTGATAATAACCTGGATGTATGCGGTGTACTTGATTTGACATTTAGCTTCTGTGTTATATCACATGTGATACATACACATTCAGTAGAATGTGTATGTATACTTTCAGTAGATTGGCATGCTTTGATATGTTTAATAGTGGTATTTTACTCTATTATTAGTTGGTAGTATATCACCTGTGATACAATAGTTGTAATGATTGCTTATTGGTAGTATATCACCTGTGACACCATTGTTACTCCACCAGAACACCACCGTGACACTACTGTTGCTCCACCACAACACTGCTTCCTTCCATAAATTAATTGGTTAATGATCAATCTTTATTTTGTATTAGATTGTGAAACTTATTCGTTTCGTTTGGGTATTCGATGATGAATAATTGAATATCATTACTTTGATACTTTTATTTTAGGTATTAGATTGTGAGTAGCATTAGGTTTTAGTATGATATCATTTTGGGATGGGTGAAGTGATGAAAATTTTATGCATGGAAGGCGTTTGACAAAATCCCTAAGAGCCACGCATAAGTTAAGAAGCAATCACATGTTCCTGTTTGTCCATCATTTCATATGTGTAACCAAATCAAAAATATTTATTTGAATAAACAAGCTTTAGGGAATTAATCAAAGTGCATTGTAGTTATTGTAAATGAGTAATCATAGCCTATGTTGCATTAGTTTATGCTTATTTTCATTATTCTGAATGGTGGCGACCTTTGGAATTATTTTAGCGCGTTGTGTATTTTGCTTTCTCCATCACTATATATTTGAGGTGATGCAAATTTGATGTACTGTTCTATAATTACGCAGTGACCTAGAGCTTAAGCCATAAGGAATGCTTACATTAACAATCATGAAGGCAAATAATTTGAAAAAAAATTGGAATGATTGGGAAGTCTAATCCTTATGTGATTGCATATATTCGGCTACTTGAAAAGTTCAAAAGAAAGGTTGTTGATTACAAATTAAACCCTGTTTGGAATCATGTACTTCAGTTAATTGCAGAAGATAAGAAGACCCAGTGTGTTGTATTTGATGTTACACTTTTCTCCTCTTTGCTTTTCTTTATTGCCTGGTTTCTCATTTGTATCACAGGTAATATCAAATGTGATATCACATTTGATATCACAAGTGATATCAAATATGATATCACCTGTAATATCACACATGTGTTTCAGCTTTCTTTTATTTATTGAATCAGTTGTGGTAATGGAGGATCTTATGATATCACAGGCGATATGAAAGTTGTTTGAGCTTCTTAAATTTGTTTGTGGAGCTGTTGTGCGTTTTGAACCACAGTTGTAGTTGTTGTTGATTCTTCATTTGATGGAGCCATTTTTTTTTTTTTGCAAATTGCAATCACAAATAGTTTGGTGATATCGTCTCTTTTTATGCCACATAAAAAAAAAAGCAAGTATGCTTTTTAATTTGTAATCTCCAGTGATATTTCATTGTTTTTTTTACATTTTGTATATATTATCACCTGAGATATTTCTCTTTCCAGGTAAATGATAGTTTTTGTGCCTTTTACTACAATTGAGATTCACATGAGATGTGTTACTATTGGTTCAGGTCTGCTTTAGAACAACTACTGAATCTTATGTATCGTTACTCCAAGCATTCAAGAAAGCTTTTGTGTGTTAGAACAAAACATGAAAATAAAAAATACAAAGACACTACGTTAAGTGATTGTGCAGGGGGTTGTATCTGCGAATCAGCTCCGGTGTGTGAATGAGTATATATGATGGTAAATAAGTATGTTTGTGAGGATATGTATGTGTTCTGTGAACGTACCATACTCAATGACTCGCCCAAGCTATTTATAGGAGAGGGAAATAAGCCTTGGAGAGTCCCATGCTCAATCTGCGGAAATCAAGGAGGCGTTCCATGATTTAAAGTGATTGCTAGGGTTTAGGCGAGTATCATGGGGATGATAGCTAAAGTTTAAGCCGTACATGGGGGAGTCCCATGATCATAGCTGAGACTTGGGGCGTACATGGGGGAGTCCCATGATTTTAGCCTTGGCAACGGATCTTCTTCTTAGCAGGAAAGCTCAAGGAAGATGTCGAAGGCTTTCTCCTTTTAATACCTTCATTGCCCTTACCCCGAAGGGCTTAGGCTTTCGGTTGGCGAATTCCCAAATGGTAACCATGTCTCGAATGGTTTAACGCATATGAAGATATTAGAAGTTGTAAAGGACCTTCGAAGGGAAGGTTTCATACAGGCTCGAAGGGGGGGGGGGGTCCTTCGGCCTGTTTGGAGGGTACATCATCAAGGATAAAACAAGGTTAATTTGGGAATGGGAATAGTTAATTTTTGGAAACTTTTGCACCTTTAGTTATCTTATGGGACATATGTTAAGATGAGTCTTTATATTATTAGGTCGTGTCGAGTCTGTTGTGCCGAGAGATTCTAGTTGTCGTGAGGTTCTATTTGCTGTTGTACTAGGCTACCCTTAAGACTGTTGAGCTGGGCTACTGTTAGGCTTGTTGTGCTATTCTATCCCTGATATTGTTGTGATATTGCATTTCTGGATTGAGGTGAGTTTCATAGCCCTACTTACTCATATACTATTATTTGAAATCTTGGGGTGAGAAAACATGTCAAACTGCTTTAAATGGACCTAACTATTATTTTATTATTTGCTATAACTCGTTAACTGGCTAGGGTTAGATATTACATGAGGGCTCCTGTGTCCTTGCCTACTTGTTATATGTGAATATTTGACTGATATTTATCTTAGTCCAGTGTAGCAAATAACTCATATTGGTCCAACTGTTAATACTTATTGGTTAAACCTATGAACTCACGAGCGTTAGCTGACCTTTTTAGCATGTTTTCTCTGGTAATTGATGCATCTGATGTTATATGCTTAAGATTTGGAGGCTTGGCAAGTGGCACGGTCCTTGGATCAATTTCATACGCTGATAGTTTAATTTGGGACCTATCATTATGTTTTGGGCTTACTTCCACACTTTTGAATATATGTAAACATTAAATACTTTGTTGAAATGTTTTATTTAAAACGGATGATGTATTTCTATTTTCTTATGCTTGTGTTGTGTACCAATCCCCGTAGCACCTCGAAGCTTTGTTAAGTCTTCTGTTGTACCAAATTTTGGGGGTGTTACAATAAATGACTATAAGCGAACTTTTTACTGAACAGTTCATGATTTGTTATTGAACCTTCAGTTTGTTTACAACACTAAATCGCACAGATCTACTTTGATTCATACACACCAACACATGTATTAGATAGTTGTGTTAGAAATAAATAAATCTAGTTTTGGGAAAGTCCAAGAACTAGTTTTGTAATTTTCTTATTTTGCCTCATACTATATAAACAGTGGAGGCTTTTGTATTTTCTATAACAACTAACTCATTTGCACTAAAATCAAATTTTCTCTAGCTCTCATCAGACACACACACACACATACACACAAACACGCACGCACACAAACACATATGCATAATGGAATTATAGTGATCTCATGTATATACTTAACTTTAAAAAAAACGTGCATTAATCAGCAATAATTAATAACAACAATTCATAGAAGCAATATCATGAACAATTCACTAACAAAAGATATGTATCTTTCATACATTATATATAATCGATCATAAAATGATTACAACATAATCATGTAACCCATAAAACATATAAATCATAATTACTACATAATTATATTAACATGAAAAATAAAAGCAGTGAGACTTACATTTTTGAAACAAGAGGAGAGACGAATGTTCAGTCCAAGATCAATACCTGATATCTACGTACACTACTTGGAACAAA
The DNA here is from genome assembly GCA_030686995.1 of Artemisia argyi. NCBI lineage: Eukaryota > Viridiplantae > Streptophyta > Magnoliopsida > Asterales > Asteraceae > Artemisia > Artemisia argyi. The sequence goes on along the minus strand of CM060678.1, from coordinate 78,392,383 downwards.
TAGTCCCAAGTACTAACAAGATGGGCATACCAACTCTCTTAGCAAATCTCCTTGTTTGCTAGACACTTTCCACAACACAATAGTATCAACCTTTGATTTTTAGAACCATGGAACAAAACAAGACAATGGTGTTTCATTCTTGCTTATTTTCGGCCAAAAATGGGAGAAGGGAAGGGAGGTTTATCTTGTGATTAGGGTTAAATGAAATGAGGAGGTTAGTTCCCTATTTAAAGGCAAGACCAAATCACATTTGATCCTATCCATAAATAACAAATTAACACTAGTTAAATAGGGACTAATTTGCAATAAAAATTTTATTTCGTTTCTAATCCTCCGTCAAGTCCAACTCGTGTAGCTAACTTTTCTCGAGCTCTTTATTCCGTAAACCTTGTCTCATAATATATATGCAAGAAAAGTATAAGGGAATCATTGACATCATAGGGATTGATGCTGACCTTTCACATATGAATCACCAATGTATACCGCGTTTGATGAGTTCACTCACCATTGCTGCATTAATGAGAACTTATCTGCTTATGATTTTGAAATAGATTTAAGTGATGAATATCTCCTCTCTAGATGAGATAAGAAACAGAATGACGGAGTCCTATGGATAAATAAGGAAGAAGAATAAAATTGGTATGATACTATAAACGAAAATAAATATGAAGATGCATGGAATGATCATTTATATGATGGAATTCAAGGGTATAAGAATTTAGGCATGAATTTGAAACGTCATAAAATATGAATTCAAGGGTAGTGAATCAACATAGTCAAGGTCATGAAAAAAGGAGAATGAGGCAAGAGAAGATGTTGGATGATATTAGAAAGAAAATTGAGGAAGAATATAACTCGAATTAGTGAAAAGACTTGGTATAATGGAGAGTTTGAACTGAAGAACAAATTAAGTGTGAAAAAGAGGGAACTAAATATGAACCTTATCGAATACAAGTTGAAACTTTTGAAGTAAAACGGTACAATATAGGTGATGATGAATGCCACATTCAAGTGAAACTTGTAAAAAATTAGGAATTACCAATAAGTAGGAAAAATATATGGCTACAAAGGAATGGAATTATGGAAGAAATGGAGAAGGGTGACCTTTTTAAGAGAACGATGTAGAGTGGAAGAGAGTCGAACCTAATGACTCAGAAATAAATAAAAGTGTTGTCCGAGAGACAACCGAGAGTGTTCTTTTTATTTTTAGTTTATTACTGTTTTGAACTTTCTGTCCTGGTAGTTGATACAGCGTATCCAACTTCTTGGATACGGCGTATTCCACTCCTAAACATGAATTTTTCATTTCTTTTGTTTTAGGATTTTAGTTTAAAAACTAACTGTCAGGTTTTTGATACGACTTATTCCCTATTTTGGGATACGACGTATTCGAAACCTGACCTGTACTTGATATTTTCCATATAGACAGTTAATATGGCGTATTAACACTTCAGAATGTACTGATTAATTAAGGTTTTTATTTTTTCCCCAGCTTATTAAATGCGACATATTCAATCTCATGGATACTTTTTTTTTGTTCGTTTGCTTTGTTTGCAGGTTTACTGCAAGTCGCAAGAATGATGGTGTGAGTATTTTATGATATTATACGTAGACTGTAGTCATGCTGGTATCCAGGACAACAAATGACGCATTCTATACACATTATTTGCTCAATTTCTTACCATGGAGGATCATACCGAGTAAAATCAGGGAGTATTCTGTTTCTAATTCTATCATTTTTATGCTTATAGTAATTATTTGTACAATGGGGATATTGTACATCTTAAGTGGGGGGAAGTGAATAGAATTAGAATTGTACTTGTCGTTTGTTTACGAAAAATGATTAATTTATACTTAAATTTAAAAAGAAATTACATGTTTTTCGTAGATCATTAGTCGCATAACCCACGCATATAACTTATTTCCCATTGTGAGGATTTTTGCCCTTTCGTTTCCCTGTTTTACCTAAATTCTACAAAAATACGAGTGTTCTGGTGGCTTGTAGTATAATTTAGAACTTGGCTTGGTATATCAATTCGAGACCACAATGATGAGCATTGAATTAGGGAAACCTGGTGTAATCGTCGGTAATTAATTTATATGACAAATTATTATGATTCACCCAAATGGCCTATGCCATTTACATATGTTTGTAATTATTAACTTACTGCACTTGTTAGTTAACCCCCGTATAAAACCCCGAGTTACTCTCATTTTTAGAGTAAGATACCCCTAGAATAACCTGTTGAGACTTGAGCCTATCTTTTTGTTTGTTAAACCCCATTATATGTCCTTACACCTTAGCCTACCATATAGATTAAGTCCTTGCTTGGTTGCTAGTTAGTATGTGTATTTCCTATGTTCGTGTGAGTTTTAGGTTTGATTCTTTTCTAGAGAGTATTGGTCAGGAAAATTGTACAATGCAATGGGAATGTAAAAGTACATATTTTGAGTCTTATGTTTTTGTCACTTCTTTCAATATTTATTATGACATCCGTGTTCCTATGTGTTTTGAGTTCTATTACAGATAGATTATAGGGATAAATAGTTAAATAGCCCGGTTGCCCTAGGTCTAGGCATATTTAGCCCGATTTTGAAATATTCCCGTTTTAGCCCTGGTTGCCTTGGGCAACAAATTTTTAGCCACCCGAATGATGCCAAGTGTCATTTTGGGGGGCAGCTTTTGTGTTTTTTGGGCAATTTTTGTAATTTTTGGGCAATTGGAGGACATGTGTCATCATGCGGTTGGCTATATGCTTGTTGCCCAGGGCAACCCGGGATAAATCAAGAATATTTCAAAATCGGGCTAAAAATGCCTAGACCGCAGGGCAACGGGCCATTTTGGTAATTATCCATAGATTATAATTAATGATATGATATAATCTTGTACCATTATGATTTTTTTTCTTCAGATTTTAGTTTATTATGTTAAAAACAAATAGAGAAAAAAAAAAGGAGTGGATTGTGAGATAGTCGGTTCATCTAAGCTTAACTAACTTTATTTATTTTTATGAGTTGGTACATCATATAAACCAATGTTTATTATTAGTTAAAGTAGTTGCAATATAAACCACTCATTATTTTCTTTTAGTTTAGTGATCGTAATTTAACCACTATTGTTGTATCATTTTGGGATTTATGGTAGTTGGTTAATTGGTTTGACCAACTAGGTGTGTTTTGTAATATGTCGATGATGATGACGATTGAGATGTCTTTTTGTCTAATTCATGTGACACTAAAGTGTGCGTTTCTGTGTTAAAGTTTGAGTTAGTCTATGATAAGAGTCTTTTTCAGGTTTGTGGTAAAGTAGTAACTATTAACACTTGGTTTATTATGGAATTAATCTATTCATTTTGTTTATTTCTTTTAACCCACTTTAAATGTTTTTCATGTCTTATCCTACCCTTAATCATTCTTAGTATCATTATTTATTAATCCTGACCCTTAGTCTGCTCGAGTAAAGGATTTGAGCAATCACATGTGGTGTTGTCGCCTTAAGGATTTAACCACTTGTAGTTTTGTTGCCTTAAGGATTTGAGAAATCACTTGTAGTTTTTTGGCATTTGGTTGAGTATTGCTATTGGTGAAGATTACTTTATAAGAATGATTCACCCATTAAGCCTTTCATGATTTAAACGCATTTCCTTGTAGATTAATTATTGTACTCAGACTCTAGTGGTGGAGATGTGTATCTTTGCCATGCTTATGATAGAATACTCACCACGACTGTGTAGAGCGGTTCACTAAATGTTACCACATAGATTAGTTAGTGATTTGAGTGTTTTCATTTCCTATTTCGTGAGGTGCTTGATTGTGCGTACTTTTGATTGAGTAATTTATTTAAAGGATAATTCCCAAAATACCCCAGTTGCCTTTGTCCAATTTACATCCGAGACCTAAACTATTGGTGATTCGAAACTAGACCGAGGTGCCCTGTTCAATTGGGAAACTTAAACCAGTAAGTGACAAGTGTGACTTTACTGATTACGAGGTGATGACTCATAGGTAAACTGGTCTACAGCGGGATAACAATTGGGTAATTGATCCACTTTGGCAAAATAATGTCGGACACATGGCGACACATGGTTGGGTAGTTAAAGTTGCCAAGGCAACCGGTCTAGTTTTGGATCACCAAAAGTTTAGGTCTCGGATGTAAATATGACAAAGGCAACTGGGTATTTCTGGAATTATCCTGTTATTTAAAGTTTATTTCCTTTACTTTTGTTAACGAGATGCATTTAGAAGTTAAAATCGAGAGTCTACTTGAGGACAAGCAGACATCAAGTGGGGGGCATATTTGATGTGATCAAATAAGTACTATAATTATGCATCATTTATCCCATGTATATTGCTCATTTATCATGCTTTTATATGAGAATCGATACTTAATCAATTACTTTTATTATTTTCAGTATTTATAGAGTAATATTGGAAAAGACACGGAAAACGATGAAACTTGAAGCTAAATTGGAAGATTTGTATAAAGCCCAGCAAGAGCATATGGCGTATCAACATTCTAGAGATACGCCATATAAATTACTTAGAAGAATTCAAGAAATATCAAGATCAGAAGAATACGACGTATTTAACTTTGGCAATACGCTGTATTTGAGCCCTTGCAGTGAAAGCCCAAGTCAATTGAAGAAGAGATACGATAAATGAAACTCTTTCCATACGCCGTATTGAAGATCTTATCCCCAGTCCAAGTTTAGCAAGATTTGAAGGAATACGACGTATCACACCTTGGAAATACATTGTATTTAGAATATTCTATTCTTTGACTCTACTTAAAATATCTGGAATACGGCGTACTGGACCTCAATACACCGTATTTCCCACTTCAGGCAAAACATTATAAATACGAGCCCTAGCTTCGTATTTTCATACAATTACACCACCATTAGACGAACAAAGGAGCTTAGTAACACCAAGACATCAGTTTTAAGATAGGAGATCAAGAGAAGAAGGTCCCGTATCATCACATGAAGTAATATTGTTTGGTTGTACATCGATTTCACTATGTTATTCATTTGTAATATCTTTTGTGTTTGCTATTGAGATTATGAGCTAACACTTTAGGTGTTAGCCATGTTATGAGTTATGACTATTACATTGATTTGATTCCCTTTATTAAGACTTAATTCATTTTATGTTGGATAATTTATATGTTTACCGTTCAATAATATGTTCGTTTACTTGTTTATCGTTCTATGTCTATTGTATAGATTATCACATTGTAGTTCTTTAGCCTATGAATAGGTAATCCGTATCACTATGGTCGTTATTTGTGACCTAGCTTCATGGGTGCCCTTCATTAGGACTAGAGGATTATGCTTCCCAGTTTAGTTAGAATATGACTAAAACACATAAGTAAACATAAGTGCTCTTCAAAATAGGTAGTACTTGAGAAGAGTAGGTTTTGCTACTAGCCCTAGGTTTCCGTAGATGAATCGTATAAGTTTGATGGAAAACACTTATTGTGTACATTTGAATGAGTAGACCGATAATGTACTTTAGGGATATAGGTTGCATTCATATAACTAGGCACAACTAGCCCTCATTTAATTTACAATATATTGGAAATATTATCTACAATTCCTAAATCCACCAACATAAGTCATTAGGTTATTGCACTATTAAACGAACATAAAATGAAATAGGATTAATATGGTTAAAAATTTCTTATTAATTTGATCATAACCGAAGTTTAATTTTGTTTGATTTTCTTTTTTTATTTTCGTAGTTTAATTAATCTTAAAACGTGCCAATCTCTCGGATTGAAAACCCTTTAAAAACTACAGAAAATCTATTAGGTTAGCATTTAGGTTTTACTACTCCTTCCGAACGAATCATACTTACCAAACTAGCTATAATTGATGGGTACACTACCTGCGAGTGTAAGTTTATTAGGTTAAGTTGGCTTTTATAAATTTAAACTAGATTTAACACATTTTCCTTTCAAAGTTGTTAACTTAGCATTCAAATCCTTATTTTGCTCTTCCATGTCTTTGTAAGCACACTCGTAAGATAATTTGTCATACTTGCATTCTTCCTTTTACGATCAATTTATTTAAAATAAGACATGTTTTCATTCTCAAGTTTTGTGAGAGCATCTTCATATTTTGAAACAGTTGTCGAATGCTCAACTCACAGTTTTACATCATCTTCAACAGAATATGTTTGTAAAATGATGGACATTACGTATGTTGAAATGACTGCCTCTAAAAGAGAATCATTTAAGTTTTCCAAAGTTTTGATGTTTTCATGAGATTCACTTGCTTCCTTTACCAGGGATTTGTAGTCCTTGACAAAGTCAATCGTTTCTTTTAAAAATTCTTTTTCAAAATGAATTACTCTCCAATAGATATTATTTAATGGGGTAGCAATGTCAGTTTCAAAAACCTTTTTCATCTCTTTATGAAAACTTGAGTTCCAACTTTTTACATCCAGAATAGTTTTTTATTCAAAGGTCCATTAAAGATGCCCAATTCTGCTTTTGACGTCATCAAGATATCCTTTTGTAGCACTTGTGTAAAAGTATTGATAGAAGACATATGTTCTATTTTTGAAAGATGTTTTGAGACATCAACTTGTTTTGAAACAGTTTTTGGAACACTTCGTGTTTTGGAAAAGTTTGGCTTCTATATATTTGTTCCTTTGTTTTAGGATTTTGGGAACAAATACAACCTCAAAAAGTTTGTTTAATTTGTTGTAATCAATTTGTTTTATTTCAGAGTTCTTTTGTTTCAGTTTTGATCGATTTTGTTCCTCAAGTTCAATCGTTTCTTCAGAATCTAAAACAATACGAGGTTCATGTTTCTCGAATAAAGCATTATCTTATACAACACTTTCTGTTCTTATTGAGCTCCTTGAGTAACCATAGGTTTTCGCAAACGAGAACCACTTTCTTTGTTGTATGATAAAACGGATCTGGTTTACTTGTGATCATGTGAATTGTTTGTCATGAATGACCCGTTTTTACAAGCAAATTTTCCAACTCTTTGATTTTTCTTGTTGATTAATGATTTCATCAACAAATTCATTTTCACGTTTTGAGAAGTCCGTTTTCAACTTTTTCTTTTCTTTTTCAAGAACAGAGCAAGTTGTTTTTATCTTAGAAATTTGGTTTTTGAGTTCAGAAATTTCCACGTTTAAAGATTTGATATTCATATTTGACTTTACATCAAGTGTGTCAAATTTAATTTGCAATCGTTTTTCTCTTAAAACAGAATTTGATAACTGATTTCTGGTTGAGACTCTCATTTTTTGTTAAACTCAGACTTTTTCATTCTCCTTGTATCTCTCAAGCTCAGTAGTTAATTTCTCATTCGTGAATTTGACCTTACAATTGATCATTTTAACTTTTTCGATTTTAATTTGACAATTATTGAGTAATGATTCAAAGAAAGCAGTTTCTTGTTCATGGTTTACTTCAGTCTGATTAGATTCATTTTTAGTACAAATTATTTCTGGAGAAACAGAAACAATATTTCTATTATTATGTTGTTCCAAAGATGAATTATTAGTGGAAATGGGTAGTTCAAACAGTTGCATCTCTTGACCAAATGAATTATATGCCACCACAGCATCATAATCTTTTACCTCAGCAACCGTGTCTGAATCATAATGAGGTTGGCATTGAATATCAGTATCTGAAGTAGCTTCTTGAATATCTGCCATAAAAGCGTTAGTAGCAAAAGAAGACTGATTACTTTCTGGTGTATGAATCCTTTTCCAAAATTCATATTCTCCTTGTCTATCTTTTTCTACATCATCTCAAATTTCTACATCGTTGTCATGTATCATTTTCTAACTTCTGAATATACGTGTAAGAATGGTTCAAAAATAATGGGCAAGTTTTGAAGTGTGAATGAAATTTGATTTTGGGTCTTTCTGATTGACAATGGTCTTTGATTTGGTTTTATGAAAAATCTATCAAAAGTTTTCTTTTTAAGTTATTAAGGTCCTTTTCCACAAATTTGGGGAAGTTACGTAAAATCTAAATTTCTCGAAATCCGTACTAGCTTATGAATATGAAAAGTTCGAAGTGGCTAAATAGGACTGATAATGAAAAAATTTCTCGAAACATTTAGATTTGTGTTGAAAATAGTCTTGCCTTAAAAAGTCTAAATTACTCGAAATTTCTGAATTTCTCGAAATCTAAGTTACTCGAAATGCCACGTGTCCTAGACAATGGAGTCTCAACTAAGTCAGAATAACACGTAGGATTAGCCGAAACTATTTTTCTCAAAAACTAAATTTACTCAAAATCTAAAGTATTCGAAATGCCACGTGGCCTAGTCAACCTAAAAGTACTGCCACAACAGTTTTGAGAAAATTCGAAGGTTTTGAAAACTTTTGAAGATAGCAGTCTTTCGAGAAAAATTATGACCAACTTAAACACCTTAAAATCAATTAAAACTATCTAACCTGTGTATTTTCTCATAGTTTTCTACTCAATATCTATTCTATAGGCATTCAACAATCATAAAATACCAACTTTTTGAATAAAAAAAACAAATAACGCAATTTTTCTTCAAAAATGACTAAAGTATACTTTTTCAAGAAAAATATTTAAAATTTGATAAATTTATTGGTTTTAAAACATTTTCAATACGAATAACCTTTAAGAAAGATAGATGGGATAGAAATTTGTAGTCTTTAAACGATTTCATGCGAAAAACAACATTTAGAATTGTTCAAAATTTTCATGCGACGCATTCTTTGAAATACGAAGCTCAAATTTTGTTTATTACACTAAAATCAATCCACTATCATGTACAAGCTTTGATACCAATTGTAGGAACCTAATTGAATCAAGATCATGCACACATGTAGATGATTTTAGAGAGAGAAAGAGTTAAAGATAAGGTAGAACCAAAAGATGGGATATTATATTATCAAAATGAGGAACCACACCTATTACATGTGATATAAGATTCATACTTTTAGTGATATATGATGATGTTAAAGCTTTACGTCTTAAACTTGTTTATCTTAAACTTTAAGTAATATTTATTTATAGTTGTCGTCAATAAAATTAGAAGATCGTAAAATACAAATAACATTTTTACACGATTACTTTTATTAACACAGTCGATTGATGCGCACTCACTATGATCTTTCAGCCATTTACTTAAGTTTACAATTGCCTTGAACCTTTCCGTTCGAGCATGTTTCTGTAAAGTAGTTCATAGTTGTTTGATTAGTTCAGATGCTCCAATGTCCATGTAGTTGACTTGAAGCTTAGGTGCCATCGTGGCTAGCATTAGACATCCAACGTCTACCAGGTCAGTGGCATGCCTCTGATAAGCATTCCTGGCCGCTACCGGGGCATTAGCTGAGCGTGCTGGGCCGATGGGATTTTCCAGGACACCCCACTTTTGTCCTTCTCAAGTACAGAGTGAAGTGACAAAGAGTTATTGTCATTGTTATTGTTTACCATCTACAATTTTAATAAAGACACTTTTAGTAATTCAATCTTTTATCGTAATGGCTACTAGACCCTCGAGTAGGTAACTCGGGGAGTGGAGTAGGGCAATGAAGGTGTCTTTGTAGTCGAACCACTATAAATGCTTTGTCTCGCGGTTTGATCTTTCCATCTTTTACTTATTATCTTTCTTATATTGTTATTACATTCATAGACGTAGACGTATATATATATATATATATATATATATATATATATATATATATATATATATATATATATATATATATATATATATATATATATATATATATATATATATATATATATATATAGTTGCTCATATAGTGCTAGTGTTGATTTCACTTAAAGATCAAACAAAAGTTTCATTCACAAAACAAAGTTTTTACAATCAAACTAAGAAGATAACATACATATAATTGATCATTTCGATCAAGTATAGTTTTCATACAAAACATAATTAAGGATTACATAATAAACGTTTACTTACTTATCTCTCGTATATAGTTATAATTGTTTATATTATGCATGTGTTGATTTCACATACTTAGCTTACATTATTATTATTGTTCATACTTAGATATAGTTGTTCATATTGTTTAAGATTTGAGTTCACATAAGATCGATTCAAAGTTTTAAAAGTAAACAAGGTTTTAAAACTAAACCAAGTTTTCATAATAAAATTAAATGGACGTAAAACTATTCAACCCCCCCCCCCTTCTAGTTTCCCACAATTGGTATCAGAGCCACGTCTAACAAGATCTTTAAAATATATTGTATTTTAAAACTTGTAACGATCTATGGAATCTGAAAAATATTTAGAAGGGCAATCTATGCAAGGACCACCACTATTTGAAACTTGAAAGTGAAGGCTTTTTATATTGGAAAAATCGATTCGAAACTTATGTGAAATCAAAGGATCTACATCTTTAGCATGTTATTACTAATGGTGATTTTTTACCTACTCAAAATAATCCCGAAACAAATAAAGATGAAATAGTACCTTTTAAAAAACAAAATGATGATTTAAAAAGAAAACTTTCTAAAAATAATGAAGTAAAAATGGTTATTTACAATGCGTTACCACGTAAAGAATACGAAAGGATCTTTATGTGTGAAACCACAAAAGAAATTTGAAATTCTTTACTTAGAACTCACCAAGGTAATAGTCAAGTCAAGGATAACAAAATAGATCTACTTGTGCAATAATATGAGCAATTTACGATTCCGAAAGAGGAATCAAATGATAATGCTTTTGCTAGGTTTAACACTATCATCACAAGTCTAAAAGCACTTGATGAGAATTTTTCTAGTAAGAATTTTGTCAGAAAATTCTTAGGGCTCTTCATCCAAAATGGCGAGCTAAAGTCACGACTATTAAAGAATCAAAGAATTTGTCAACTCTACAACTTGACGAATTGATCGGCAACTTAAAGGTCTACGAAGAAATAATAAAGAAAGACTCCGAGATGGTCAAAGGAAAAAAGGAGCAAAGCAAATCAATTGCGTTGAAAGCCAAAAAGGACTCTAGTGACGAAGAATGCTCAACCTCCAAAAGTGACGATGAAGAGTATGCTATGGCCGTACGAGACTTCAAGAAATTCTTCAAAAGACGAGGAAGATACGTTAGGCAACCATATAATGAAAGAAAATGTTTTAAGTGTGGAGATCCAAATCATCTTATTGGAGAATGTCCGAAATTGTCAAGAAGTCAAAACCACAAGGCCTTTGTAGGAGGAGCAACAAAAAATGAAAAAGAGACAACAAAAAATGAAAAGTATCTCATGGCAAAGGCATCCGATGAGGTACGTTCTAAAACCGAATACTATAGTGATGAACATTTATCTTTAGATGAAAAAGACTTAGATAACGAATATAGTAGATTGTGTAAATTAGGTCAAAAGGTCATAGCTAAAAATAAGTCACTAAAACATATTAATAATGAATTAGAAAATGAAGTACTTGAATTAAAAATTAAACTACAACATTTGGAAAAAGAAAAAGAAGTTTTTATAGAATGTAAAACATGTTTAGAGGTCAAAAATGAAAACGAAAAACTTAAAGATGAAATTTTCAAACTTGACAAGTTTAAAAATAGTAGTAACTCACTTAAGAAAATAATAAGTGTTCAAGAAACTTTGGGAGATAAAACCGGTCTAGGATTCAGTTTAACTAATGTTTCAACTAGTGAAAATAAAAAAGAAAAGTTTGAATGTGAATCTAGTAAACAAAAACCATTAGACTCAAAACCTAAGTATGTACCTATAAAAGATAGAAAAATACCTATTGCGAGTGATGAGGAAGTAAAAAGTTTTTATAAACCATCATTAAAAGCCAAAACCGGATTTTCTAAACTAAAATTAAGATCTAAAACTCCACCTCCAAATAGACCAAATAATCCTCATCCTCGGTCTAAAACCCCTCAACATAGGAGAAATCAAGGTAGACAATTTTTTTTTTAATAATAGTCACCTAATGTGGATTTATCCACATCAACAAAGCTTTAACCCATGGGGAATACTTCCACCATACATGAATCCTAGTCAATTGCAAACCATGTTTGGTTCAAACAACTTTGGACCAATGAGACCATGGGAACCAAGTGGCTAAGTTGTCAGTTTTTGAATATATTGGAATCTCATCTACAAATGACTTCTATAAGTCAACATGGCAACTTGATGTGTTTGAAGAAAATTTATTGAAAACTAAAAGGTACACGTTTCTTTTAAGTTCGTCGTTAAAATTTATATACTTAGATTAATAACTAGTTAGATTAATGTTTAGTTATATACCTAGTAATACTTACTTACTCACGCATTATGAACCCCTCTTAGTTGGCTTTCCTAGGATTAAAATAAAATTGTTCGTTGTCAAACAACATAGAAAATGGAAATCTTCTATGTCCACTAGTAGAAAACTCATGGTGATGAAGTGAAATGAGTCAAGTGGATTAATTATTAACATAGAAGTAAGATTAGATTTCTCGCGTTAGAAAACTATGGATGAAACAAGCTCTCGTAGACTATGACATTAAGATAGATAAGTGTGCAACAACAAAGGAGATATATAAGTTAGGATAAACCCTATTCAACACTCTCACATCAAATATATAGAACTACGTCATCAAACACTTATGATCATAGGTTATGTAGAAAAGGTAGCTTCGGAAGATTACATTGCCGATATGTTTACCATACCCCTTAAGTTTGAACTATTTAATCTCTTGCGTTTAGGATTAGGAATGATGGAGAAATTGATTAAATTCTTGGAATACTTAAAATCTTCTGAAATTTCGAAGTTCTGAAATTTTTTTTCTGTCAGATGGGCGAACCCCTTAAAGTTGTAAGGGCAGCCCCCTTAAATATTAAGGGGACCGGCCAGACTTTAAGGGGGCCGGCCATCTGAGCTTAAAATTTTTAGTTTTCTATTCTTTCCCTCTCAATCTGAGTCTAGAATTCTATTTTGCACTAAATCAAGAATTGAGACATTTTGTCTTTGCATAAACATACTCATAAGAAAAACCCCAATTCAAATTTTTGAAAATCATTCTCACATTTAGGAAAACTCATTGTTGAATAATGATAAAAACGTTTTCATTCTAATCATGCATAATAGTCTCACTCTCGTTATCTATATATATATAATCCAATATATACATATACATGACACTTAGAAGTGAGCAAAGCTATATCAAGGAGATCAAAGATCGTTTCTTAGGAAAATTTGTTTTTCTTTATAGGAGTCAAAACGATCTTAACTCCGTATTTGTTTCATATAGGCACACACTAGAACAATATCAAGAATTACGCTATCACATTTGTTCCATCACTAGTGTCTCACTCATTAGTTGCCTTTGCCCTTGCACTAAGTTAGTCATGATAGGTAGAATGCCTTAATTACTTGATCTATTACTTTATTAAGTTTGCATGCATGCTTAGTTGTAATTATATTACATGTTTATTTGCCTATATACTTTTCATGCATATTCCCTTAAGATAATACATGCATAGTTGCCTAAAGATTTGGACTTGCCTAAAACCAAACCTCATAATCTTTACACACTCAAACCCATAACCTTTACTCACCCATACCCTTCTACCTTACACTCAAACCTCATAACCTTTACATACTCAAATCACCAAAGTGAAATGAAAAACCAAGTCATTCCTTCCGTGAACATCGCTCTTTCACTCTCACCAATCACATCACTTGATACTCATTTTCCATCTTCACCAATAACTCCACCTAGTCATCCTCACAAAAAGATTCAACCATATAACCATTCCCTACACTCTAAAAAGTGTGTCATCACCATTACAACTTAACCCATGAAGGTCAAACCATATTTCATGATACACAAACCTCATGTTCACAAAAATGAACCCTTTCACAAACCTCATCATAATAACCAAACATCCATCCTTGTTCCCAAAAATACACCTTCATCTCACCAACATTAGTCATATGAAGAGCATGCTCCATCTCAAAACAACAATCCCTAATAACAATCACACTCCACCATCATCACCTTCCTCCGAACACTTGAAGTTCATTGAAGAACTCAAGGAAGCCCATGAGATTTGTTCTCTTCTTGCCCTACACCATGCTCAATGCAACTTGGAATAACTTTCCTCTAGCTCTCCTTCATCACCCCACAACTTGAAACAAGTTTCAAAACATGTCAACAATTTTCCTTGTTGCATCTTTCTCCAAAAACAAACAATTTCATTGAATGAACACTTCACTTGGATTAAGTATCTTCTCATTAGATCTCATCCAAAACCCTCGCTTGAACAACATCCAAACTCTCAATCAACCTCTTCCGCTCCTAACTCTACACCTCTAAACTCTCCACCACCAAACTCTCCAACACTCATGCACCCAAACATATACCTCTATTAATCCAACAATCTTACCCTAACTTAACCATTTTCATTCCAAACACTCAATCATCAACCATCTAAGCATAATATATGCTTATGATTTTCACTTTCAAATAAGAATCAACCAACCTTTTGTTACAAGCAAGTCCGATGGCTCTCTTTGGCAAATTAGGATCTTTAACATAATCACTTTGAATTTATTGTTATGTATCCTTAATATTTGTTTGCTATATTTGTTATTTGTATATTGCATATTTTTCTATGTATGCTTGTGCTTCTAATATTTTTGCAGCCAAGATTCCCATTGCTCGATTCCTTGGTGCCCTCGAACGAGGGAGAGCACACATCAAGGGGGAGCTTTCATCCCGTCTAACTTCATTTATGAAGCTAGTCGGCATAACCTTTTTGATTCTACAAAAAGGGGGAGAAATGAAAATAAAACTCACTAAATACACGTCTAAAAATTAATATTTAGACGTCATGAGTTTAGGTTTTGTAATCATCAAAAAGGGAGAGATTGTTGATATAAATAATGCCTAAAAACATTATTAACATTTATCGATATCTCTATGTTTTGATAATCACAAAACGTAAACCCATTGAGCTAAAAATTATGACGTAAACAAGTATTTAGTGATAAATATTCTCTTTACATCCAAATCACTTAAGGTATGAATAAACAAAGTGTTTATTGCATTCTATGATCAAATGAACAATTTTCTTAAATACTAGACTTTTTATTAAATGTCACAAAACATTTTATATCTTTTACAAAATCATTTTTGGAGATAAAAGAATATGTTTAAATCATTTTAAATATATGAATTCAAATTTTCAACCAAAAATAGTAAAAATGTTCCAGAAAAACCTTCCCCAGTAAAAGACAAATTTTATGGCCGTTTTGGGAGGGCGGCCCCCTTAATAATTAAGGGGACTGACCCCTAATTAAGGGGATCGGCCACGCTCCCAAACAGTATTTTTTCTTCTATAAATACTGGCTCAAATCTGGCATTTTTCCTTACCATTTGCACTATAAACTCTCTAATATAAATCTTCTATACCATTCTCTTAAACCCTTTGATCATATAATCATAAGCTTTTGTTTCCAAGTGATTCAAGCTTCAACCTTTCAAGTGTAAGAAAAGAATACTTCAATCCTTCAAGAGAAGAAGTATTACAACTTTTTGTGACCTCCACATCTAAGTTGTTAGAGCATCATCCTTTATATCTATTTCTTTGTGTAACTAGTTGTGAATATTTGATAGAAGATAGATTAGCAAGGTGTGTAGATAGAGAGATTGTGAAGTAGATAGTTGTGAAGTAGATAGTTGTGAAGATAAATAGGTGTGAAGAAGTAGTGTTGTGATTAAGTAGTGACTAGGTGTGAAGAAGTTGTGTAAAAGGTGTGACGAAGTTGTGGTGTGATAATTGGTGTGTAAGGTTTTCTCCGCCATAAGGGAGCTTGTTGACATAGTGAAGAAAACTCTCGAGTAGGTGACTCGGGGAGTGGAGTAGGGCAAGGAAGGTGTCCTTGTAGCCGAACCACTATAAATGGTTTGTCTTGCGGTTTGATCTTTCCATCTTTTACTTATTATCTTTCTTATATTGTTATTACTTTCGTAGACGTAGACGTAGACGTGTATATATATATATATATATATATATATATATATATATATATATATACTAGATGTCGAAGCCCGCCCGATGGGCAGGCATGACTTATAATTATAATTTTTATAGTGTCAGTTGACGGAAAATTATTTTTAAGGATGTCGATTTTATTTAAATTTGTTATAGTATTAGCTTACGTTTAAAAAAATTTAAGAAAATGGGAGCTTGACGTACATTTTGAAGTTTCAACCCGTTGGGCGGGCATCACTTATAATTATCGTTGTAAAAAATAATATATAATTGTTCTAATTTTTATATTAAATGCATTAACAATAAAAATAAAAGAACGTTAACTTTTATTAAACAATTAAAAGTTACAAAGTTGTTCGTAAGAACATAGTATATAATTTAAACTTAAATGCAAAATGAAGCTTCTTTACCTAGATCTTATATCGCATCCCAACAAATAACTTTGAACCTTCTCTAACGCTTGTCTAATACTCTTCATATGAGCTCATGAAGCAAATTCCCTTGAATAACTTATATACATCTCGAGCAATTATGTCGCAATTTCGTAATTAAGTTGAATCATTTTCATATGAAAGAAAAGAGAAGTAAGTTTCTTATTAACTAACACATTTTAAAGCTAAAATGCGATAACATCAGTTACACTAATCCTATTTTGATAACAATTCTTTGCACATGCTAAGCAAGATTATTACATGTGAACTCAATCTGCTTGTTCGAAGTTATACCCGTGATCCCCTATAAACACCCATCCCTCCAGTTATATCCTGACCAAAAATATTTCCAAAATTAACAAATTATCTTGAATGGTGAAAGTCGTTTATATTTAAGCTCTAGCAGGTTCAATATCACTCTTGAAATATGCAATGTACAAATTATAGACATAGCAAATGGAATGGTGGAATCAACATAAGTGCCATATTTTGTTAAAGATTAGGGGACATAAAACCATAAAGGGTCAAAACTGACTAAAATGACTTAAAGACTTGTATACCCTGATTGTATTAACTTGATGAGCAACACATAAAACTCATAATAATTATTAATAAGGAAAAAGGAAAAGCGTGGCATGGGAGGGCATTTCAACACCATTGCAAGAAACGGATAGTAGCAGCTTTTCTAATTAACAAAAAATATACATACTTTGATCTTGGCAACTGCATCTTTAGCTCGAGCGTTTACAACGTGAGTGACTCCTACATCAATATTCAAGTTAACTTACTATCATGTTAAATTTGTTAACATTAAATTTGTTTATAGTTTGTAATTACGGTTTTTGGTTATGTTGATTGGCTCGTGGTATACAACAATCCAAGTTACAAACCGGATTCATGCCAGAACTTTTTCTCCAACAATGTTGGCCATAGTTTTGTTTTTTTTATATGTTTATATGTTGAGAGTTGGAGGGGGAAAATTGCTTAGAATTAATTCAAAGTATTTCATCTCTTTCTGCAAATTCATAGTGTTGCTTTCTTCTTTTATTTTTATCTTCTTTTGCGAGGTTATTGGCATCATCGTCTTTTGTTTTCTTCGCTAGAGCTTCAATATAATACACATTTTTTTTATCAAAAAAACTATTAGTTTTCTTCTTTTATGTTTTAGTATATATATATATATATATATATATATATATATATATATATATATATATATATATATATATATATATATATATATATATATATTAAAAAATGGTAGTTATAGTTGTACAACAGCTATTAGAATATAAATGAAAAAAATAAGAGGCCTAACATTTCAGGGTATGAAAGTAGGTACGGGTGATCTTGCACAAACGTAAGGAATACAACTAAGGCAATCAGTTCAGGCAATTTTTCATCCCTTATTTGGAGTAGACCTTTAAAATTCAACACTTTCATAGTGTCGGTCCATAAAAAGTCTACAATGTACCATGTAATCTCTATACATTGTGAAAAATATATGCATTCTCATGGTTTGATTATGTGATATTTAAGCTTCTAAGTACACTCTCTTTGTAGAAAATGTAATGTTAGTACTTCAATATGTAACTTACTTTGTTAGAGTATATTACATATAATAGAATTTTCTTTATTATTCTTGTTATTATTATTATTTTTTTTTTTTGCAATTCGCGGGTCTAGTAGTTAACAAATAACTTGACAGACATACATTGTTTACGGTACATAAATTAATAGTCTCAAAAAATCTCCTAAAGTAAATACAATTAAGGACCGGTTTCAAAGCATACTTTCATCCAAATACAACTTCACACACTAATCTTTGTTGAGAAACTCTCCAGTCACATAGAGTCTTGATATGCACACTTGCCTAGTCATCTCCAGGGCAGAAGTAATGGAAATGGGTGCATGTGAACAGGTATTGATTGCTATATTAGTGCCGCTACATGACTTGATATTATTAAGTGTAAATTTTCGGGTACAAAAATAAATTTTTATGTGTTAAGAATTATAACATAAGGAAAAAATGTGTAATAGTACTTGCCTTAAATTCAAGGGGCTTATATAAGGAAATCATAAATGACTTGATTATGCTAATGATTGCAGCCAAAAGCAGTTCCTCAGTTGAAACTACGAAAGATAAAACTCATAATCTAAACCATAAATCGTTCCTCAGTTGTACCTACCAAAAATAAAACTCATAATTCAAACCATAAATCGAATGAAATCACCTATACGCTGATGAGAATAAATCTGCCATATACCTATAGAGCAATACCCATTTTTTCCTTGACTAAGAACTGGTAGTGCAGCATAAAGAGCAGCACGTGTATATTCGGTCATAAGCTGTGAAGATTCTGACATACTCAGAAGTATAGACTCACTTGGATTTTTCACTGGAACTCCCTCAACTTTCCCAATTGTTGACCCGGTTTCTTTCTGTCCCCAGTTTTTGATTCATCATTCACCTTTCCAGATGCATACCAATACCCACCACCAAACTTAAAGTTACTACAGTAGTACTTATTTTGTACTTTAACCTCTTGCATTATTTTTGAACTTTACATACCTTGTTCCAAAATTATGAAGGCAAATCCAAGTGCTTGTGAATTTAGGAAGTTGATAATCTCAAAATAAAGCTAAATCACATATGCAGAAATGTATTGCATTGTTCCATCCAAGCAATAATGCAGTCGTCAAGTCTCATGTTCCCTGCAATTACAGAAAAAGAGATTCAGTCACTGTAAAATGTTCTAGACTTCTTGTTACCTTAAGATTCAGAAGATAAGTCTTACCGTAAAATATGGATACCCGCAAATGGTTAGTTAGTTAACACATTCAGACATGTAGTAGTACATATTTCGAGTAACTTCTCGAATCCAATTCATTTTCCCGGAATGGCTACTAACCTACAAAACAAATTTGTAATTAAACTTGCATGTTGTTTCATTATATGGCCCAGTCACTTTGGGAGTGTTTGGCATTGCTTCACATTAACCCATCGCCCAAAGAATCCCTCACTGTGTGAAGAGCCTTGGATGTGTATTTCAAATGTAAAAAGGAAAAAGTCATTTTTATGTATAGCACCATACATGATTTGACAAAGTAAGTTAAATCCAAAGATAAGAGTAATACACTGTGATAAAGACCACATTAGACTACCCAAAAAAAATCCAATACTTTAAATACTTATATTGTTGTTAGCTAACTTGATCTTCAACAGAGGACTTATAACGACAACATCCGGCGGAAGTGATTCCAACAATAATGGTCGCTTTTTTCCAGCCTCTTCAGTAAGTTCCTATAGATATGTGGTTGTCAACATTTTTTTGGAAGTTTAAAGTTTTTATAAAGTTAGTTACTTAAATAGAAATTGTATAAGTAGTTAGTTATTTTTGAATGAAAATAAAGTCAAAATTTAAAATTAAGTACAATAAAATTAGGGTCCAAGACCACGCCCAAACGTAGGTGAAATGATGACATCTGTCATGATGAAAATCTTTTCATGAAACCTCATTTGACGGTTCCTATAATAAACAAATCATTCAAGTATTATATTCAGAATAATATTACAGGAATTTAAGGTTGTGGATCTGCTGAGAGTTCATAAGTCATACTTGATTCACTAGCTGTTCAAGTAGTCTCAACTGTCAAAAGAACCATAAATTGAAAGTGCTACTCTTACATCCGAGCCTGATTTTGACCTTACCATAATTCATTTCAAGTTACAAATCAACATCATTAATGTTTCAGAAAAGTTAAAAGGACTTCTGAATGTCTTATGTCTGCTGAATGTACCCCTTTTCTAAATGATGAGCAATAGATGTACATTCTGAGCCAATTGTAACATAATGTGCCAAAAGCATTACTTCTATATCTGGTATAGTCACCTCCATGGACAAATGTACGGTCAAAAAAATGGCCATATCAGGTTTTGAAAACTGAAATAAAGCAAATTGATTATTTGACTTTACCTTAGACGACAGTAATGCCATCCTGATAAAAAAAATCAAAGCAGTGTTGAACTTATTAAATAACTAATGTAAGGTATAGTTCGGGTTTAAATGTAGGTGTATACAATACCTGGATCTATATGCTGGTGCTATTCATTATTTCCAGCCGAAGCCCCAGTTTTACCAAAATCTTTGGGCCTACTGTTGTTATTTTCACCAGCAGCCGTTGCAGTGACCGTGTTAGTTGATGCTAAAAGGTAAACGATAATAGGATAGGGGTGAGGTTAAAGGGGTGCAATTCAGACTGTTTTGACGACGACCACCACCAACACTGAAGTGAAAAGACCATCTCCTGAATCGCTTTCTTCCTGTTAATGATCTGTAAGCCGACTCTAGACCTCTCAAAAACTGCCATTTCAGTTGCATTTTTTTGTCCATTTATTCCACTAAGTTCATAAGCTCACCTTTTTCCTGTTATGAGCTGAGTACAACTTATTAAAGTACAAAAGGTCAATTTAATTACCTTATAAGCCAAAGAAACTCAGCTCATGAGCTTTTCCAAATACAAATTAGCCCGTAAGCTAGTGAAATAAGCTTATCCAAACAGCCCCTTAATCATTTCTCAAAAAATATTTACATTTTAGACTTTAGCAATTGGGCAATATGCCTATGTCTATAAACCCAGAAGGTCAGCAACAGATTGTAAGATGTTAAATGGGTCATGACCACCACCACCACCGCCCATTCCTTCCTTTAATGCATCCTCGCCATACTTTCTTCTTTATTTTTCAAAATTTTCAAAATCCCATTTTAATTAAAATCGTTAAACAGATTTAGTAAGGCATTTGAAGTGTTCACAAAAGCGATACAAATTTCTTTTAAAAAAATACAAAAAATGAACCTGAATAATTTCTTTTGGCCAACATGCATGCATGAAGCGCTTCAATCAATTCATCCAATACTAAAACATCTTCTTCGCCTTCCAATCTTCGTTCCCATAGTCCTAAATGTGCCCGAAGAACAAAAGATATGTTTCAGCTTGTCCTCGGCCTTTTTCTAATGCACAAAATCTCCTACATTAACTCAAGTATTTAGATCAATGTTAAAATATTACTTGACGACCATTTAAAAAACACATTAAATATTGATTAGAAATTTTTGAAGATCAAGAAATATTTATTTGAAGGTGACCCCAAAAAATGACCAAATTTCAATCCATATTGAATTAAACCCCATGCTCAATCGGACCCGCGCATCTTGCCACATCTAGCACAGTAGGCATGGTAGCATATGTACAATTAATGAACCTTGAGGTCTTGTGAAAAATAAACAAACTCATGTCACTGAAAAAGAATTCCAGCAACTCCAGCCATAGCAAAACGACAATGAACCAGTTTCTACCTGTACATACCTTTTCAAGCTATCAGGATCCTCACCAAGTCCAAGAGGGTCAAACCCAAAATCACCAGCAAGACTTCAATGAAGAAAAAAAATAAAAATAAAAAACAAAGCATTAAAATGAAGACAAAATAACCCAATAAAGATTCATGTTTTTTCCCATACAAATGCCAATGTTAACGGCTTACGTTCCATCAAGATAGGGTGGAGGGTCAAGACCAGGAAGCCATTTGGGTCGATCTTGAGCATGAATGGCGGTTTTCAAGTGTCGTGAACCTCTATTCCATCTAGTTGGAGGACATATGGTGGTTGTACCAAATGATGTTTTGTTAACACTTAAGTGTAACCGAGTTGCAAGTAATGATACGGTCTTTTCCAGTTGCCTTCCAACAGCCGCGCATACCTATCACCAGTCTTCTATTTTGATAGACTTGTAAACCAGATTTTAAGAAGACATTGTGTTAGCATTGATTCAATTTTACTACAGAACAATATAAACATCTAATGCTCAAGTAAGACCGACATTAATATACAAACATAACTGTGATACTTACAAATTGCTCTGCCCCAAAGCAGCACCACAAAATTAGTTAGCTCACAAAAAAATATAAATTATTGGTGCATCAAATATGATCAAAAACATTATATTATTACAATAATAATGTAAGATTTTTTAGGAGGTTATATAAATTATAAATGCATTTTTGGGTGAATTTTAGCCCATTTATGACGGTTTCTTTCTCTCCTTTTCCATTTGACCCATTAGAGAAATGCTATAACTCAAGTCATGCGTTGATAAGTAATAACGCTAAATAAAAATGAAAAGAGGAACATGATCTATCAATAGTAACTATGTACTGTTCGTAGATGTGTCATATGTGGTCATCTTAATTAAAGATGAGACCATCTCTTGACACCACATATACATTGTAGATTTTTGGAGCATGTTTCAGAACAGCCGACGGTACTCCAGCTTCATAAAATGTCCCAAGAAAACTATCTAAGCAGGGGTTATAAGAACGACGAATAAATAACATGATACTAAAAAATGAAAGAAAGAGGAATGACCTGTGGTAGATTGTTTCTAGAGCTTCCCATTTATACCCAATTTTAAGAATACAAATCGGGACTTTGTTCCCTTTTTTGTAGTAGTGAGCATACAATGAAGAGAGTGCCAGTTTCATGATGCCCTCCATGACAATGACCTGGAAAAAGCTTTTAAAAAATATGAAAATGATAAAAATCAGTTGCAACAACCATTGTATAGTGTTTTGTTAAGGAATTAACCCAATTCCACAGTTTCGGATTGGAAATGGTTGTTAGAATTTATCTGAATTATTTTATATTCTAAACTAATAACCATGTAGTAACCAAATCATAACTTCTTTAAGATTCTATTGAGCATCAACCTTTATATAATGATCAAAAACTAAGAGCCCTTATAATTGGTTAAATGAACTTCTACTGTTTTCATTATTGGACTAATAAGATAACTGTAGAAGAGAAAATACTCTATAATAGATACCTGTCGAGTTCATATGAAATTTGCACCAATGGCATTGGATGTTCAACAATCTTCATGTCATCTCTACCAATAATACTCAAATATCCTTATTTGGAGCATGTTTCAGAACAGCCGACAGTAGTCCAGCTCCATACATGTTCTAAAAAAGAACATTCGAAGTCAAAAAAAATTTGCTTTTTCCCAATCACATATAGTTCAAAACTCGTACCAACTAATCCTGGCCCCTAATATATTCCATAAAAAACAACAAAACAGCGAGCAGTATATGCTTACCTAGACTAAGATCATATTAAAAATATACAAAACACGTGCTGTAATTTGGATCATATAACGTCATGCTCTACTTGCATACCTAAGCAACAACTTCGAATTGTTGCATTTTCACAAAAACAAATAATTAAGGAAGTGGTCAATGACAGTAAAAATTTAGTAACACTAAATTAATCAAAATATCTACATTAACTATAGAAAACAGGCATCCACTAACTGTCACATAAAGGATTTTACAAAATTTATACCCTAACATCGATAACCACACAATAGAATTTATAAGTATACCTGAATTGATCACCTGAATACGAAAACCAAAATAGCATTTGTCACTAAATAAGAACAGATATATCTTGAATAAAATAATTTTTACGTAAAATCAAAAGAGAAAAATACCTTGTTCACTTGTTTGGTGGTGCACTCATAGTTTCACGAAAAAACCAAAAAGTAGAAACCATACCAGTGGATGATTGGCTTGATTGTCCTGATGAGAGTTTCATGCAAAGGGTTTGTTTTGATTTAGGGTTTTTATTTTATGTAGGCGTACGCACGTTTTTTTAATTTGTGTGATTACTGGGCTGGAAATATATTTATGTAGACAATATATTTTTATGTGTCCATTGCAGATTTCCTATATAGATTTTGAGATACAGAATCTCAACAAAAAGATGTGTTGGTTCAGTGCTTAACATACCACATAATATCTGTAAGGCTGTGGGTTCGAATCTTGGTAGCTCCTTTTTTACAAACATTAAATCCGGATTTTTCAAAGGCCAAAAATAAATTTTAAAAATTGCTTACATGGCGATAATGTGATGACATGGCACATAATGAATTACTGGGTAATGCGGTGGCGTTTATGTGGCATTATCTACGTGTAACGCCTCCTTATATATATATATATATATATATATATATATATATATATATATATATATATATATATATATATATATATATATATATATATATATATATATATATATATATATATATATATATATATATATATATATTTGCTCATATAGTGCTAGTGTTGATTTCACTTAAAGATCAAACAAAAGTTTTATTCACAAAACAAAGTTTTTACAATCAAACTAAAAAGATAACATATATATAATTGATCATTTCGATCAAGTATAGTTTTCATACAAAATATAATTAAGGATTACATAATAAATGTTTACTTACTTATCTCTCGTATATAGCTATAATTGTTTATATTATGCATGTGTTGATTTCACATACTTAGCTTACATTATTATTATCATGCATACTTAGATATAGTTGTTCATATTGTTCAAGATTTGAGTTCACATAAGATCGAATCAAAGTTTTAAAAGTAAACAAGGTTTTAAAACTAAACCAAGTTTTCATAATAAAATTAAAAAGACGTAAAACTATTCAACCCCCCTTCTAGTTTTCCACAGTATGAACTGTGCATGAATTCATAATATGATTTGTTAACTTATAAAACATATCCATTTGTAATAAAAAGTGTCAAAACTCAGGTTACCCCTCCCAAACCTTTTTTGGTTAGGATAGATTAATTCACAGACTTTACCATTTTATTACACAATCTCGCTGTCAAAGACCCGGTGCTTAAGTACACCCTTACAATTGACTTAAGCAGAGATGCCCCATTTTATTATGTTCCATGATAATACCGTTTGACATATTATCTACTCATTAACATGCATATTTATACAATAATAAAGCATCCTATTGTCACAGCTAAGCCATTTTCTAATGTTGATTCCGAGAGCCACTTCGGAGTCAACTTGGGTCTCCCATAAGGGTTAGCATAACATAAAGCAAAAAGGTTTCGTCGGACTCCACGTCTTCTCAGCATACCATGTCATATGCTCTTTCCTTCTGAAAAACGTGCATTCCTCCGCGCTCCCAATGGGTCTCCTTTCTCTCTATGCTCTATAGGTTCTTCTACCGTCAGATCTTCCTTTTGTCATGTATGTCTTGGTTTACATTTAATTAAAGCTATTGTAATTAAAATTAAATTACAATAGGGAATCGACAATGGCACGCATGCCTCCCTTAAACTCAAAGCAGTACAAAATATAAATAGTACAACTACATCACAACCACGTAGTTTATATTTTTGGTCTATGGCTTGGAATCGTGTCATGCATGATTAACAAAAAAGTAGGAGAATATTAATTATAAAATTACAAGTGAAAATACTTAAGCTATGATTTGCTAGGACCTACCACATATGCACATGCACATTATTGTAACCCATCCTAATAGTACATGTAAACAACGAGTTTCACCTGTATCGTTGCACCCTAGTGCAACTTGTCATTCCCGAAATGATACTTCTTACCTTATTGCTATGTATTGCCAATTTAGGAAAATTTATCTTTTAAAATTTACAAACCTTAATTAGGGTTTCAAAGCCTTTAAAATTTTAAAAGTGCGTGACTTAGATAACAAGAAACCCTAAATCACCATGTTTAAGTTTTAGAAAGAAAATTATTATTGATTTTTAATAAACATTTTATTTTCCCAAAACCCTAGTTATTTACTTAACTCAAAACCCTAGTTCCATATTCAGGAATCCCATATTCTAGTTTGGGTAAACTAAAGTCTAATCAGTTTATAGAAACCCTTTGCTTGGTCACCAAGATTTTGTATTAGTCAAATATTATATTCGCATCTTGCTAGGACATATAAATTCGACCCACGTAAGGTTTTTGTAAACTTAGATGAGCCTTTTCTTGTTGCTTAAGCAATCTATCTTTCACGTGATTGTTTTGGTAACATTGAGTTTCCAAAATTAGTCTTAGCATATTTTTAGAAAATTTTGTAATTTACCAAAAATATCTAAAACCCTAATCACAAAAAGATTGCTTTTCCTAAAACAAGAAAACTAAGTAAACCTTAGTTTTTTCTATTACCATAAATTAGGGGCTTTTCGTGTTTAATCCCGGATACCCTCGTATCCTCATAAAGTCGAAAACTTTAGGGTTTAGAAAACCCTAATGGCTCAACTTTATGTGATCTAAACATACAAAACCCTAATTTGATTACAAGAACCCAGTTCTATAATCTTTATGAAAACACGAATTAGGGTTTTTCAGGTTTGATCCTAGATACCCGGTATCTATACAGACTCGACTTCATTAGGGTTTATAAAACCATAATGGGTCGATCCAAAGTAATCAATACCAACAAGCCCTAATTTAATTCCAACGGTGATAAAACCTTAGTTGTCAAAAAAACAAAAACCTTAAACCATAATAACACAAAATTAACCAAATCGTGCATAACTAAAATTAAAGTTTTAATTTTTATGACAATACAAATTACTAAGAACCCTAACTAGATTATATATGATTATAGTGGCTCTGATACCGTTGTAGGGTTCTGGTGGTTATTTGTATGGCAGATAAAACATGCGACAGCGGAAGTAAACACATAATGGCCATGCAACCAAAACTTTAATAGTCAGATCTTCTTAAATATTGATATAACCTAATCCTAACACTTATAAAGGGTGTTTATATAATACTTACGTATTTCCTGCAGTTGTGTAAACTTCTTTACCAATCACGTGCACGAGTTCACATTCTTTTAGCATTGATCGACCAGTTTAGGGTTTTTAGGAGGAAAAACAAAACTTGGATCGCATCAGGTATCCGTACGTATAGAACTAGGGCTTCGAACATGCGCAAGTTAGGCGAGCACTAAACTAGGTAAAGCTAATCGACTAGAAGTCGATTAAGACAAGTTGACTTTTGTTCGAATTTAGGATTTGGTCGAAAGGGTTATACCCTTTTATCAAGTGATCGTGGAGAAAGAGGAAGGGGAGAGGGTTTTTACGGTTTGATTTTGAGTTATGAGAATCCCTTGAATCCTCTTTGTATTTATGAGATACAAAGTAAGATACTAGCGGCCTGAACTTGCCCATCTAGTAGCCTAGTTTGACAAGGAGTCAAACTCCTCCCTCTTGGGCAGTTTCGGCCGATCTCCATCCCACAACCCTTCGGGTTTGTGATTTTTTCCTTTTATTACCCTTAGTATTTATCCTAGATAAATATTATACTTTGGATAATTAATATTTAACCCCTTAATGAAAATATTGACATATTTTCATTTTCTTACTACTCTCATTTCATTTCGTAACTCGTTTTTTTATTTCTACTTGCATGTTTTCTTTTGTGTGCACTGGCATGACCCGTCGGCATTTATGTAAAGACCAGATATGAAAGATTCATTATGCCTTTGCACATAATCCTTTTAGGGGATTCTTGTTTCTTTAATTTTACTTTTTACTGCCTTCTACTTAATATGTTAGGTATATTGGAGACATTGTATATCTTTAGAAAAGTGATGGAGAAACGTCATGCGAGATTTTGATCACTCATTCATTGTTGTTGATGACTCAGTAGGAGCTACTACGAGTGATCACTCGTTCATTGTTGTACTCGTCCCAAGTCTAGATAGATCATCAGTTTAGTCATCAAAGCATAAACACATACCAATAAATTGTTTTACAGAGTTGATAGTTACAATGCCAAAAAATGCATTTTTGTGGCATAAGGAATTATGTTAAATGGTACTAAAGTCGTTATGCATATGCAAATAGTTCCAAATGTATATTCAAACAACGTAAAATAATTTCTTGAAAAGCTTTTTTTGTTTATCAAAATAATTGCTTAAAATTTGAAATTTTTAAGTAAGTCGCTTACATGATACTTTTGGGTTTGATTTCGACACAATTGTCTTTTACAAGTATTTAAACATAAAATAGCATAATTAATTTTGTCTCTGATAAGGATCAGGGAGAACAACACTCACTGATAAGGATCAGAGAGTAAGACACCCCTTGATGGAAATCAGAGGTTTTACTCTCTGATGTTTATCAAAGAGTGTTACTTCCTAATGGTTATTAGAGAGTGATACTCCTTGATGGTTATTAGTGGATGTAACTCACTGATATGAGAAATCAGTGAGAGTTGTATAAAGTTCAATAAACTGACAAGCTTCAGGGAAGTTGAAGACCAATTAAAGAAACTCTTTGTAAATTGATGTGGTATCAATGAGTAAAGTATAAAGAGCAACAAAGAACACCAGGGTCACTGAGATCTGACAAATGTCTTAATGACCCTGAAGACTTATCTCTGAAGTGCAACTTAGTCTCTAAAGTATGGATGGGAAACTTCTTGGGAAGATAAGCATATGGATTATCAAAAGACGAGAAAAGTAAGATTTTAGGTACAAAAAGTTGTCAGCACTGGTAAACCAAAAGTACACTTAACCTAGTATACTAGGTACATGCTATCTATCCCAAGTTGTCAAACTACTATACCCATGTGCATCCACAGTATTTCCGATCCTATTTAAACTAAAGAGTATAACCGAGATAAGTAAGGATTCTACACATAAAGTAATACTTAGTATTATAGTTGATAGGATCCCCTCTCATAGGAACGAACTAAGCAAAGCTAGCTGCCACTAGTCATTCTAATAGGAGAGTTTCATTTGTCAATAACTGGAATAGCGTGACGTAAGTTACTCCTTATAAATCTTTGATTCATTTCTAATAAGATTTATAAATGTTGAAAAGTACAAACGGTGTTATTGTGGTTTTGGGTGATGTTGCTATTATTCTTATTATTAGTAGTACAGTATTGTCATTTGCTCAAACTACATGGACCAACAAGTGGTATCAGAGCTGGTAGGTTTCTCTTAATCCAGATCCATTCTTGAATGGCCGCTAATAATCCATAGCCACTCTTGAATGACAGCTAATAACACAAAATCAGAACCATCCTCTTCCGACTCCACCAAAATTTACCCTCTCCAACAACAGTTCCATTTCATTTCTACAAAATTGGGTTCTATCACAATGATCTTGTGCAAAATGAAGCTTCAACTACCTCCTCTCCAGCTCTTTTAACCACCCTCTTCTTAGTTCTACTTTCTTGCAAGCCTCGTCGTTCAGGAATAAAGTTCAATAGGACATAGCGTCGTGAGTAAATGTTTTCATCCTGAAATTTCTGTTTCAAAGGTGCTTGTGAAAGTGTGAGTACGTTTCATAAACTTTGAAGAGTGGTTATGGTAGTTATGGAAAAATGGTTACTCTCATCAGAAACTAAGATTGGGTTACAGGAGCATCAAGGGCTATCAATGAGGCATCTGAAGTCGTTGTTGATGGGGGATGCATCAGGGGGAGGATGGTTTGTCTTCAGTCGTGCTGAAAAGCTGCATCACGGAGTGTTCGCTGGTTCCTGCAGTTCCTGGTCCTCAAGAAACTTCACTGAAGACATCGATTAGCAACAAAGGAACATTCTTCCTTGATTTTTCCCTTTCTTTTCCTTTGTTGTACATTAGTTTGTAAGAAGAAGCTGTTATGCGCACTTACGACTGGTTTATTTTTGGCTACCTCGATGTTTAAATAGGAGAATATGAGGTAAAATAGCTGACCCAATAGTCTCTTACTAGTCTTTAAGATAACCAGTTACAATACTAAAGGAGCTGAGCCAATGGTGACTCCGACCCATAACACTGATAGTTCAAGGTCTGCGAGTCTATATCTTCTTCATCAACAATGAGGAATCAAACTGTAACTATTTATTATTTCATTCCTTATTGTAATTCAATATGTAATAAGAAGTCGTTATGCTCAATTACTACTGACTAAGATTAGGCTATTTGTATATTCAAATAGAGGGAGATTGTTACGTGTGATTTCGACCCAATTGTCTCTGACAAGTATTTAAATATAAAATAGCCTAATTAATTTTGTCTCTGATAAGGATTAGGGAGAACAACACTCATTGATAAGGATAAGAGAGTAAGACACCCTTTGATGGAAATCTGAGGTCTTACTAGTGTCACTCCCTGATGGTTGTCAGAGAGTGATACTCCCTGATGGTTATTAGTGAATTAGCTCACTAATAATCATTAGTAGATGTAACTCACTGATATGAGCGTGATGAGGCGAAAAATGAACCGTTTTTAGGGGGTCATTTTAGCCCGAATTCGAATTTATTTGACCAAATATTGCCCTAAATAATTCCTTTTGTCATTTTAAGTACTTTTGGAGTGAATTCTGGAAAAAGAAGCATTTTGGACATTTTTGGAGCATAAAAGTGAAGAAAACGGCAAAGTCTTAATTTTCCTTGCTGGGAACAGTACCTGACGGCGTCACAAGTTTCTTAATGATGGCGTCAAGAGCAATACAAGAGGTGGAAGTGGATAAAGTCCGTGACGATCCAGAAGAGTCTTGTACTATGGAGATGACGGCGTCACCATAGGCCGTCATGGTCCAAATGTTAGTGACGGCCTAGAGTAGAATTACACATGACGGCGTCAAAAGTGGATCTAGGCAATCCGATTTCATTATGGGCGGCGAGTTGACGGCGTCAAAATTTTATTCTTGACGCCGTCACCCTGTAAAATCTATATATAGTTTTGCAATTTTCATTCATTAGAGTGTAACAATTAAGGTGTAACTTTGGAGAGAAACCCTAGGTCGAATATCACAGCTTTTTCAAGGGTTTTTACCCTTTGAAACCTTTCATGTTCAATTGAGATAAGTACTCTTTCAATTCAATCAATATGTCTATGTGTTGCTTGAATATATCTTACACTTGTCTTCAAATTAACATGCTTGGCTAGATCTCTTTTGTGTTTGCTTAGATGTAGTGAAACCTAGATGTTAATTATGGGTTGATTGTTTGTTTATAGTTGTTACGGATGATTGTATTCGATGTTAGGCTTAAGAAAACTGGCAGACTTCCATTAGTGACATGCTTGAACGTCTTAAGAAACATGATCAGAGGTTTACTATGATTTTTGGTTGTATTTAATGCGTAGGAGAATTCTAATGATCCCATGTTAGGAGCTTCTAACGGCTCGACATAAGAGTGAAGTAGGATCTTATAGAGTTAGGGAATATTGTACAAGGCCCTACGACTAGTATTAAGGAATACGACCCGTCATCCATGCAATTGTAACAAATTATCAACCTGTAAAAGATATCTAGGGAGTAATGAAACCTAAGTAAACACAACTCTCCCTATCATTGTTCACACCACATTAGTAATTAGATTTATTTTCATTTTTGTTATTTTATTTTGATTGCATCTTTAGTCATTTGGGTTAGTTGGCTAGCAACTAATTCCGCCCACTCTTCCAAAACCCGAGATTTTAATTGCTTTTATAAAATATAAAAAATACAAAAAGAATCATCCCTCACCTCTAGACCTAGTTTTTAGGCTTTCTAATCCTAGCGACACTATTCCTGAGTTGAACGATCAATCCCTCGGTACTTGTCACTATACTATACTACAACGATCAGGTACACTGCCTGGTGGGGGTTGTAAGCTTCTCGAGATCCCTCGAGAGGTAAAGCCTGGTGCGATTCCCACGTATCAGAGCGTGAGAGTTGTATAAAGCTCAATCAACTGTCAAACTTCAGGGAAGTCGAAGACCAACTGAGGAAACACTTTGTAAACTGATTCGGTATCAGTGATTAAAGTATAAGGAATTATAAACAACACGAAAGTCATTGAGATCTGACAAATGTCTCAACGACCTTGAAGACTTATCTCTGAAGAGGAATTTATTCTTTGAAGTATGGACGAAAAACTTCTTGAAAAGATAAGCATAAGGACTTATCAGAAGATGAGAAAAATAAGATTTTAGATACAAAAAGTTGTCAGCACTGGTAAACCAAAAGTACACTTAACCTAGCATATGAGGCACATGCTATTTATCCCAAGTTTGCAAACTACTACAGTAAAACCTCTATAAATTAATAGTGTTGGGATCGAGATATTTTATTAATTTAGCGAGATATTATTATATTGATAAATTAATAATTTATTAATTTAAAGAGATTTTACATATGACCTTTAAACTTCCAAGTCAAATATACTAGTTAGAGATGAAAACTAATTTAGAAAAACAAGTTTCAATTAACAATTTATGAATTCACATTTACAAATTAATTGAATTTGTTAAGTTCATTGTTTTATAATAAGTAAAAAGTTAGTTTCGATGGGACAAATTCTAATTACGTATAGCCTTAATTAAATTAGTTGAATTTGTACAAGTTCCAATTACGTATGCCCTTTATATATATATGAAAATTTTTAGTAATTATTAATTTATAGTTTCGTTGTGACCAATATATATACGCTGGGGGTTCAAAAAATTATTATCTTATTATTTTATCAATTGAGGTTCAAATTTGTACTGGTTCCAAGTTGGGACTGAACAAATTATTAATTTTATCGAAATTATTAATTTTGCGAGTATTAATTTATAAACGTTTTACTGTATACCCATAAACATCCACAATATTTCCCCTCATATTCAAACTAAAGATTGTAACCGAGATAAGTAACAATTATAAACAAACACATACTTAGTATTATACTCCCTCTGTCCCAAAATATAAGTCCGCTTTTGACTTTTCAAAGTCTTTCTCTTCATATTTTGACCGTAATTATTTTTTTTCGTGTTATATAATACTTGATACAAAATATCTAAATGGATTTGCGTTTCAAATGTATTTTCATTGGTATACTTTTCATAAAGTATCATATAGCACATAATAATAATAATAATAATAATAATAATAATAATAATAATAATAATAATAATAATAATAATACATTTGAAATTTTTTTTGGGAAACTTGAGAAGGATACAGTGACCTTACTGAAGCGAATCCGAAAGTTCTCGATGCCCAAGACATTGGAGCACATGCTGCTGCACATATTTTTAGTAGGATTAGCTTTTTTATAGCTAGAGGAGTGAGAGCCCAGTTAGTTTCTCGGCTTCCCACTAACTTGTAAAATCCTATGAGTTTCTAATGAAGTGATAATAATAATAATAATAATAACAACAACGGTCAAAGTCAGAATTTTTTTATTTATTTTATTTTTTTGAAAAGTCAAATATGGACTTATGTTTTGGGATGGAGGGAATAATTAATAAGATCCCCTCTCCAAGGAACGAACTAAGCAAAACTAGCTACCACTAGTCGTTCTAGTATGAGAGCTTCATTTGTCATCAATCGGAATAATGTGCCGTAAGCTATTCCTTACTATTAATAATAAGAATAATTGTGATGTATCCGCTGGTATTCGTTACAACAGATAAAGTATATTCTTCCTTTATTAATAGTAAGGTATCGTCTATGGCTTTAATTTGATGGGTTTGACAAAAGCAAATATCAACGTTTAATTGAATCACCTATACACTTAACGAGTAATTGAATGACTAGGTTAAATTAAATACAATAAAATCACTTATCTTTCATGCAAATGATGTATAATGCCAAACGCGGCAAGATATTTACTGTGAAATAAGTAAGTGGTAACGCCTAACTCCCGTTTTATTTCGGTAAAAAACTACGCTAATAAGTCACATGACAAGATGTGACTGAGTTTACAAGTTCAGGGTACTAAATCGTACTACTAAAATTTTAAGGTAGTAAAAATCCAGATTACCCAAATTTGAGGCAGCAAAATAGTAGCCTACCTTAATTAGTAAACATTGATTCTAACAAAGATTCGAAACGTAGCTCATGTGAAACAGCATATATCACACTTTCGCCTTTAACCCGGCAAAAAACATAAATTTCTTCTCTATTTTCCATGTTTTTCTCTCTCTCCAAACTTATGCTTATGTCTTTTACTCTTTTTCTTTTAAACTAAAACACAGATTCTTTTTTCTATAAAAAAAACATAGATTCTTTTTATATCTCATTATGATTTCATAAAGCATAAGATACTTAGATTTATAACCACATTTTCCCTCACATTCACATATTTATATATAAGTTTTTGTGGGAGGAGCAAGATTTGAGAATGATGAAGAAATCTTGTGAATGGGTTTTGATATTTGTTATGATTGTTTTTTGTGTTTTGGTTAATGGGTTTGATGAGACTGAGTTTCATTTCAATACAAGTGAAGTTATTTCATTATTGGAAGCTTCTTCTGCTGTTGCTGCTCCTAAGCCTCTTCTTGTTGGTCTCACTTTGATTCCAGGAGCTGCTGCTAAAGGAGCTGGTATATATATACTCTTTCTTTATCTATATAAGCCGAAATCATATAAGCTTATATATAGGCTTAAACATATACCACTTTAGTTCTATGTGCATTTTGTGTTGGAATTTGTAAGATTTGATGAACCCAATTGAGATTTAAGTTTTGTATTTACAGATTTGGATGTTCGGTGTAATACTATTAGTAGTTCTAGAATTTGGTGACTGGTTTTTGGATTTAACTTGTTGTCTAAATGCTTATTTTTGTGTCACACAATTTGCTTGATTTACTTGAATGGCTATAATATGTTTTTTATTTACTTGCTTATTAATATGGTGTTGCTTGAGATTGGTTATTATTTCAGCATATACACTTATTGAGTTTTTTGACTCAAATAAGTGCAATTTTGAGTGCGGTGGATGGAGAAACCACTATATGCCGGTTTGTTTTATGCTTTTGTTTTCTTTTGAGCTGTAATAATTGCTTTTCCGTGAAATGATTAAAGGATAAGGTCTAAATCCCGACACCCCCCAAATGTTGTCTTCTCCACCAATTTGCTATAGTTTGTTTTGTTATTTTATTGTGTAATCTGTAAATAATTTCAATTTTCCAACTCCGGCATGTTTTTATTTCTTGAAAGCTTAGTACTTTGTCATTAATTATTGATTTTTACTTGTTTTTGTTTTTGTTTTTTGTTTTTTTTTTGTTTTGGTTTTTTTTGTTTGTTTTTCATCATTACTTCAACTTTCGGCCTAGTGGTTTTGGATTCAAGACTGGACCAAGAAAGCAAACTCTTTTTTGGTTGCCCTTTTCCTATGACTGTCTAATTTCGTGGGTCATGATATAATACTTTATTGTAGTAAATATACATAGATTGAAGCTTATGTAGTAATTACTCTGTAGATGGAGATATAATTAAAGATTTTGTATTATGTTGTTTCACTTTCTACAGTATGTTTGGATGGGACATTACCCGGGTATCATTTGCACCGTGGATTTGAATCGGGTGCAAACAGTTGGCTCATTCAATTGGAGGTTTGTGACAGCTAAATTGATGATGACAAATGGTCCATTCTATAACTAATAATGTCATATACTTGCACAATTTCAACACCTATAATTCTTGATGTTAACCTATGTCTATCCGCTTTACATGTCACTACCATTTTTGTTATTTGAAAAAGATTGTTACTGCTATATTTATTCAGTTCTTCGTTATCTTTTGTCCCTTATATCCATAATTGTAGTGTTTTTGTTAAAAACAATACTAATATATAACTAAAAAATTATTTCTTAAATTTAACTATTTGTTTCAATTTGTTTATTTTACTCAGTTAATGACTTGCAATTTATTTTCAATTTAGTGCAATATATTTTCTATAAACAAAAATAGCAAAATGTTGATCATTGTAAGTTTGGTTACAACATTTAAGTACAGTTAAACCACTAGATTTGTCGAATTAGTAAGTCGGTAAGCAACTTTGAACGCTATCATACTACTGTCTTGATATTATCCTTCGTACTTAACTCCATGGTCTTGCTGGTTAATGGTTATTATAGGAGATTTATTGAGGGTTTTTCCTCAATTGCCAAACCTTTATCACCTTTGATATATTCATATGCTTGAACAACTAGTTTATTATTGTCATTCTTTTATATATGTATATGATCCTGGATTGTCATGTGATCATCGATATCATACTTTATACTGCTGTACTTCTAAACTAAATATATATAGCATTATATTACAGGGGGGAGGATGGTGTAACACTATCAGATCATGTGTTTACCGTAAAACAACAAGGCGTGGATCATCAAATAATTTTGAGAAACAATTGGCGTTCACAGGAATTCTGAGCAATAAGCCTGAAGAAAATCCAGGTACCCTCTCAAACCAACATTTATATAGAGGCATTAGGAGAGACGACAAAATGGGCAGGTTGTGTAATGGGCAATATTGTTTTGGGATAAAATGGCTAATTTTCTTGTAGGGGTCAGGCTGGGTTGACACAAGACATTTGTTTGTCCATATTCAAGTTTTTATCAGCAATTACGGTGTCATAATTGCAACAGTTGTATTAAATTTATAATAATTTTCTATTTTGAAAAAAAAATGGTAGATTTTTGCATTGATATTACTTTTTCGTCGATTTTTACCCCTTATACCCACTTGACCATTTTATTTGTTAGCTTAAACATTCGATTTGTTAAAGATAGAACATAAATCGAATTGACCTGTTGATTTGTATTAGGATTGTGACTGTCACCTACAGAATTTTGCTTCATTTCTTGCTATCGTTTGTTTGAATTCACTTTCTTGATCAGATTTTTTCAACTGGAATCGAGTAAAAGTTCGTTATTGTGATGGGGCCTCGTTTGCTGGGGACTCAGAAGATAAGGTGCATTATCAGCATTCAGTCACCATCACTCTCAGTTTGTTTGTACACCACTAACGTTTATTATATTGGTAATAGGCTAATAACCTACAATTTAGAGGACAAAAAATATGGTTGGCAGCTATGGAAGACTTGATGTCAAAAGGGATGAAAAATGCTGACCAGGTATTCTTCAATCAATCATCTTTTCTCAATGGTTTTCCGTAAAATATTAGTTTACAATGATATATTCATGTGATTTCAGGCGCTTCTTTCTGGTTGCTCAGCGGGTGGTCTGGCATCTATTTTACACTGTGATGAGTTTGGCTCCTTATTCCCAAAAAGTACTAGAGTCAAATGTTTAGCTGATGCTGGAATGTTTATGGATGCGTAAGATTGACATCTTTTTGCTGTACTGAATTCATCCTTTTTGTTTTTCTGATGGCATTTTATAATTTCATTTTGCTTTGTTAATTTTAGTTTTTATTTTTTTTCTTGAAATTATAGGACTGATGTAGGTGGTGGGCATACACTAAGGAACATGTATGAAGGTGTTGTTACTTTGCAGGTACTTTTATCAACATTTAGTCTCACTTCAAAGATATTTTGTGAGAGGAAATCTGCCAATATTAATTAATAATTACTAATGTACATATAAGTATACTTTCGCATGGAACTCACCGGAAAGGAAACCGTTGCATTTCTCTATGGGGCAGATGGAGTAATAAGGGTTGTTTGGATGTGCGTTTAAACCAAATATCACAATAATCAGTTTTGAGTCTTTGGGTAGTGGTTATAATTATGGAGAAACATGTAAGAAGTTGTTGTACAGAAAATGATTATTGACATGACTGTATAATTACCTCTAACTTTACTCATCTGGATATGTAAATATAAATGAGTTTTAAGTCCAGTCCATGAGTATGGAATGTTCAATGTTTAGATTATTATGAACTGGTGACTGAAGTATGTTGTAAACCTTTTCAACAGGGGGTTGCTAAAAACTTGTCACCGGCGTGCACGAGTAAGCTCAACCCAACTTCGGTAAGTAATCAAAATAATACATCTGATGGGTAGACGTGGCATTTTTAACAATTATTTTTATTATAATTTATCCGTGACTGGTCAAATGGGTAAACTTTAATAATGTTGGTTAAAATGAAACGGCTCAAATGGGTTGAATGGATCGAAAGTGACTCTCATTTATATTTATATAAAAAACAAATCATAAGTAACTTAACAAAAGTGCATGGTAAAAGAAGCTAAACATGTCGGTGGGTCAACCGACCCGGCTCATTTTGGCCTTATTTAAAAATTCACCCATTCTTACCTGTTACCAGACCAGCCTGTACCCATTTCACCACCTCTACAATATCAATGCTTGTTTTTATTATTGTAACACTTGTTTCTTTTCAGTGTTTCTTTCCGCAGAACATTGTTCCCCACATCAAAACCCCTATGTTTATTCTAAATGCGGCATATGATTCTTGGCAGGTAAATAATTAGCTCTAGTTTTTATCGACATTTATTTATTTATTTTTTAATTTTCAATATGATGTGTTTTCAGGTCGTTTCCAGCTTATCAACTCCAGCAGCTGATCCCAATGGTGATTGGAAGGCATGCCGCAACAACCCTGGCAATTGTTCACCATCACAAATTAACTTTTTTCAAGGTATCTTCTCAATCATGCCATTGTCATTAACTTTCACACACACACACACACACACACACACACACACACACACACACACACACACACACACACACACGCACGCACGCACACTAGAATGTGATTCATTGACTATTAGTATCCATGCTGTTTGTTTTGAACAGATTTCAGAAATCAGATGCTGAATGCACTTAAAGAATTCTCTACCTCCAAAGAAAACGGATTGTTTGTAAATTCTTGTTTTGCGCATTGTCAGACAGAAAGGCAGGATACATGGTTTGCAGATGATTCTCCTGTTATTAATAACAAGGTATGTCCGTCTCTTTTTGTACTCTTCACAACGTGTTTAGTCGGTAAATAATCTTCAAGGAGGTGCTTGGATGTGCGTATTGAAAGTGCTTATTAGTTATTACAATTTATTCATGTGGACACAATTCTATGAGCTCTAAAATACATGGATATAGAATATAATGGTAATTATGGTGTGTGATGCAGGCGATAGCATTGGCTGTGGGAGACTGGTTTTTTGATAGATCTAGTGTGAAAGAAACCGACTGCCCGTATCCATGTGACAAAAGTTGTCACAATCTGCTATTCAGATCATAAAGATACAACATATCATCATTTGATATTAGCATTTGAATAAAAATGCAATTCCTACAATTTTGCAAAAGCAGAAGTGGGGTTTATAATTTATTATCAAGAAAATGTGTGTTGTAACAGTAATGCAAAGTATGTTGATGATTATTATTTGGAACTCTTTTTTCTTTACTATAACAGTAAAGGAAAGTATGTTTTTTGAGTGGCTCTAGTCAACAAAGTAATTTAATACCAATACCAACTAGTAGCTGTTTTGGTGACAATTCCCAGGGTCTCTTGTTTGTACAAAGGTGGTGAAATAGTTGGGTTGTATGGGTCGGGTAATGGTTTATTTTATAACCGAAAACCATTTCGTATATGAAGCCCTAGTAGGACAAAGAATATTAGTAAGAGTAGTACGTGTGAATTTAAGGTAATCGGGTGTGTAGATCCTACTGAACCAGTCCTAATTTATAACTTTCATATTTAACAGATGTGACAAAAAATATCATGTCATAACAGAGCAATACTTAAACGAACTTGTTCACGAAATATAAGATTGCCTACTGTCTCGTTTTAATTAAGATCCCCATAATCTTATATTCAAACATGTCAAACAACTAAAACATATGACACAAACAACTGTTCTTGCGCAACTATAAAGCTCTAGAGAATATGTAATTCTGTTCATAACAGCTATACATACCTTTATCCTAATCAGGTTTACATCAGCTTTCAAGTGTTCGGCACTCTCATGAATTACTAGATATGGAGCAATTTGTGTTGCACACACTTATTTATTGTCACGATACAAATTCACGGGGGGGGGGGGGGGGGGGGGGGGGTTTGTTTGTTGGGCTTCTATAGGAAATTTGAAAAGCCAGTTTGCTCATTTTTCTTCTTGCTTATGAGCTTATTGATTTGGGCTTATGAACTTAAAAATGATATAACTACATGTTGATAACCCCATAGGACACAACTAGAGTACTAGACGAGTACCCGTGCATAGCAACGAGATTTTATAGCGGCAGATAGTTATAGTGATATTTTGGTTACTGAAAACACTTAATCAACTTGTTTTCACATGTAGATTTTAATCAACTTGTTGAATACGTGAGGAAATGTTTTGTATAAATGACATATTTAGGTGGCGTTTAGTTGGAAAACATTTTCTTTCATTTCCTATTTCTTGTTTTATAGGAAAAGGGATGGGAGTTTGATTTTCACAAAACAATGGAAAATTTAGGAAACGTGTTTAGTCTGAGAAACATGTGTTTGTGTTTTCCATTTTCCAAAACTAGAATACATGTTTAAGTGTTGTTTTTTTATATCTCAATTCGGGGGGGGGGGGGGGGGGGGGGGGGGGGGGGGGTTGTGTTGGTTTGTTTGTTGGGCTTCTATAGGAAATTTGAAAAGCCAGTTTGCTCATTTTTCTTCTTGCTTATGAGCTTATTGATTTGGGCTTATGAACTTAAAAATGATATAACTTCATGTTGATAAGCTCATAAGACACAACTAGACTACTAGACAAGTACCCGTGCATAGCAACGAGATTTTATAGCGGCATATAGTTATAGTGATATTTTGGTTACTGAAAACACTTAATCAACTTGTTTTCACATGTAGGTTTTAATCAACTTGTTGAATCCGTGAGGAAATGTTTTGTATAAATGACATATTTAGGTGGCGTTTAGTTGGAAAACATTTTCTTTCATTTCTTATTTCTTGTTTTGTAGGAAAAGGGAGGGGAGTTTGATTTCCACAAAACAATGGAAAATTTAGGAAACGTGTTTAATCTGAGAAACATGTGTTTGTGTTTTCCATTTTGCAAAACTAGAATACATGTTTAAGTGTTGTTTTTTTATATCTTAATTCACTATTTGCCTTATTAATATTACTAGCCTTAGGCCCGCCCCGATGGGGCGCTAGCCTTAAGTCTTGTTATTAAAAATAAAAATGTTTTACATGTATTCTATAAAAAATATATACATAATCCGTAAATGCATAATCTTGGCAGACATAAAAGTTGTCATACAATGGATATCTGTAAATAAAAAATTGAGTAAAGCTAAATAACATTGGGTGTATTATTTACAAAAAGTAAAAATCTACAATCAAAAAGTCAAAAATAATTACAGCCTGTGAAGTACTTCTTTATACACAACGTTTGTTGTGTGACTGCAGTAGTTGTCATATTTGTCGTAGCATAACACTTTGAAGTCATACACGGTATTTTTTAAAGGATTAACCATTGAGGCATTTGATATCCTAAGGACATAACCAAAAAGTTATAATATCTTCAAACTTTCAAAGTATTACTCGTACAACTAATATGTAACAATAAACCAACTTTTAAAAATCCATAGAAAATAACATATGTGAAGTATGAGTATCATGTATTAAAGCAAAAGCAAAAGTAAAAGGTAATTCTTTAAATGCTAACACCACACGCAAACAATTACTTTCATCTTACATGTTTTCATCAATTCATGCCAAAATATAATAATCAATATTCAGACAACTAAAAATTATGCGTTTAACAATAATCTTCAATTTAGCTCACAAGTCTTAACTAACACAGTAGGAGCAGATCATTAAGCAACCAAACCCGAATTTCACCCTATCCTTTAGCTACTGTTTCATATTCCAAACCAATTAAGAAAGATAAGCTTATAACGATTTTAGCTACTTTTAACCTCATCACAATTAACCAAACTGAATAATTTCTGAAATGTTTATTAGGATCAATTCTTAGAGCTCTTTGATTAAAAGGTAATAATGACTATTGTCATTTCTAATTCCGGCATGTTACCTATCATGAACATAATCTGCTGCATTCTAAAATTTTACTCGTATTTATTAGTGAGAATTTGCTTATGAAGCATTCATTAGGCTGTTCATAAACTTCCATGTTGACGTCCCACTTACATGATATGAGGATGTGATCCAAGCCGGGTCACATCTACTTGATGCATAGTTAAATAAAGACATCAATATAAAACTAAACTATCAACAACAATAATCATACCCACTACCATTTGTAAAGCTAATGCCCTCTATGAGGGTGTTCAGGCCTGCTTTTTTTTTTTTGTGCCTATATGCTTACTTCTAAGTAGATAAGTAGATTGAAGTGCTTATATAATCCAAACTGCTTTTGATGTCAGCTTATTTTGGGGCAAAATAAGGACGTTGAATGAGCTGGTACAACTTGAGAGATGCTTAGTCCAAAGAGCTTTATGAAACTAAAATTACAAATAATCTTTGGACATTTAAACTATACTTATATTTAACAGTCCTCAAAACCAATATTTTCTTCTTACTGGTATTTGGATATGCTATTTACGTAATGACTTAAAGGTAAAAACAAATAAGCATTTATAAAAGTAAAGACAACCTGAATTCAAATGATCATAGTAATCACTGAGTTGATTAAACATAAAGGATAATCCAAATATATGATCAACTTAAATATTTTGGTATAGCATTAGTCCAAATGATAATCCAAATATCGCTTATTAATATTGTAGTTTATTATGCTATTGTCCTAAGGATTTATAGGAGCGCATTGCACATACACTGAAGGTC
This sequence comes from Artemisia argyi, assembly GCA_030686995.1. NCBI lineage: Eukaryota > Viridiplantae > Streptophyta > Magnoliopsida > Asterales > Asteraceae > Artemisia > Artemisia argyi. The sequence continues at coordinate 78,349,591 of CM060678.1, read as the reverse complement.
GATGAAGTAAAAGGAAATGAATCAAATGATATGTAAGGAGTTTTACCTGGATGAGAAGGTTATTGGTTGTTACTGCAATACACGGATTATGACTTTTTAGAGATTATATTGTAACCGTTCTCACAGGTATCATATATTTGGGAATCAAAGTGACGGCATCCAGCAATGTTTATCTCATATTCATCGCCTTGAAATACAATAAGTTTTCAAACTTTAATATTTATATACCGAATAGTTACATTCATACCAATCAATAGAAAATAAGTCTTGAACATAATAATTTCATTGAAAGAACATAACTTACGACACATAGCACTACCAAAGGTCTTGCACAATCTATAGCATACAACATCAACAAAAATTGCTAACCATGTTAAAAAACCAAATCCAGGTTCTATAATACTTCAAATCTATATACCCCAGTAGAACAAAAATATTAACAAAAGCCTAGTATCAAAATATGGATTTCATATCAGTTACAACAAAGCTAATTTCGCAAAACATTGATTTACCTTAAAATAATTAGAATTATCCATTCACACAAACATATGATAATCTTATTACATTAAGATAATTCAAAATCACATATTTGTAAAACACGCAATGTTATTTTAAACAATTAAAGTATTATTGAGAAATTTTTAGGGTTCATATTTTGTAACGATCAATTATATTCGGGGGATAATTTTATTACTGTGTAGTGTGTACAAATCATCAAGCAAAAACAAAATTAGGAAAAATCATGGATTATACAAATGGGTAAATTAATCATAGACAAAATACTGAAAAATCAATAAAATCGAAAAATAATTACCTTGTGGATATACAATTTCCCATAATTTAATTTTGTCCCAAAAATTAGGGTTCCTTCAACTCAAACAAATTATTGTTGAACGATTATTGATTTGAGGCTAGGAATCGTTCCCCAAAAAATGTAAATGGAAGATTTAATAACCACGTTCATGATATTTATCATCATATATAAAATCGGGAGATTCATTGTTTCTAACGAAACCTTGTTTGGGATTGATTTTTATTCTAACGATTATTCTATTCATAACCATATTTTGTTCGATTGATTTATGGAAGTATGTTTTTCGATTGGGTAAGCAAATTGGGGGTTTCATTGTTTTTGTGATAAGTATGTTGATTGATCTACCGAGTATGGTAAATGTGTGTGTTTTTTTGTTTGCATTAATTAAATGGCTGAAAATGCATAAGGTCCATTGGATCAATTTTAATTTTCAGGTGTCATTATCCTGGAGTTTTGGGCAAAGGCTTGCTTGGGAAAGCTTGTTTTATATAGTGGGAGATTAAAACATCTTCAAAACACAAAAACAAATAGTATAAACAAACCAACTAAATTATAAAATAACTAAAAAAATCTAATACGAGAAAATAAAGAATTAAAAAGTAGAATATAACATCAAATAACGTTTTCGTCAGTTTTTTTACGTTTTTGGCCGATTTTTAACGTTTTTATCCGTTTTTGTTACGTTTTCGTCTATGTTTTTATTGTTTTTTATTTTAAGTTTTCGTCTGGTTTTTTACGATTTAATCGTTTTTTTTTATATTTTTGTCGGAATTTTTTTTAAGTTTTCATCTGTTTTTTTAAGTTTTCGTCTGCTTTTTTTACGTTTTCGTCCATTTTTTTACGTTTTTGTCCATTTTTGTACGTTTTCATCTGTTTTTTATGTTATCGCCCGTGTCTTTATGTTTTCGGCTGTTTTTTTTTATGTTTTTGTCATATTCTTTTACATTTTTGTCCACTTTTAATGTTTCCGTCCGTTTTTTTTTTTTATGTTTTTTACGTTTCCGTTCGATTTTTATGTTTCGTCCTTTTTTTACGTTTTTGTCAGATTTTTTATGTTTTCGTACGTTTTTTACCTTTTCTTCAGATTTTTTACGTTTTCGTCTGATTTTTTACGTTTTCGTTCATTTTTTTTACGTTTTCGTCTGTTTTTTACGTTTTCGTCAGATTTTTTATGTTTTTGTCCATTTTTTAATGTTTTCATTTTTTTATGATTTCTTCCGATTTTTACGTTTTCTTCCGATTTTAACGTTATCTTCCGATTTTTTACGTTTTCTTCTGTTTTCGTCTGATTTTTACGTTTTCATCTTTTATTTACGTTTTCATCTTTATTTATGTTTTTAGGTTTCGTCTAACAAAAACGTAAAAAAACAGACGAAAATGTAAATAAACGTAAAAAATGGATGAAAAGTAAAAAAAACATAAAAGAATGGACGAAAAGGTAAGAAAACACAATAAAACAAGCGAAAACGTAAGAAAACAGACGAAAATATAAGAAACCTCACGAAAACGTAAAAAATTAGAGGAAAATGGATGACAACATAAGGAAACGTACGAAAACGTTAAAGAACGGACAAAAACGTAAAAACAAGACGAAAATGTAAAAAAATAGACAAAAACGTAACAAATCGGACAAAAACGTAAAAAAACAGACGAAAACAAAAAAAAATCGGACGAAAACGTAAAAATCTGACAAAAACAAAAAAAAAAACAGAAGAAAACGTGAAAAAACAGACAAAATATAAAAAATCGGATGAAAACATAAAAAAACAGATGAAAACGTAAAAAATTTGACGAAAACATAAAAATGGACAAAAACTTAAAAAATCAGACGAAAACGTAAAAAAATCAGACGAAAACAAACTTAAAAATCTGACAAAAACGTAAAAAAATGGATGAAAACGTAAAAGATCTGACAAAAACGTAAAAAATGGACGAAAACTAAAAAATCTGAGAAAAACGTAAAAAAGAAAATGAAAATGTAAAAAACCGGACGAAAACGTAAAAAATTAGACAAAAATGGATGACAACGTAAGGAAGCGTACGAAAACGTTAAAAACGGACAAAAACGTAAAAAATCAGACGAAAACGTAAAAAAAGACAAAAACGTGACAAATCGGATGAAAACGTAAAAAAAGATGAAAATGGGATAAAAACGTAAAAAACGGACGAAAACGTAAAAAATCATATGAAAACGTAAAAAACAGACGAAACATAAAAAATCAGAAGAAAAGGTAGAAAATCTGACGAAAACGTAAAAAATGTGACGAAAACATAAAAATTCTGACGAAAATGAGAAAAACGGATAAAAACGTAAAAAAACGGACGAATACGTAAATAATTTGATGAAAACATAAAAAATCGGATGAAAATATAAAAAATCTGATGAAAACGTAAGAAACTGACGAAAACGTAACAAATCAAACGAAAATAAAAAAAATCTGACTAGAACGTAAAAAGATGGACGAAAACATAAAAAATCAGACAAAAACGTAAAAAATATGACGAAAACGTAAAAAACGAACGGAAATGTAAAAAATCAGACGAAAACGTTAAAAATTGGACGAAAATGTAAAAAATCGGACGAAAACGTAAAAAATCTGACGAAAACGTAAAAAATGGACGAAAATGTAAAAAATCTGGCCAAAACGTAAAAAAGGACGAAAACGTAAAAAATCGGATGAAAACATAAAAAATCTGACGAAAACGTAGAAAAACGGACAAAAACGTAAAAAGTCAGACGAAAACGTAAAAAATCGGGCGAAAACGTAAAAAATCTGATGAAAACGTAATAAATGGATGAAATCATAAAAAATCTGACAAAAACGTAAATAATCTAACGAAAATGTAAAAAAATGGACGAAAACGTAAAAAATTATCGAAAACGTAAAAAATCGAACGAAAATGGGTTGGGTGTATTTTAAAGGAAAATAGGTGAAAAAAAAGTGTTTTATAGTTTTGTGTATTAAATTTGGAAATTGAAATTTTGTGTTTTGTAGAGAATTTTATTGGACAACACTAATTTGAACGCGATCTCTATTTTTTTTTCCTCAAAACATTTTGTGAAAAATAATGGTGTTTTCACTCAACTAAACGCACCCTTAAGTTCTTTATGTGGACTTAATGCAGAGTAAATCTACATAACCAAATAGTTGTCAAAAGTATCTATATTACTGGTTTTTATTTTCGTGGAAAACTGGTTTGACCCGGTTATTGAATCGGTGACCCGACGACTTGACCAGGTCGATTCGGAAACCGGGTTTTAAAAAATTGGTAAAAGATCTGAAGTCAAACTTATAAACAAAATCGGTGAAATCAGCACATTTTTTTATGAGCTTATTTTGTAAATAAAAAATAATACGACACATATGATTATGAACAATATGATATTTGTGTTTATATCAAGTAACATCAGAAGTCATGATAGTTGCCTCTTCAAACTGATGTTTATATCAAGTAACCAAAACTATCTTAACATTTGCTTGCATCCTGTTATTCTACAAATAATTATGACGTTCATTTATTCATTCTTAAAAAAGTTATCGTATAAGAAATAATGATACGAAACAGTATATAAGATTAACAAAATCTATAACATTTACATAATATTTTATGAATCCATGATGATGATCTCCATGCTGATGATTCAAAGCTTGATGTATATTGGTTGCCTCCACGTTCACAAAATACAAACACGAAGTATGATATTATCTTGAAAAGATGACAAATTAGAAATGAATCGATTATCGTACTTGGCCATTTGTGAGTTTGAGGATGAATGTATAGGCAGATTAGTATTAAGGGTGTATAGCGTTTGATGTTATGCATGTGAATGATAGCCGGACTAGTCCGTATCAAAGTTGCCAAAAGACTTCTCTTACAAATATAACATGTTAATTTAAATATATAAAAGTTTGTTATAATTGATTTATTGAGATCATTTAAATACGTGAACGCATACAATATGTTAGTATATCATACCATCATATCATTTATTTAAATTGATGCGTTTTCTTAAAATAGATGTCGTTAAAACCATCACAATAAAAGCTAAAAAAAATAAAAGAGCTACAAAATTAAAAGCCATTGACTTGGCACAAAAGCTTGTATGAGAAGTTAGTATTGTCAAACAATTAGCATGCAACGTTTCCATAAAAATTTTCCTTAATTAGTTTTAAGTTAACGATTAACGAGTAAATGTGTTGCCGTGTTTCGGTACTATTAAACTGATTTGTGTGATATGTGTTACATGTCAAATCGTGTGTTTTCAAAGTTGCCTATAGTATGTTTCAAGATTAAGGAATTAAGCAAAACTACATACACCTATTATATATAGTATTGATAATTAAGCTTATTTGCTTTTCAGTTTTTACATAAGCTTTAAGCCTAACATATAAGCTAACAAAAAAATTCCCTTTATATTCATTTTATATCTAAATATTTTAAGATATTTAACACCCTTATTCATTTAACATCTAAATATTTTTGGATATCTAACATCAGTATCATTTTAGATGTAGCATTGCTCTTTAGAACATAGATATAGTAGCATGCTTTTTATACATGTAAAAACAGAAATTAGTATTCCACTGTATACAAAAATAGAAACTGGCTTACTAGAAACTCTAGTGTTGGGACAATCCAGAGCCTGATAATCTCCTGTATAGGATTTAAATGAAAAACATCCTAAGTATAGAACAAGTTCCTCAATGTAAGAAAGCATTCAGGGAGTCATCCTCAAGAATATCTTCAAAGTCTGAAAGAAAGACTCATCACAGCATAAGGCGGATCTCAGAGAGTGAAAACAAGGACCAAGATCAGGATGATGTAGTCAGTGAGTGATGACAATAACTCACTAGTACCTTGAAGCAGGTAAACTTATCATTTATTGACTTATTTTTTTTTGAGGTGTAGATGATATTGATATAAAAAAACTGTATTTTTTTAGTTTTTTTTTAATTGTTGAAATAGATATTCTCACGGCACAAATAGGATATATGTGTTTTAGGTAGTAAATATAACTTACTAAGAATAATCTGTCATTTGACTACAATATTCAAAATGGGTAGGCCTGAGTTTATATGATGTAAATGTTGCTGGCTTTTGATCTAAAATGGTTGTTCTATACATGTTTGATGTAGGAAAGAGCACTATTGAATCCCATTGGTAACTTAGAAGTAACTGGTGCATATGAAGATACTTTGACCAAGCTTGGCCACAAACTTAAGTATGTGGTTTCACAGGTGAAAATATTCTACAATCGTATACCTACTTGCATCAATGGGCATTGTACTTTATTCGTGATGGTTTTCACACTGTCTAATTACGATATATCAATTGTATGCTGCTTCATGAAATGGGTAGGCAATGTTTGGTAGACTTGCTTCCTGTTACTATATTCTTTGGCGACATTGAATTATCTGATTACAAAAGGTCAGGGGGAAGTTGCCAAACTTGGCTTGAGGTATGTTTTGTCCATTCATTTTTGATGAACTTATGAACTAATGTGTAGGTACCCAAACCCAAAGATAAACATGGAACGGGAACGATTGAGGATCTGTGTTACAATAGGGGAATTGTTGCAAGAAAACCCTCATTACCAAAAGTTATATGAGATCTGATTACAAAAACCTAATGACAAAGGCTTAAAATGCTACTGTAATATTTAGCTACATATGTAGAATGTTGGGTCACGGTTGTCCGCTACTGTCTCAGAAATTGATATAAAAAAGCATGGTATTTCAATAAATGTCGTACGTGTAAGCATAAAATATTCGAACAATACCCGCACATACACTGCCAAGGTTCAACCTCAGACACTACACCTAAATACAGGTAACATTACAAATATTGCAAACATATTTAGTAGATACATAATAGTAAACCGTTTTGCAATTTTTCCAGGCCACTATAATATTTTATCTACAACCTGCTTTTAGCTATTATTTTAAAGCATGAATTACTGATGACACTGGAAGGCTACCCATTAACGTGTTTCAGTGACGAAGCTCATACGCTGTGTTGGGAATTACACTAACAGTTACCACTGATGAGCATGGAGATTACAACTGCTGAAGAATGCACTAGCAGTGGAAACACATTACCATTGCTAGTACATATTATTACCACTGCTACAGGATAATTGTTAAGAAACGTGTGTATAGATAAGTATAGAAAAGATCTTGTGTATATTCTATTATTCTATGCTTATACTTATCTTGTAAAGGACTTCTTGTGTCCTATAAAAGGAGGTCCTAGGTTTAGGTTTATACACGTATCAATTCATAGAGCTTCAAGGTGTAACCCTAGTGATATTCTAGATCACTCGTATTATTATTAATAATAATATTGGAGCTAATAATTTGGTTAAGCATTATGTGTTCATTCATATACAACTCACAATCAAACTTATATACAAACCTTCTAAGTATTAATAAGTATATTCCGCATACTTGTTAGTATCATTCAAAGTATCACTATAACACAAGTCGTGTGTTTAGATCCATCAAGTGGTATCAGAGCCAGGTTACTGATACTTTGAGTTAGAAGATCCGAAGTTTACTCATTTTCACAAGATTCAATGGAGATGGAGAACAGTCAGTCCAACATTGCTGCTAAGCTTCCTAACCTTAAACTGAATGATTATGAGATGTGGAGGATAATAATTGAACAGTTCTTTTTGGTGCAAGATTATGCACTTTGGGAAATCATTATGTATGGAGACTCTTTCAAGCCAAGTACTTCCACAGAAACTATTGATGGCAAGGAAGTGCATAAGGTGAATATAGGTCCAGTTACATATGATGAGAGACTCCAGAATAAGAATGATCTGAAAGTTAGAAGTTTGTTGCTTATGACCCTTCGTAGGGATCAGATCTTAGCTTTCAGTAAGTACAAGATTGCAAAGATTTTATTTGAAGAGATCTGCAATGTTTTTGGTGGTAATGATTCTACCAAGAAGACTCAGAAGACCTTGTTGAAACAAACTTATGAAAATTTTTGTTCAACAAGTAATGAATCTATTGACAGCATCTTCACCAGGCTTCAAAAGATTGTAACACAACTCACAGTGTTTGGAATTGAGGTGGAAAGGGAAGACCTAAATTTGAAGTTCTTAAGAAGTCTATCTCCTGAGTTTCATACCAATGTTGCAGTTTGAGAAGACAAGCCTGAATTAGAAAATATGAAGCTTAATGATCTGTACAATAACTTTAAAGTTATTGAACAAAGGTTGAAGAAGGCTGGTAAGCTAAGTACAAGTTCAGGGAACTTAGCTCTTATCTCATCATCTGTGGTTGATGATTCTGATGCTGATAGTGATGATGAAGAAGATGCTGCTCACATTGCTGTTTCCACTGGCAGTGCAAGTGTTACCACTGCTAGTTCTAAGAAACAGATTGCTGGTCTTGGAGATTCTACTTTCTATGCCTATCTCTCAAGTCAAGTAAATGGTTCACTTCTGACACATGAAGACTTGGATCAAGTTGATGCAGATGACATGGAAGAGATGGATATCAAATGGCAAGTTGCATTGCTAAGTTTAAAGGCAAATAAATTCTGGAAGAGGACTGGGAGGAAGATCATTATCAATGGTAATGAGACTGCAGGTTTTGATAAGAAGAAGGTGGAGTGTTACAACTGTCACAAGATGGGGCACTTTGCCAGGGAATGCATGAAGCCAAAGAAGCCAGATAATAGATCTACTTGGTACAAGCAGGATAAGAAGAAAGAGCCTACAGTTGAAGAACCAAAGGTGTTGTTGGCCATTGATGGTGTAAGCTATGATTGGAGCTATATGGCTGATGAAGAAGAAGCAGCTGAGGAATCTGCAATGATTGCAACTGAAATTGCTATTATGGCCTTTTCTGACTCTGAGGTACATTCAAATAATGGTTGTTCTAAATCTTGTAATGCTTTAAAAGAATATGAAAATCTAAAAGAGAAATATGATGAACAGAGGTTAGAGCTAAATCAAACTAGTTATAATCTAGCTAATCATAAAAGAGGTCTTGCTGTTTTAGAAGCACATATAGAACACTATAGATCTAATGAATCTAAGTTTAGTGATGATATTGTTGTTTTAAGAAGAGACTTAGATTATAAAATAGCTGTGAATGAGGCTCTTAAAGAAGAGTTAGAGAAGATTAAAAAGGCCAATGAAAACATACAGATAACTTGTAATACACTAGATCATCAATCTAAGTGCATTGACAAAATTTGGGAGGCACAAGTTGTTAGTAAAGTCAAATCAGGTGTAGGATACAAATCTGTTCCACCACCTCTAAGAGGTGTTCCATCACCTCCTAGTATTGACTTAGCACATACAGGGTTAGAAGAGTTTCAGGAACCAACCATGACCTATGGCCCTAAGTTTGTCAAAGAAGTTACTAATGAAAAGGTTAAGGTTGAGGCTGATGTATTTGAAAGTGCTAGTGATTCATCTCTTAAGGATGAATGTGTGAAAGTTGAGACTAAAACTAGTGTTCCTGAGGTAGTTAAAGTGGAAGTTAAAAAATGTATTCCTGAAGTTGTTAAGGTTGAAAAAGAAAAGCATAGGAAACAAGCTAATCCTACTAGGCCCACAACCAAATATGCTGAGATGTATAAAAATAAATCATCAACTCCTAGGGGTAACAAGAGGAGTTGGAATCATGTAAAATCTCAACAACTTGGTAGTGATTTTGAGTTTAACAACAAACCATGCCACATTTGTGGTAGTTTTGAACACCTTCATGCTTACTGTAACTATCACAAGGGCAGAAGGGAAGTTTTTGGGAATACCAGGGTGAATGAAAACAATGTTAATAAAAATACTCACCCAAATCCACTAAGTAAAATGATTCCCAGGGCTGTTCTACTAAATTCTGGCATCAAATCTTTTTCCACTGCCAGAAAAGTAAACAGAGTTTACCCAAAGTCACCTGTTAAAAGTGCAAAACCCATTACAACCTTTGTTAAATCTGCACAAACAGGCAATAAGGCTTTTTATGAAAAAAAGGTTTACTATAGCCATAAGTGGGCACGAAAAACAAAAGTTTCAATGCCAGCAGTTGCCACTGCTAAGTCAGCAGTTGCCACTGCTAGACCAAAAGTTTCCACTGGTGGTTCAGTAAACAAAAATGGGGTAAAATTGGGTAATGCTATGAATGCCTCATCACGTTGGGAATGGAAACCAAAAGGGATTAACACCTCAGTCAATCCCAATGGTGTATCAATGACCTTTAACAAATATAACTATATTGATACACAAGGTAGATCCAAGTCATTTGTGGCTTGGGTCCCCAAAAGGAACTAATTCCTTTATTTTATGTGCAGGGACATTCAAAGCCTAAAGAAGATCAAGGATATTCAGATAGTGGATGTTCTAGGCACATGACTGGCAACAAAGCCTATCCCTCAGACTTTAAACCTTTTGATGGGCAATTTGTCAGCTTTGGAGGAGGAATTGGTGGCAAAGTTTCTGGCAAAGGAACTATCAAGGCTGGAAACTTGGATTTTGAGAATGTGTATTATGTGAAAGAACTCAAATACAACTTATTCAGTGTGTCACAGATGTGTGACAAGAAGCACAGAGTTCTTTTCTTAGAAGAATGAATGCTTGTTTTTCTGTTTTCTATCATAAGTGGAACCTAAAGAATTTGCAAAAAGCACTGGAACAATCAAGTTGGGTGGAGGCTATGCAAGAGGAATTGCTCCAATTCAAGATTCAAAATGTTTGGGTTCTTTGTGATCTACCTGATGGTATGCAGGTTATTGGTACAAAATGGGTCTTCAGAAACAAGAAGGATGAAAGAGGCATTGTTATCAGGAATAAAGATAGACTAGTTGCTCAAGGATACACTCAAGAAGAGGGCATTGACTATGAAGAAGTGTTTGCTCCTGTTGCAAGGATTGAGGCTATTAGATTGTTCCTGACATATGCATCTTTTATGGGCTTTACTGTATATCAAATGGATGTCAAGAGTGCTTTTCTTTATGGAAAGATTGATGAGGAGGTTTATGTTTCACAACCTCCAGGATTTGAAGATCCTGAACATCCTAATTAAGTCTATAAAGTGGTCAAGGCTCCTTATGGCTTACATCAAGCTCCAAGAAAATGGTATGAAACCCTTGCTGCTTATCTATTGAATAATGGGTTTCATAGAGGGAAGATTGATCAGACTTTGTTCATCAAGAAAGACAAAAATGATATCTTGTTGGTTCAAGTTTATGTTGATGATATTATTTTTAGCTCCACAAAGCCATAGATGTGCAAAGAATTTAAGAAGCTGATGAAGGATGAGTTTCAAATGAGTTCTATGGGGGAACTCACTTTCTTTTTGGGACTTCAAGTACAACAAAGACAAGATGGAATCTTTATCAGTCAAGATAAATATGTGGCTGAAATTATTAAAAAGTTTCATTTTACTGATGCCAAGCCTTCAAGCACTCCTGCTGATAAAACTACACATCTTCTCTTGAAGGATAATAGTGGAGAAGAAGTGGATGTTCACGCTTATAGATCAATGATTGGTTCTTTGATGTATCTTACATCATCTAGACCAGACATTATGTTTGCTGTGTGTGCTTGTGCAAGGTATCAAGTCACTCCAAAGACATCACACTTGACTGCAGTGGAGAAGATTTTCAGATATTTGAAGACATATCCTAATCTAGGATTGTGGTATCCAAGGGAATCTCCTATGGAATTGGTTACCTACTCAGATAGTGACTATACTGGTGCAAGTTTGGATAGAAGGTCAACCACAGGAGGATGTCAATTCCTTAGATGTAGATTGGTGTCATGGCAGTGCAAGAAACAGACTATGGTGACTACTTCAACCACTGAAGCAGAGTGATGGATCTAAACACCTTGAACTTGTGTTAGATTGATACTTTGAATTATATCACTAAGTATGCGGAATCTACTTAGTAACACTTAGAAGTTTGATTGTAAGTAAGACAGTTGTATATGAACAATGTATATAAACAAACTATTAGCTCCAATATTATTAATGATAATAATACGAGTGATCTTGATATCACTAGGGTTACACCTTGAAGCTCTAGAAACGTATATGACAACTTGTATATCGACCTTTAACCTAGGTCTCCTTTTATAGCACAAGGAGTCCTCTTCTACAAGATAAGTATAAAGCTAATAGAATAAGATATACACAAGATCTATTCTATATTTATCTAGACGCGTTTCCTAACAGTTATCTAATAAGCAGTGGTAATATATTGCTCTTGCAGTGGTAATGAGTTTCCACTGCAAGTACAATCTATTGCAGTTGTAACATCTTCACTATCCGTGGTAACTGTTAGTATAATTCCCAACAATCCTCCCCTAACTTATGATTAATACATAAATCAATAAGTTTCTTCAAGTATTCAGTAAACATGAGGATATGGGAATTCTTCCAAACACTTATCTTTATCTTCTTAACTCTTTATCAGCTCTCACACTTTGATCATAAATCCTTTGTATCAAATAATCTATGACTTCAGTTCTTTCCCAACATCTAAGCTTTTCTGTCAACATCACTTTCAATACTCCAGCTCTCAATGGATATTCTTTCTCAGTCAGCATAAAAACATCAACTCCATCTTGAGTAGAAATATGATGCACAGAACTTGAATCATAGAATTTCCACAAAGTTCTTGTACCATGAGCTTCAAATCTCCAATACCCATCACTTGGATCAGGTTCATATAATCTTCTGAGGTGAACCCATAACTCCTTAGCTTTGACATCAACAAGTTCTTCCTTCTTAAACTGATCTTGAACAATTCTCCACAAAGTATCCAAATCTGATCTATCACAACATCTAACAATATCTTCAAAGTCTCTGCAAATGTTTGTGACACTTCCAGTTCTGATGATCTTCCAAGCAACACCAAAACTATCAGAAAAGATCTCCCAATTAACAACTGGATAATTTGCTTGTAGAGGTTCAATATTAAGTACATCAGTCTCTATAAACAAAATATTTGTAACTTGCTCTTCAGTCAACTTGCTAGGACCCTCTGTTGCTTGAGACAATTTCTGAGTCTTCAACTTCTTTGCATCTTTAGATTCAAGACTCACTCCAGTTCTTTTTGTCTTCATAGATAATGGTTCTTGATCCATTGGAATGAATTTACTATCTTGTCTTTTGATTCTGTAGTAAGTACTTTCAACCTGTTCATGTGACATTCCTTTGAATTGAGCCATCTTCATATTTCCAACATGACAACAAAAAGTCTTCATCTCAGCAATAATCTGTGCCTTTGTAAGCTTTCTTGGCTTCTTTTGACCTTGTCTAGCATTTCCAATGATTTCATCAAGAGCCTGCTGATTCTTCATCTGAATGAAATCTTTAAGTTGAGCAGACCTTTGTTCTTCATTCAAAGTTGCATTTGCAATAAGTTCAATAGCCTTCTTCCTGATTATCTGATCATTGTTAACCAAGTAGTTAATCTCCTCTTCTGTAGGCACATAAGTGAATAATGGAGGTTTCTCATGTATGACAGTTGGTGAGATACTTGAAATAGGTTCTGCCATAACAGCTTCAAGTTTATCCAACCTAGTTGCTTCTATAAAGCTAGCAACTTCATCTTCCTTAAGCTTTTTCTTTCTTTCATTCTCTTCAGCTTGTTGTTGCTCTGCTAATCTTGCATCAAAGTTGATATGAGCTTGTTCTTTCTTAGAAATCATTCTTCTTTGCTCTTGATCTGAAGCAACCACAATAGCTTTTCCTTTAACTGATCTTATTCTGGCAGTTTCTTCCTCTGCAGTGGTAAGTTCTTGAGTAGCAGTGGGAACATTTTCACTTGCAGTGGTAATTTGTTGATCAGTAGGAACTTGTTCTGCATCAGTGGAAATTGGTTGAGCAGTTCCAACTAAATCATCAAAGTTAAAACCTGCATCAGCATCCATATCTTCAAAATCCAATTTCCTCCCCTCAATCTCAGCATCATCAGAATCACTTAGCTCAGCAAAATCTTTATCAAAAGTGTTGCTCCTCCCCTTAAGCTCTGCAGCTATTTTCCTCCCCTGTTTGGAAGAATCTCCCAAAACTTTAGTAGAATTTGCAGAGAACTCATCTGAAGGTGAAGAGGATGATAATACAACTTGAGATCTTTGCTTCTTGAGATTCTCAACTTCATTCTGCAATTTGTGAATCTCATCCTTCAATGTCTTTAGCTCTGTGGCATGTTGTTCTTTGGTCTGTGCCAGATCTTTCTCCAGAGCTTGAACCTGCTTGACTAACTTTGTACATATGTCCATCAATTCATTTTGTTGCACACTGCCTTCATCACATCCAACTGTGTAACCTGCTGGGAGAGGTGAATCATAAGGCATTGGTCTAGGCTCTTCCCTAGTTGGACTAGGATGAAGCCTTGAACCACCACTGCTTGTTCTTAAACCAAAAGGCTCAGCAACATGCAATGTTGAGATGAAAGAAGTTGGCTGTTTAGACCTTCTCTCATAAGTGTGAGTTACAGCAGGGGTATGTTGAATTTGTGGAACAACAATATTGGGTGTGTTTTGAGATGCAGCTGGGATTGGTGCATCCTCACCCTGTACTTGAGAAATTTTAGCAAGCATTTGAGGGAAAAGGGGATGAACCTGTCCATTCCAAAGTTCTGAAGCCTTAGACATATTTTGAAAAACTTTTGGCTTAAGAGTGGAAGGTTCATAAATTCTTTTGTGAGGGTGCAGTTGAAACTCATTTAACACTGCTTGCACAAACCTTGGATACATCAAAAATTTATATGGACTCTTTACATTGCCTTTCATATTATTGAAAATAAACTTTGAAAAATTGAAAGTCCTATCTGTTGCCAAACAAACCAAAGGATAAGCCATGGTTGATGCAAATTGTTCATAAGATGTTTTCTTAGGACTTAGGCAATGTAGAAGAGTATGGATCAAAAATCTCCAATGGGGACAAAAACATCCTTTTCTGAAAGTAACTTTTTGTTCAGATGTATCATACCCCATTAAAGCAATATTTGTAAAAATTTCTGAATTAGGTAATGTGATGATACCATTGAGATCATCCAATTGGAGAATTCTCCTCAAAGATGACTCAGTAACATCAATAGTTACCCCATCAACTGTGGCTCTTAGAGCATCCACAGATTCTTGTGTGTCCCCCTGTTCAAGAGTTATGGACTCCACAGTGTTCCAGAACTGTTTGATATGAGAGACATAGATTGTGGGATTAATAGTTTAGGCATACCTTATATGCGTAGTGTTTAGAAAATCCACAATCTGATGAAAAATAGGGCCACTCTTCTCATTTGAGTTTTGTAAGTAGGCCACTTGGTTGTGCTCCTCGACAAATTTTAGAATTGCCATGATATTTGTGAAAAAGAGAATGAAAGTGTTAGTAATCAAGATAAAAAGCAAGCCGTATGATAATCAATTTATACTAATAGGGTTCGAGGAGGTGCGCAATGTGAATTATCTTTAGAAAGAATTATCTTTGGAAAAAGAATAATTTATAATAAGTAAGTAGATAATTCACAAAAGATTTTACCCTATTAATAAGGAATGACGGTTATTTTTACAACAGCTAGTGAAAAATGGATTACTGACACAACAGTTGTAACGGCTAGTCATCAGTGGAAAAATTACTCTTGCAGTGATAACTGATGAACTAGCAGTGGTAAAATTTTCACAAAAATATCAAAGAGCAGTGGTTAATAAAACATGAAAATTTGCTGCTCTTATCATAGTTTTTAGCAAACTACCAGCTATCAACGGATTTGATATGTCTTTACCATGAGCCGTTTGCTATGGACTAGCCAACTCTTGATCACATGGATGTATGGTGAGTTGATAACCTAGTTTTTGGTAAACTATCAACCATAAACGGATTTGTTAAGTCTTTATCGGTAGCCGTTTGCTCTGGACTAGCTGATTCTTATGTCGATTAGACATGGTGAATCAATAACCATTTGTTGTGTGTCTATGATACACATCTTATTACTCCAATGATATGGGTTGTAATCTTCAACACAAGATAACTCTCAACTTAACTTAACCCATAAAGATTAACCTAAAGTAACTTTTTAACCAAGTTACTATTCACAAAAATATCTTCCCAAAAGTCAACTCAAAATTTACTCCTCCAACCAACCAAAACAGATAGAAGTAAATAACTGTCATTAATTATCATAACGCCTAACCTTGGCTTATTTAATCACCCCCACACAACACATCTCAGACACCAATTTACCCTAAATAATCTTACAAACCCTAATTTCCCAATTAACCCAATTCTCCATCAAAACCATGTCATCAAACTCAGAAACCTCTAATCAAAAATCTTCTTCTTCATCATCAGAAGAAGAGTTACCACCATATCCATGGGGGCTTGAAAATTCTGACTATGAGAGAGAAATGGAGAGACGATGGGATGTACAAGAAAGACAATGGAATGCACATAGGAAGGGTGAATCAAGCCATGTTCCTGATCCTGCTGAGAGAGAGCTTGTCTCTCCCTTTATCTGTACCTCTGATGAGGACTCTTCAGAGGAAGAGAATGAAGATCCAATCTTTCTTCCTCCTTCCACACCAGAGAGATCCCAACCAAGATCAAGTAAGAGAGATTCATCTCTCCCAACATCATCAAATTTGGTGTTAGATCTTCCTGCTCCAGAACCTGGTCTTCCTCATCAAGAACATATTGGACAGAGCAAGAAGGCTGAGATCATACGTAAGGGAAAGGAGAAGCTGAAGTAGATGATTGAGGAATGTTGCCATGGACCAAAGTTCTTGAGTATTTTCTTGACTTTGGTACTTGAGCATCTTCACAGTCTTCCTTCTCTTCTTTTTCCATTGTCATCTTCAGCTTCTTCATTGTACTTGTCATAGCCTCAAGTATTTTGTAATAAGTGATAGAAGCTAGTAGTACTTAATTAGCCAAATGTTTAGGAATGGTCTTTGTAATCCATCTGGAACTTTGAATATAAGCTGGAACTTGTTTCTTTGAATGAATGAAAAGATCTTCTTTAATTAATCAATTATGTAAGACCTTCAGCATAATTATCTTATCAGTAGAAACCATGTTCAGCATACTTGCCCACATTCCCTTGGCTATGGCTCTTGGTGACTTTAACATACAACTTACAATCTCATATCATTTGCAGAACAGACATAAAACATACACATACACCAAACAACTTGCAAAGATATTAGTGAGTCAATGTTAAAACTCAAAAAAATAAAAATAAAAAATACAATAACCAAGTCATTCACAATCTTGTTTAGCATTAGTAGTCTTTGAATGTCCCTGCACATTGAATAAAGGAATTAGTTCCTTTTGGGGACCCAAGCCACAAATGACTTGGATCTGCCACGTGTATCAATATAATTATATCTATCAAAGGTCATTGATACATCATTGGGATTGTTTGAGGTGATGGTTCCTTTTGGTTTCCATTCCCAATGAGCTGAGGCCTTAACAGCATTTCCCATATTTACCCTTTTCTTGTTAACAAACCTTGCAGTGGTAACCTTTGGCCTTGCAGTGGTAACTGCTGCCTTAGCAGTAGAAACTGCTGGCTTAAAAATTTTAGGTACCCACTTCTGATTATTGTTAACTTTCTTTTCAAAATTGGTCTTTTTCCCTGTTTGAGTAGATTTAACAAAAGTAGTAACAGGGGACTTAGGGTAAACTCTGTTTTTATTTCTGGCAGTGGCAACTGCTGGTCTAGCAGTGGAAACTGCTGGTCTAGCAGTGGAAATTGGTTTAATGCCAGAGTGAAGCAAAACAGACCTGGGAATCATCTTGCTAAGTGGATTTGGGTGAGTTAAGTTATTAGCATTGTGTCTATTCACCCAAGTATTCCTAATCACTTCCCTTCTTCCCAAGTGGTAGGTACAGCCTTTAGCTAAATGGTCAAAGCTACCACATATATGACAGGGTTTGTTATTGAACACAAAGTCACTACCAAATTGCCTAGATTTGACATGAATCCAACTCCTCATATTACCCCTAGGAATTGGTGACCTACTTCTGTACATCTCTGCATATCTAGTAGTGGGCCTAGTGACACTAGGTTGTGACCTGGGCTTCTCTTTGACAACATCAGGAATACTTCTTTTAACCTCCACTTTAACATTCTCAGGAGTACTAGGTGTAGACTCAACATTCAAATTATCATCTTTAAGAGATGAGTCACTAGCACTATCAAATACATCTACCTCAACCTGAACCTTTTCAATTTCAACTGGTTTAACAAACTTTGGTCCATAGGTCATAGGTAGATCCTGAAATTCTTCTAAACCTGTGTGAGCTAAGTCAATGCCAGGAGGTGCTGGAACACCTCTTAGAGGTGGTGGACCAGTTTTGTATCCAAGACCTGATTTAGCTTTGCTCACAATTTGGGCTTCCCAAATTTTATCAATACACTTGGATTGATGATCCAGTGTTTGCTTAGTTATCATTATATTCTCACTAGCCACTTTAACCTTTTCTAGTTCTTCTCTAAGAACCTTATTAATAGCAACCTGATAATCTAAGTCTCTTCTTAATACCGCAATATCATCATTGAACTTAGATTCATTTGCCCTATAATGCTCTAATTGAGTTTCTAAAACACTTAGGCCTCTTTTATGATTTGATAAGTTATAATTAGCATGAGTTAACTCTATGTGTTGCTCATTAAATTGTGCTTTAAGTTTCTCATACTCTTTTAAGGCCTTACAAGATTTAGAACAAGCATTATCAATTTGTACCTCAGAGTCAGAAAAAGCCATTAGTGCCACCATTGCAGACTCTGAATCATCTTCCTCTTCCTTAGTCATAAAGCTCCAATCAAAGCTCACTCCATCAATGGCCAATAGCCCCTTTGGCTCATTAGTAGTAGGTTCCTTCTTCTTGTCCTGCTTGTACCAAGTTGACATGTTTTCAGACTTCCTTGGCTTCCTACATTCTCTAGCAAAGTGCCCCTTCTTATGACAATTGTAGCACTCCACCTTCTTCTTGTCAAAACATACTATTTCATTGCCACTGATGTTGATTTTTCTACCAGTCTTCTTCCAAAACTTCTTTGTCCTCAAGCTCAGTAATGCCACTTGCCATTTAATGTCCATCTCCTCCATATCATCTTCATCAATTTGATCCAGATCCTCATGATTGAGGATTGAACCACCCACTTGACTTGATATAAAGGAATAAAAAGTAGTATCACTAAGCCCTGCAATCTGTCTCTTTGAGCTACCAGTGGAAACACTTCCACTACCAGTGGAAACAACAATGTTAGCACTGTCATCATCACTATCACTTTCTTCATCTGAACTATCATCAAGAGATGATGATATAAGTGCTACACTTACTGAACTTGAGCTTATTTTGCCAGCTTTCTTCAATCTTTGTTCAATAACCTTGAAGTTATTGTACAAGTCATTGAGTTTCATGGTCTCCATCTCTGGCTTATCTTCCCACACAGCAACATTGGTTCCAAACTCAGAGGGTAAGCTTCTTAAGAACTTTAGATTGAGGTCTTCCTTTTCCACCTCAATTCCAAAAACAGTGAGTTGTGAAACAATCTTTTGTAGCCTTGTGAAGATGCTATCAAGAGATTCATTACTTGTTGAACCAAAGTTTTCATAGGTTTGCTTCAGCAAGGTCTTTTGAGTCTTCTTGGTGGAATCATTACCACAAAAAATTCACAGATCTCATCAAAGAGAGTCTTTGCAGTCTTAAACTTGCTGAAAGCTACAACTTGGTCTCTGGGAAGTGTCATCAGCAACAGACCTCTGGCCTGCAAATCATTCTTCAGTTGAAGTCTTTCATCATTAGTAACAGGTCCAGTGTTGACCTTGATTACTTCCTTGCCACCAACCATCTCTGAAGTAGAACTTGGTTTGAAAGAGTTTCCAACCATAATGATCTCCCAGAGTGTGTAATCTTGGACCATAAAGAATTGTTCTATCATTAGCCTCCACATCTCAAAGTCATTCAACTTAAGCTTTGGAAGCTTAGCAGCAATGTTTGAGTTACTGGTTTCTGTCTCCATTGATTCTTCTGAGTGAAACTTGAGTCTTCTAAATCAAAGTATCAAAGCCTGGCTCTGATACCACTTGATGGATCTAAACACCTTGAACTTGTGTTAGATTGATACTTTGAATTATATCACTAAGTATGCGGAATCTACTTAGTAACACTTAGAAGTTTGATTGTGAGTAAGACAGTTGTATATGAACAATGTATATAAACAAACTATTAGCTCCAATATTATTAATGATAATAATACGAGTGATCTTGATATCACTAGGGTTACACCTTGAAGCTCTAGAAATGTATATGACAACTTGTATATCGACCTTTAACCTAGGATCTCCTTTTATAGCACAAGGAGTCCTCTTCTACAAGATAAGTATAAAGCTAATAGAATAAGATATACACAAGATCTATTTTATATTTATCTAGACGCGTTTCCTAACAGTTATCTAATAAGCAGTGGTAATATATTGCTCTTGCAGTGGTAATGAGTTTCCACTGCAAGTACAATCTATTGCAGTTGTAACATCTTCACTATCCGTGGTAACTGTTAGTATAATTCCCAACACAGAGTATGTAGCTGCTGCAAGCTGTTGTGCTCAGGTCTTGTGGCTTCAAAATCAACTTTTGGACTATGGGTACAATTTCATGAACACCATCATTTTTATTGACAATAGCAGTACCATATGCATAATTAAAAATCCTGTTCAACACACTAAAACTAAACATATTAAAATTAGACATCACTTTATAAGAGATTGTTATGAGAAAAAGCTTATTCAAGTTGTCAAAATTCATACTGATGACAACTATGCTGATTTATTAACAAAAGGACTTGATGTGGGAAGATTTCAATACTTGGTAATAGGTATTGGAATGCTTAATCCATAAATTTTTGATGTCTAATAACTTTTTAGTGTTGAGAGAAGGTTTTTGGTACTTAAATTGTCATATCTGTTTGTATATGTTTGTCCACTAACTTTAGTGTAGCGGATAAAGACAACAGTGGAAATATAAAGCAAACAGTGGAAAAAGTTGCTCTCACAGTGGAAACAAGAAAAACAAGTGTAACTTTATTCAACATTGGAAACATTCAAGAGTTACATTCCATAGACAGAGAGTAAAATAAACAAACACCAAAAACACAGATCCTAACACCCTACACCCTACACCAGATACTCCATTGGATTCTTGCCCTTCCCCTTTTAGTCATGCTTTGCTTTCTGAGCACTCTTCCTCTTGTTATCAAAGGTTGATTGCTTCCTTGGGCAAGCAAGACCTAGCACTTGTTTTGGAGGCTTTTGGAGTCTTGCAGGCTTCTCTGGGGCTGGCCACTTCATGTTCACCAATGCTGATTCCAGGGCTTGTGTCAGTGCCTATGGTAACTCATTGGAGAGGGTGTATGGCTCATCATCATCAGAACTTGAGTAGAACCCAAGAGATGGAGCAGGGGCAGGGGTAGAAATCTTTTTGTTTGGCTTCATTGTTGTTGAAGCACATGGAGGAAAGTAGTCACACCATCCTGAAGATTCTTCTGCAGAGTCAGAACAATAGCTTATCTCTTCATTAGAATAATCATCTGAAGAGATGTAGATCAGTGGAAAATGGCTCATGATGTTAATATGGTTTGTGATGTTAAAGAAAAGTTTTGGTGAAGATTTGTGTTGATTCAAGCCCTTTTTATAGGCAAAGTCAAACCCTAGGGATAATTAAGAGAAGTAATAACTCTTATCTGTCTTGGTTGTTTGGGGTAGTAAATAGGGATATTATTTACTATATCGGGTTGACTTTGGGAAGATATTTTTAGGAATAGTAGCTTGGTCAAAAAGTAACTTTGGTTAGAACTTTGGTTATTCATATTATATGGTTTATACTAACATGTGCAGGTAAATAACCAATATTCTTGCTGAGAGTTCATCAGATGGTGTGTAACTGAGACACACAACACATGGTTATTGATTCACCATGTCTAATCCACATAAGAATCAACTAGTCCAGAGCAAACGGCTACTGGTAAAGACTTAACAAATCCGTTTATGGTTGATAGTTTACCAAAAACTATATGGTTATCAACTCACCATACTTCAAGTGATGAAGAGTTGGCTAGTCCTTAGCAAACGGCTCATGGTAAAGACATATCAAATCCTTTGATAGCTGATAGTTTGCTAAAAACTATGTTAAGAGCAATTAAACTTTTATATGATTTACTTACCACTGCTCTTGAAAATTTTTGTGAAAAATTCCCACTGCTAGTTCACAGTTACCACTGCAAGTGCAATTTTTACCACTGATGAACTAGCCGTTGCAACTGTTGTGTTAGTAAACTTATTTTTACTAGCCGTTGAGAGTAACCGTGTTTTCCATATTACTAGGGTTAATTTTTGAGAATTATCCACTTACATATTTTAATTTATTCTTTTCTTAAAGATAAATACTTTCTTAACATAATTCATTGCGTATACTTCTAAAACCCTAATAGTATAAATATTTTATCTCTCACACGGTGTGATCACCATTCAAGATTACTAACACATTCATCTTTTTCTCACAAAAACTATGGCAAGACTAAACTTTGCAGATGAGCACAACCAAGTGGCCTACTTGCAGAAGTCAAACGAAAAGAGTGACCCTGTTTTTCATCAGATTGTGGACTTTCTCAATACCACCCATATTAGGTATGATTTAACTTTAAATCCCACAATCTATGTCTCTAAAATCAAACAGTTCTGGAACTCTGTGGAGTCCATAACCATTGAACAAGGAGACACACATGAATCTTTGGAAACTCTTAGAGCCACAGTGGATGGGGTAACTATTGATGTTACTGAATCATCCTTGAGGAGAATTTTCCAATTGGATGATCTCAATGGTATCATCACATTACCCAATTCAGACATTCATAAACATCTTTCATCAATGGGGTATGATACATCTGATAAAAAAGTTACTTTCAGAAAAGGATGTTTTTGTCCGCATTGGAGATTTTTCATTCATACTCTTTTACATTGTCTAAGTCCTAAGAAAACCTCTTATAAACAATTCAGTTCAACAATGACTTACCCTTTGGTTTGCTTAGCCACAGATAGGACTTTCAATTTTTCAAAGTTTATTTTTAATAGTATGAAAGGCAATGTAAAGAGTTCATATAAATTTTTGATGTATCCAAGGTTTGTGCAAGCAGTACTAAATGAATTTCCACTGCCAACTCACAAAAGAGTTTATAAAACCCCTATCTCAAGCCAAAAGTTTTTCAAAATATGAATAAGGCTTCAGAAGGTTGGAATAGGGAGTTTAAACCACTTTTTCCTGAACTGCTTTCAAAGATTTCACAGGTACAGGGTGAAGATGCAACAATCCTAGTTGTATCCCAACACACACCCACTATTGTTGTGCCACCTATCCAATACACCCCTAAAGTTACTCACACTTCTGAGAGGAGGCAAAAACAACCACCTCCTTTCATCACAACATTGCATGATTCTGAGCCTTTTGGTTTAGGAACAAGCAGTGGTGGTTCTAGGCTTCAATCGAGTCCAACTAGAGCAGAGTCTGAACCAATGCCCTATGATTCACCTCTCCCAATAAGTCACATAGTTGGAAGTGTTGAGGGTAGTGAGCAACCACCTGAATTGATGGAACTTTGTACCAAATTAGTAATGCAGGTTCAAGCTCTGGAGAAAGATCTGGCACAGACAAAGAAACAACATGCCACAGAGCTTGCAAATTTGAAGGCTGAGATTCAGACTTTGTAGGACGAAGTAAAGGGGTTTAAGAAGCAAAGATCTGCCACACTTGTGTTCTCATCCCCATCTACTCCTCATGATGATGATTTTGCTGCATCCGATGATGATATGGGTGATTCTTCCAAACAGGGGAGGAAAACTGATGCTACATTTAAGGGGAGGAAGCTGGATTTTGACATTGATATGGATTTTGATGATCAGGATGATGAACAAGAAAAGAATGATTAAGCAGTGGAAACTCAAGAAGAAGCATTGGACACTGTTGATGTTGAATTTGAAAGAAAAAAGGCAGGAAAAAGGGAAAGTTCGTGTTTTTGAAGAATCAACTGAGCAACCAAGAAAGATCTCCAAAAGTGAACAAGCTCAGATTGATATGGATTATGAACTGGAAAGAAAAAGTGAAGAAGAAGATGTTGCAAGGTTCATGGAAAAACAAAGGCTTCAAAAATAGATGGAACCTGAAGATAATATTGTTCCAATTCCAAACACTGAAGAAGGTGCCTATGAGTACACTAATGAGGAGATTGAGCAAATGATTGTTTCTGATCCAGTAATAAAGAAGAAAGCTATTGAGCTTGTTGCTGATGCAAGCCTAACAGCTGAACAAAGATCAGCTCGACTAGCTGATTTCATAAATATGAAGAACAATCAGGCATTTGATTCCATTGTGGATACTATAAAGAAGAATTAGAAGAAGCCAAGAAAACCATCTCAGGCTCAGGTAAATCATGGAATGAATAAGTACTTATGCCATGTTGGTGGATGGAAAATGAATCAACTCAAAGGAAAGTCTTATGAAGAAATCCAAAGATTATACTATCAAGAATACAGAAGAGACAAGGATTTTCTTCCTATGCATTTAGAAGCAGAGGCACAGAGGTACAAAAGACCAGGAATAAACATTGAACCTAAAGATGTTAAAAGATCCAAGACTCAAGAGTCATCTCAAGCTGTTAAAGATGATGAGAAATTAACTGATGAACAGTTCTCAAATATGATCTCTATTGAAACTGATGTATTGAATGTAGAGCCTTTACAGTCAAAGCATCCAGTTGTAGGTTGGGAATTGTTTTCTGATGACTTTGGAGATGCATGGAAAATTCTCAGAATTGGTGGCATAACAAGTATCTGCAGAGATTTTGAAGACCTTGTCAGATCATGTGATAGGGAAGACTTGGATACTCTATGGAGAATAGTCCAAGAACAATTCAAGAAGGATGAAATTGTTGATGTCAAAGCCAAAGAGTTACGGGTTCAATTCAGAAGACTTTATGAACCTGATGCATCTGATAGATATTGGAGATTTGAAGCAGACAATTTAACTACATTATGGAAATTCTATGATTCAAGTTCCGTGCATCACGTGTCTACTCAAGCTGGTGTTGATGTGTTTATGCTAGCTGAGAAAGAATATCCATTAAGAGCAGGTATTCTTACAGTTATTATATCAGTGAAACTGAGATGCTCGGAAAGGAATGAAGTCATAGAAGATCTGCTGCAAAGAATATATGATCAAAGTGTCAGAGCTGATAAAGAGTTGAGGAGAAGGAGACAAGTGTTTGGAAGAATCCCATCAACCTAGAAACTTGATGATTTGCATAGAAATCATAAATTTAGGAGAGGATTGTTGGGAATTACACTAACAATTACCACTGATGAGCATGGAGATTACAACTACTGAAGAATGCACTAGCAGTGGAAACACATTACCACTGCTAGTACATATTATTACCACTGCTGCAGGATAATTGTTAGGAAACGTGTGTATAGATAAGTATAGAAAAGATCTTGTGTATATTCTATTATTCTATGCTTATACTTATCTTGTAAAGGACTTCTCGTGTCCTATAAAAGGAGGTCCTAGGTTTAGGTTTATGCACGTATCAATTTATAGAGCTTCAACGTGTAACCCTAGTGATATTCTTGATCACTCGTATTATTATTATTATTATTATTATTATTATTATTATTATTATTATTATTATTATTATTATTATTATTATTATTATTATTATTATTATTATTATTATTATTATTATTATTATTATTATTATTATTATTATTATTATTGGAGCTAATAGTTTGGTTAAACATTCTGTGTTCATTCATATACAACTCACAATCAAACTTATATACAAACCTTCTAAGTATTAATAAGTATATTCCGCATACTTGTTAGTATCATTTAAAGTATCACTATAACACAAGTCGTGTGTTTAGATCCATCACGCTGGTAACACATTAACAACTTGCCAGAAACACTTGCGCTTCCGGGAGTACCCGAGCCAACAACACCAGTGCCTGAAGAATTTGTCGAGGAGCTGCAAATTCCTGCATCAAAAGCCGAGCTATCGTGACATTCAGTACGCAATGAAAATTTGGTGCATGGGTTTTTTGATCCTCTTATAATTTGAAGGTCGTTTTCCTGCTCCTAATACACTTTTTTCTCTCTACTTTTAATATGTGCCTCAATACACCATCAGGTTAATTCAGATAACTAATAATCATTCATAGTGTTTTTAAAAGAAACAAATTCTATTGGTCATGTACAATTCTCACACTGACCACGCAGCCAACATCCACATCGCAGGCTAACCTTTATCATTGAATAATGCAATGTTCAAGGGTGAATGATAATGTGTGTTTTTTCCATATGCTTTTCAAACGTTTCTTTTTGTAACTGACTTCATCCCACACTATCAGGATCTTTGAATTTGAAGAAGTGGTTGCGCTATCACAAGAGGAATAATCCGGGGAAGTTGTGAAACAGTGGGAAGCAGTTAAGATCCAACACCCTATAAAGTTGAGATCAAACCAAACGTACCAAGTTCACATTTTTATTTTTTATTTTGCAGGCTCGATAGTCAACAAATAATTTAACGTGGTAAAACATTGACTTTTAAGTATAGTTTTGCTTTATTTGGTATATATATATATTACTCATTGTGTCTGTTATCATGAGTTAAAAACCTTATAGCCTAAGGTTCATGATTGTACAATAATTTGCACTACCAGGCCTTCGATGGTGATCAAAGGAAATGAGGGGTGTTGTGATTACGCCAAGCTTGGATATAACCTGAAATAATAAATACTAAAACACTGCGTTAAGTGATTGCGCTGGGGTTGAGCCCTTCGAACCACCTTCGGCGTGTGAAAAAGTGATCGGTATGAGAGTTTAAGTGTAAGCGTAGTAAAGTAAGGTGAGAGAGATTGCATACCAGATTTTTCATCGTCCAGGACTATTTATAGGTGAAGAAAACGGTCCTGGAGAGTGGTCACACGTTTGAGAGAGATCATTGGGGCGTCCCATGATTTGTGGTAACCGCTAGGGGTTAGTGTCCCACTCCTCCTGGTTTAGCGGGGGAGCTAAAGAGAAAGAGGAGACGTGGGTAAGACTTGGTCTCACCAATGTTTGGACTTGGCATTGTTCCGTCCTTAAAACTTATCGAGAGATACCCCAAAGGGCTTAATCCTTCGATTGGCAAATTCCCGCTTGGTAACTAGATCATTGATGATTAGTTTTATGCCAAAGAAAGTTTTAGGAGGCTAGCCAGAGCCTTCGATTATGTAGGTTACGATCAGACTCGAAGGGGTGTCCTTCGAGCTAATCGGAGGGTACATCATCAAGCCCCCCAGTTGAAAGTTAGATATGTGCATAAGAATATGTGGCTTTCAACTCGATCGTCAAGTGAACTAACCGTGTTAGCTCGTAGGACCCTGCAAAAGAAATTAACGTCGCAAAGTACGCATTAGATGCTCTTAAATACCCTCTAACTAACTTGCATTATATCCCCACTTGCCAAAGCATCGGTAATCCCATACGTCCTGTCCTTTTTTAAATCCAATTTGAAATCCGAATAAATTAGAATGTGAGGGACACGTGTACGGTGAGGATCAAAATAAAAAGCAATATAAATTCGCTTCATCCAAACCCTAATTTACTTTTTTCACTGCGCCCAAAATTTCATCTACCTCACTGCGTGTAATCAAAACACACATAGTATCATCTGTCATTATCTCTTGCAAGAAAAAAAGGTAAATTTCTTCCTCGTTAAACTATATTTCATCGTAGAAGTATCATTCTTCGTTAATCAATATGGCCAAAAATAACAAGTTTGTGATTAAGGAACAAAAATGTACTTTATCAAAAGATGAATTACGTGCTTTTCTTGAGGATTATCCTATTCCAAAAGAATTTAAGATTATGCTCCCTAGTAAAAATCAAATGATATTTAATGCTCCTGAGGGATATGTAGGTCTGTACACCCATGTGTTTAAGTTGTCAAACTTTAGAATACTAATCCACCCTTTGATTTTAGAGTTTATGCAATACTATCAAGTACACATCTCTAGGTTCAACCCATTTGGCCTGGCTAAGTTGACAACATTCATTGTGATGTGTAAAGCCTATGGTTATGAGCCTACACTGACAGTGCTTAGGGGTTTTACGAACTTGTACCCGGGTGGGGATTGGTTGACTTTGGCAAAAAGAGGTGACCCTGATGTTCCAACCATATTGTTAAAGCCTTTTACAAACATTACGGACTGGAAAGGGAGTTCCTTTTACATTCAAGATACAATAATACCTCCAGAGTACCCTGCTTTAGTGAACGAAGCATACAGGTTTGATAAAAAATATTTCAACGATGAGTTACCTTATACTGTTTGAAGGAATCCATTGTATCAGCGTCTTGTTCGCCATCTAGTGAATGTTCAGTCTTTCCCAGAGCCCATTCTTTACATGGCTGGTATTGTTGACCATTGGGAGGGTTCCCCCATGAAGCCTGAAATAGTTTGTGATGGAAAAAGTATGTACACTCTTATTTAAATAAATTTGAACAACTTATCTGATGATATTTATCTTCTTTCTTTCGTTTTGCAGGAATGTCTTTCTGGAACTTTGTTGTTGCCGATGGTGCCAGGGAGACGAGCTTACTTCCAAAGAATCCTGAGGATGTCAGCTATGGGGTTGGCTCACCCTCCGTGTCAGTTAATAATCAGGAAGACGATGCCCAGATGGTGGAGCGCATAGCTTCCATGCAGCCTTCCAAACCAGAGAAAAAATCGAAGCCAGTGATTGCAGAGGAGACTTCACAGTTGGTGGAGAATATTGCTGAGTCCGATGACCCTCTCTCCGAGGATGACTAGGTGACCATCGTTGGTTCATCGTCTGGCATAGCTGACATGGTTCGAAACAAGAAGGGTACGAGTGCCAAACCAGTAAAGGCTACTCCCAAAAGGAAATCGATTCTGCCAACACCTCCTTCCAGGAACACCAAGAAAAAAGGTCAGGTCATTACCAAGAAGGCTGCTGAAGCATTGGATGAAGACATCCATGGTAAGTATATGTGCTACTAATTGAACCAGAATATTTGTACATGCCTTCTAATTGATTGTACATTCCTCAGATTTTCCTAATACCAAAGAGCTTCCTGATGCTTCGGCCTGCCATCTCCTTGCCTTGCACATTACCCCCCCCCCCCCCAAGCTGGAATTCTGTGCTAACCAACATGTCCATTAAGGAGTTGTGTGATCTACACGACAAGAGTTATACAAGGCAAGCTGTGTTGGACAATCATCTCAATTCTCGAACAAGGGAGGTGGTACGAACCCTTGCTTCTGCTAGGGAGAAGATGGATGAGATCTTGGCAAGAGAGAAGAAGAAGGGGCAAGAGTTTCCAGAGGTTCAAGCCAAGTGTGAAGAGGTTTTGAGGGATATTGAGCAGAATCCCCTTGTACAAGACCTTCGTTCTGACATTGCAGGGTTGATGCGTGGGAATTGCACCAGGCTTTACCTCTCGAGGGATCTCGAGAAGCTTACAACCCCCACCAGGCAGTGTACCTGATCGTTGTAGTATAGTATAGTGACAAGTACCAGGGGATTGATCGTTCAACTCAGGAATAGTGTCGCTAGGATTAGAAAGCCTAAAAGCTAGGTTTAGAGGTGCGGGATGATTCTTTTTGTATTTTTATATTTTATAAAAGCAAGTAAAATCTCGGGTTTTTGGAAAAGTGGGCGGAATTAGTTGCTAGTCAACTAACCCAATATCTAAGATGCAATCAAAATAAAACTAATTAAACTAGTGGTGTGAACAATATATGGGAGAATTGTGTTTACTTAGATTTCACTACTCCCTAGATATCTTTTACAGGCTAATTGTTTGTTACAGTTGCGTGGATGACGGGTTATATTCCTTAATATCAATCGTGGGGTGGCGTACTTACTTCCCCAACTCTATAAGCTCCTACTTCACTCCTATGTCGAGCCTGCAAGAAGCTCCTAACATGGGATCACTAAATTCGCTCATGCATTAAATACAACCATAAAAACCTAGTACACATCGGTTCATGTTTCTTAAGACGTTCAAGCAAGTTACACAATGGAGGTCTGCCAGTTTTCTTAAGCCTAACATTGAAATCATTCATCCATTACAACTATAAACAAGCAATCAACCTATAATCAACATCTAGGTTTCATTACATCTAAGCAAACACACAAAAGATCTAGCCTAGCATGTTAAAATCAAGACAAGCGTAAGATATATTCAAACAACACATAGACATATTGAATGAATTGAATGGAAACTTATCTCAGTTGAACATGAAGGGTTTCAAGGGGTGAAAACCCTTGAAAATACTGTAAAAGTCGTGTTAGGGTTTATTAAGTTCGACACTAAAATTCTCCTCCCCTTAGAATGAAAATTACAAAAACTATATATAGATTTCCTAAGGTGACAGCGTCAAGAAGAAACTTTTGACGCCGTCAACCCGCCGCCAAAAATATTCTCGGATTGCCTAGATCCAGATCTGATGCCGTCATGTATATTTCTGCTCTGGGCCGTCACCACTTTTACTCTTGACGGCCTTGATCTGACGCCGTCACGTTTTCTCTGGGCCGTCACCAAAATTGCTCTTGACGCCGTCATCAAATTGCTCTTGACGCCATCAGGTACTGTTCCCAGCAAGGAAAATTAAGACTTTGCCGTTTTCTTCACTTTTATGCTCCAAAAACGTCAAAAATGCTTCCTTTTCCAGAATTCACTCCCAAAGTACCTAAAATCACAAAAGGAACGATTTAGGGCAATATTTGATCAAATAAATCCAAATTCCGGCTTAAATGACCCCCTAAAAACGGATCAGTTTTCGCCTCATCATATACCCTTACACTTGAGATTTGCTTGTCCTCAAGCAAATGCTCTTTTATTCTAATCAAAATACAAGTTAAGGGTCATTTAACACTAATATAAAAGTAATTACAACAAATAATCGTTCCACTAAAGACCAAAGACAAGCACGGAGGTCATACACTAGCTCCTCTCAAACAGTGTTTAGATACTCACATCTCTCGGGTGTAATAAAGTATATATCACAATGTGGAAATGGAAAACATCTCTCACTACCTGTCATAGCAAAATAGATTACCATAGGCTTGGGAAAGGATCAAACCTCCGCCACATGGCGTAAGCACCTAGGATAAACTATCAAAGAGGTCTTTTAAAGGGTTATAACG
The DNA here is from genome assembly GCA_030686995.1 of Artemisia argyi. Taxonomy (NCBI): domain Eukaryota; kingdom Viridiplantae; phylum Streptophyta; class Magnoliopsida; order Asterales; family Asteraceae; genus Artemisia; species Artemisia argyi. Next base: position 78,318,544 of record CM060678.1, on the reverse strand, counting down.
TTAGGTACAGGGATATGGAATACACGGTTTTGTTGGATATAGGCAATCTTTACTGGTGGCGAGTTAATCATCTTGGTTAATTACATGTACAATATGGCGTTGCTAAGCCAAGACTAGACTCGACTTAAGCTAATAAATGAAAAGTAACAAAAACATAAAATAAACATAGAATGAAACGGGATGGTAGTCCGTATGTTTTTTTTTCTCTTTTCTTTTTCTATATTTTTTTGATGCATGGGAATCGCACCAGGCTTTACCTCTCAAGGGATCTTGAGAAGCTTACAACCCCCACCAGGCAGTGTACCTGATCGTTGTAGTATAGTATAGTGACAAGTACCGGGGGATTGATCGTTCAGCTAGGAATAGTGTTGCTAGGATTAGAAAACCTAAATACTAGTTCTAAAGATGAGGGATGATTATTTTTGTATTTTTATGTTTTTTAGAAAGCAAGTAAAAATCTCGGGTTTGAAGGATTTGGGCGGAATTAGTTGCTAGTCAACTAACCCAATACTAAAGATGCAATCAAAATAAAATACTAGAAATGAAAATAAACTAAATTAACTAAGGTTGTGAGCAATAAGTGGAGAAAATGTGTTTACTTAGATTTCACTACTCCCTAGATATCTTTTACACGTGAATTACTTGTTATAGTTGCGTGGATGACGGATTGTATTCCTTAATACCATTCATGGGGTGGCGCACTTAATTCCCCAATCCTATGAGTGCCTACTTCACTCCTATGTCGAGCCGGCTAAGAAGCTCCTAACATGGGATCATTAGAATTTACTCATGCATTAAATACAACCAATAAAACCTAGTGCACGTCAGTTCATGTTTCCTAAGACGTTCAAGCATGTTACCAATTGGAGATCTGCCAGTTTTCTTAAGCCTAACATCGAAATCATTCATCCAATACAACCATAAACAAGTAATCAACACATAATTAACATCTAGGTTTCATTAGATCCAAGCAAACACAAGATAGATCTAGCCTAGCATGGTAGAATTAAGACAAGAACAAGATATAGACAACCAACACATAGACATATTGATTGAATTAAAAGAATACTTATCTTAATTACACATGAAAGGGATCAAGGGCTGAGAACCCTTGAAAAAAATGTAAAATTCGTACCAAGTTCGTACTTAGGGTTTCTCCAAAACTTATCTCTTTTTAATATGAAAATTAGAAAACTATATATAGGAAATAGGGTCTGATGGCGTCAAGACAAATCTTGTGACGCCGTCATCTCGCCGCCAAAATACTTCTCGGACTGCCTTGATCTACTTTTGACGCCATCATGTGTTATGCATTTCCAGGCCGTCATGCATTTTACTCTTGACGCCCTACCTTGTGACGCCGTCAATTCTGTACTGGGTCGTCATGGAAATTACTCTTGACGCCGTCAGAAATTCCTTCTTGACGCCGTAACCTACTGTTCCCAGCAAGGAAAATTAATACTCTGGCGTTTTCTTCTCTTTTATGCTCCAAAAATGTCCGAATTGCTTTCTTTTCCAGATTTCTCTCCCAAAGTACCTAAAATCACAAAAGGAACGATTTAGGGCAATCTTTGATCAAATAAATTCAATTCCGGGCTTAAATGACCCCCTAAAAGTGGTTTATTTTTTGCCTCATCATATACCCTTACACTTGAGATTTGCTTGTCCTCAAGCAAATGCTCTTTTATTCTAGTCAAAATACAAGTTAGGGTCACTTAACACTAATATAAAAGTAATTACAACAAATAATCGTTCCACTAAAGACCAAAGACAAGCACGGAGGTCATATACAAGCACCTCACAAATAGTGTTTAGATACTCACATCTCTCGGGTGTAATAAAGTATAAATTACAATATGGAAACGAAAGATATCTCTCACTACCTGTCATAGCAAAATAGATTACCATAGGCTTGGGAAAGGGTCAAACCTCCACCACATGGCGTAAGCACCTAGGATAAACTATTAAAGAGGTCTTTTAAAGGGTTGTAATGTTAGGTGTAGGGATATGAAATACACGGTTTTGTTGGATAAAGGAAGTTTTACTGGTGGCGAGTTAACAATCTTGGTTAATTACATGTACAATATGGCGTTGCTAAGCCAAGACTAGACTCGACTTAAGCTAATAAATGAAAAATAAAAAAAAACATAAAATAAACATAGAATGAAACGGGATGGTAGTCCGTATGTTTTTTTCTCTTTTCTTTTTATTATTATTATTTTTATTTTTATTTTTTTTTTCAATTTTTTTTTTTTTTTTTTTTTTTTTTTTTTTTTTTTTTTGCATACACTCTTACCCTACAATCCAAAATAATACATCATAGGGAATGAACATTCTCCTTACACTTGAATCTTTACATACTTTACAATAACTAATCTAATGACTCGAATTAAGAAAATCAAAACACTTGGAGCACTTTTAAGATTAACGCACATACGGGGGTAATATATGATGTTCTTCCCCATTACTCCATAAAATAAGTACTTACCCATGAGTCCCAATCGTCCTAAAACAATATGTACAAGGATATAACTCGACTTAGCAACCATGTAATCAATTAGATAGTTAACTTAGGGTTTAACAAATAACAATAATGCACTAAAAATGAGCGCATACACGGAAGGCTAAGGCGATTTGGGTGTACATTTAAGTGGGGTGTAACAAATTCTTCCTTTAAGTAAAATGCTTAAAGTTAGAAACGAAAAGATAGGCTCGGAAGGGTGTACTAGGGGTTTCGTGTACTAAAAATGAGTACAACGCTAAGGTGTGGGAAAAATTAGTTGATTTAACTAGCCAAGTAATATGACTTAAATGGTCAAGTAATTATGATACGGGTTTAACACAAGGGTGATCCTAATGCCTCTTATCATGTAGTAAATCCTACTACACGAATGTAGTCTCACTAGCGGTCTCGGGATGCATCACTAACGCAAGTTCTAGAATCTAAATACTACCGGTACACTCATAAGCACTAATAGTAAATGCTTTTCCTATCAAATCTAAAGGCAAACCTCACATATTTGGGTGGAAAATTTTTCTGAATATACGGTTATGTGCTAGTCATACAATCTCCTATCCATGAGACGCTTGCTATGGCTAAAGTTTCACTCCTAAATGTTGTAAAAAATTTTGAATTTGGCGCTAAAATTGCACTAACAAGTATTTCTCATAGTTTTATTACACATCTACCATTAAACAAAACAAACTCAAGCGAAAGTGTACATGTAAGGTATCATCTTTTTACCCTCCCCTTACACTTAAGATGAACATTGTCCCCAATGTTCAAGTAAAAAATATAAAAGTGAAAAAGTAAAAAGAATGAAATCAAATACTCCCCTGATTCGCTCGGTATGGATAATAAGGTGGCCAGGTTAAATCTTCCTCCAAGAAAATGAACAATCAAAGCTTCCCTTCCAGAATATAAATCATCTTCTTGTCATACATAACCTGTGAATCCTGAGAAAATAGACAAGACAACCTCGCATAAGATCGGCGGCATCCTATATAAGTTACTAAATCCTAGAAAACAAAATAAGATATAATGCTTGTGGAATGAAGTTTGCAGATTTCCTGGAGATTATAAAACTTAATTATTCACAAAAACCATAAGACTCCGTTAGAAAAACAAAACTGGTAAAATTTCCATATTTTTACACGTGACGCCGTCAAGAGTTAACTCGTGACGCCGTCAGAAGTGACCTGCAGAAATTCTAATATTAAGTTTTTGGAAAATTTCTGGAAAAACTTGGTCCTACTTCCTGGAAAATCCTGCAAAACTTCATTATGACTCAATACAAGCATTTGACTCTAACAAATACAAATATACATGTTCATTTAATATTGTGAAGAATCATGATCGGTTTGTTTCTTAAAAACATATTTGGGGTTTCCCCTTACACTTATCTTTTGCAAAAATACTTTTAGGTGGAGTTAAGACTAGGCCAAAACAACAAAGTAAAGTATTTCCACTATTTAATAGAGAAACATGATCTACCAACAATAAAAATAAAGCATGCATACGGAAGCAAATAACAAACAATCAAAATAAAATCACACAAAACATGGGTTGCATCCCAAGAAGCGCTTTTCTTTATTTACGAGTCTTGTAGCTAGACTCAAGGTCATGGGTTACTACGTGATACGGGTGAGTTCCTTATTGAGGACATCCTTGGGGATCAAACTTAGGTTTCAACTTCCTATCGGTTTCCTTAGTATGGTATGACCTTTCAAACTTTTCTCCATCCGGATCATACAAAGTCATCCTCATATGCCATGATCCGTCACCTTCTTTAGGTGGCTTGTCCCACCTCCATTTACACTTGTCTCCCTCTCTTTTCCACTTATTCATCTCTATATTAATAGGCATTACACTCAAGAACTCAATCATCTTCCTAAAGACTAAGGGGTCCTCAAAGGGATCTAGCTCTTCATCTCTAGCTATGAGTTGTTCTACCGAATGTGTCTTTTCAACGAAATCTTTCTCTAGATAAAATGGGCATTGAGGTCCTATGAAGTTCCTTTCTATCCAAGGTCCATATCTAGATAGTCTCCTATTCATCTCTACCCAATGCGGTGTCAGTTCATCATCACAATCATAACTATGCTTCTTTACATCGTACACCGACCAAGTATCTCCTTCACCTATCGCTATCTTAGACTCCTTACAATCTATCATGGCGCTAGCGGTTGCTAAAAATCCTCTTCCTACCAATAATGGGCATGTAGTGTCACTAACCATGTCTAGGACGTGAAAATCCGCTAATATAGTTAACTTTCCTACGTGAACAACTACATCCTTAATCATTCCAACTGGGTGGGCAATACTCCCATCCGCTAGCCCTATCAATACCTCCGTTTCCTCTAACTTTCCTAGCTTAAGAGCGGTGAATAAGGATAAGGGAATCAAGTTGAGGCTTGACCCTAAATCAGCTAGTATGTCGAAAGCTTCGGATCTTCCTATCTTACAAGGCAAAACAAATATACCCGGATCATCAAGCCTTTTAGGCAACTTGTTTTGAACGAAGGCGGTCCCATTTTTACCTAGTTTAAATTTCTCATATTTTTCTAGGAGGGCACTATAGTAAGGAGCACGCGCTAAGACATCAATGACGGGCCGTTCAAGGTGAAGTTCTTTGAATTCATCGTCAAGGTCTTGCGTAGGAGGTGTTTCAAGTATACTTTTGACCGGTTCTATATCGGGTGTTTTATTTGATTGGTCCTTTTGAAGAATTTGGTTTTGTTTGAAACACGTGCTCGTTGATTTAACCGAGTAGTATTGTGGACACGAAGTGGGTGACAAAACTGAAGATACGGAATTAACGTTTAGTTTCGGATTCTTGACTGTGTCGCTTGGGAGTGCTCCCATTTCTCGGTCATTGAGAACTTTCAACAATGCGTCAATTTTAGTGGTCATCTCGCTTTGCTTTTGTTTGAAATCGGCTTCAAACTTAGATATGCGAGCTTCTTGAGATGCCATAAACTTTGACATCAATCCTTCAAGATTGTTGGTACTACCATAGTTGTTAGAAGGATTGTTGTTGAAAGTACGGTTGGAGGGTGGACCGTTTGGTTGGTAACGATTAGGCGGATTGGAAGAATTGGGTTGATTTTGTTTCCACCTAAGGTTTGGGTGATTTTTCCAAGAGGGGTTGTATGAATCACCGTAAGGGTTTGGCTCGGGCTTGAAAGTGTACCACTTATCTCCCGCTTCGTCGGTACGCATGGATGCGTAGTCCACAAAAGCTGTTCCGGGGAGTTCCACACAATCACGAGTGTCGTGGGGACCACTACATAATTCGCATGAAGAAGTGATTTTGTTCACTTGGCTTGAAGGATTAGGAGCTTCGTAAGATTTCATGAGAAACTTGACTTGGTCCTCAAGTTCCATGATCCTACGGTCGGGAGTGCTAGAATTGTTCGAAGGCAAAGATATTGCCTTTACCGTTTTGTTCAAATCACGGGGATCATTTCAACTTTCGTTGTCATAGAGAGCAAGATCTTCTATGAGTTCCCATGATTGTTCCGCACTTAGATCACGTAGCTTACCACCGGCCGATTGGTCAATGGTTCGCCTTGTGGAGAGATCGATATGGTCATAGAAGATTTGGACTTGGAGCCAAAGATCTATGCCATGATGAGGGACTTTTTGGAGTAAGTCCTTGAAACGAGTCCATGCTTCATATAGAGTTTCACCTTGACATTGTTGGAACATCAAGATATCATTTCTAAGCTTGGTAGTTCTCCCCAGTGGGAAAAATTGAGCAAGGAAACGAGTGGTGAGATCATCCCATGAGGTGATGGATGCCGCGGGTAAACGTTCAAGCCATTGACTAGCTTGATCACATAGAGAGAATTGGAATAGGCGTAATCGGGTCGTCTCTCTAGTTGTAACATCAAGGTCTATGGAAACTACGATTTTAAGGAAGTCCTTGAGATGTTGATTTGGATCTTCGGAACGAAGTCCATGGAATGCACATCCGCTTTGCACCAACCGGATGGTGTCGGATCGCAAGGGGGTCACATTGGCTCCGGTGAGCTCAATGGTGTTTCGGTAGCCTTGGTGGCTAGGTCGGGAGTATTCTCCTAAGGTTCGGGGCCTAAGAGGTTCTAGTGGTAGGTTTTGTTGTGGTGGGATGACGGGTTCAAAGATGTTCCCATCATCCATGATGTCGGGTGGTGAAGAGTTACGAACAAAAACACAAAGAAATAAGATAGACTAAAGAAATCCTAAAAATAAAAATAAAACCTTACTAGAAAGGAATCTAGCAAGTAGACCTAATAAAAAGAGATTCTAACCTAGACAATAACTATTCCCCGGGCTGCGGCGCCAAAAATTTGATGCGTGGGAATCGCACCAGGCTTTACCTCTCAAGGGATCTTGAGAAGCTTACAACCCCCACCAGGCAGTGTACCTGATCTTTGTAGTATAGTATAGTGACAAGTACCGGGGGATTGATCGTTCAGCTAGGAATAGTGTCGCTAGGATTAGAAAACCTAAATACTAGTTCTAAAGATGAGGGATGATTATTTTTGTATTTTTATGTTTTTTAGAAAGCAAGTAAAAATCTCGGGTTTGAAGGATTTGGGCGGAATTAGTTGCTAGTCAACTAACCCAATACTAAAGATGCAATCAAAATAAAATACTAGAAATGAAAATAAACTAAATTAACTAAGGTTGTGAGCAATAAGTGGAGAAAATGTGTTTACTTAGATTTCACTACTCCCTAGATATCTTTTACACGTGAATTACTTGTTATAGTTGCGTGGATGACGGATTGTATTCCTTAATACCATTCATGGGGTGGCGCACTTAATTCCCCAATCCTATTAGTGCCTACTTCACTCCTATGTCGAGCCGGCTAAGAAGCTCCTAACATGGGATCCTTAGAATTTACTCATGCATTAAATACAACCAATAAAACGTAGTGCACGTCAGTTCATGTTTCCTAAGACGTTCAAGCATGTTACCAATTGGAGATCTGCCAGTTTTATTAAGCCTAACATCGAAATCATTCATCCAATACAACCATAAACAAGTAATCAACACATAATTAACATCTAGGTTTCATTAGATCCAAGCAAACACAAGATAGATCTAGCCTAGCATGGTAGAATTAAGACAAGAACAAGATATAGACAACCAACACATAGACATATTGATTGAATTAAAAGAATACTTATCTTAATTACACATGAAAGGGATCAAGGGCTGAGAACCCTTGAAAAACCTGTAAAATTCGTACCAAGTTCGTACTTAGGGTTTCTCCAAAATTTCTCTCTTTTTAATGTGAAAATTAGAAAACTATATATAGGAAATAGGGTCTGACGGCGTCAAGACAAATCTTGTGACGCCGTCATCTCGCCGCCAAAATACTTCTCGGACTGCCTTGATCTACTTTTGATGCCGTCATGTGTTATGCATTTCCAGGCCGTCATGCATTTTACTCTTGACGCTTACCTTGTGACGCCGTCAATTCTGTACTGGGTCGTCATGGAAATTACTCTTGACGCCGTCACCTACTGTTCCCAGCAAGGAAAATTAAGACTTTGGCGTTTTCTTCACTTTTATGCTCCAAAAACGTCCAAATTGCTTTCTTTTCCAGATTTCTCTCCCAAAGTACCTAAAATCACAAAAGGAACGATTTAGGGAAATATTTGATCAAATAAATTCTATTCCGGGCTTAAATGACCCCCTAAAAGTTGTTCATTTTTCGCCTCATCATTTTTTTTTGCATACACTCTTACCCTACCATCCAAAATAATACATCATAGGGAATGAAAATTCCCCTTACACTTGAATTTTTACATACTTTACAATAAACTAATCTAATGACTCGAATTAAGATAATCAAATCACTTGGAGTACTTTTAAAATAAACGCACATATGGGGGTAATAAAATGATATTCTTCCCCATTACTCTGTAAAATAAGTACTTTACCAATGAGTCCCAATCGTCCCAAAACAATATGTATAAGGATATGACTCGACTTAGCGACCATGTAATCAATTAGATAATTAACTAAGGGTTTAACAAATAACAATAATGCCCTAAAGATGAGTGCATACACGGAAGGCTAAGGCGATTTGGGTGTACATTTAAGTGGGGTGTAACAAATTCTTCCTTTAAGTAAGATGCTTAAAGTTAGAAACGAAAAGATAGGCTCGGAGGGGTGAACTAGGGGTTTCGTGTACTAAAAATGAGTACAACGCTAAGGTGTGGGAAAAATTAATTGACTTAACTAGCCAAGTAATATGACTTAAATGGTCAAGTAATTATGATACGGGTTTAACATAAGGGTGATCCTAATGCCTCTTATCATGTAGTAAATCCTACTACATGAATGTAGTCTCACTAGCGGTCTCGGGATGCATCACTAACGCAAGTTCTAGAATCTAAATGCTACCGGTACACTCATAAGCACTAATAGTAAACGCTTTTCCAATCAAATCTAAAGGCGAACCTCACATATTTAGGTGGAAAATTTTTCTGAATAGTACGGTTTTGTGATAGTCATACAACTCCTATCCATGAGATGCTTGCTATGGCTAAAGTTTCACTCCTAAATGTTGTAATTTTTTTTTTTAAATTTGGCGCTAAAATTACACTAACAAGTATTTCTCATAGTTTTATTACACACCTACCATCAAACAAACAAACTCAAGCGAAAGTGTATCCTATAAGTTATCATCATTTTACCCTCCCCTTACACTTAGGATGAACATTGTCCCCAATGTTCAATTAAAGAATGTAAAAGTAAAACAGGTAAAAGAATGAAATCAAATACTCCCCTGATTCGCTCGGTATGGATAGTATGGTAAGAAGGTTAGATCTTCCTCCAAGAAAATGAACAATCAAAGCTTCCCTCCAAGAAATATAAACCATCTTCTTGTCATACATAACCTGTTAAACCTGAGAAAACAAACAAGGCACCCTCGCGTAAAATCAGCGGCAATCTATATATGATAACAAATCCTAGAAAACAAAGTAAGATATAATGCTTGTGGAATGATGTTTGCAGATTTCCTGGAGTTTATAAAACTAAAGAATTAACAAAAACTTTAAGACTCCCTTATAAAAACAAAACTAGAAAAATTTCCATATTTTTACACGTGACGCTGTCAGGAATTTCTTCCTGACGCCGTCAGAAGTGACCTGCAGAAATTCTTACGTTAAGTTTTCGGAAAATTTCTGGAAAAACTTATGTCCTACTTCCTGGAAAATCCTGCAGAACAACATTATGACTCGATACAAGCATTTGACTCTAACAAATATGAATATCCATGTTCATTTAATATTGTGGAGAATCATGATCGATTTTGTTTCTTAAAAACATATTTGGGGTTTCCCCTTACACTTATCTTTTTGCGAAATACCTTTGGATGAAGTTAAGACTAAGCCAAACGACAAAATAAAGTATTTTCACCATTTTAGTTTTTGAAACATGATCTACTAACAATAAAAATAAAGCATGCATAAGGAAACAAATAACAATCAAACAAAATAAAAATCACACAAAACATGGGTTGCCTCCCAAGAAGCGCTTTTCTTTATTTACGAGTCTTGTAGCTAGACTCAAGGTCATGGGTTACTACGTGACATGGGTGAGTTCCTCATTGAGGACATCTTTGGGATCAAACTTAGGTTTCAACTTCCTATCGGTTTTCTTAGTACGGTATGACCTTTCAAACTTTTCTCCATCCGGATCATACAAAATCATCTTCATATGCCATGATCCGTCACCTTCCTTAGGTGGCTTGTCCCACCTCCATTTACACTTATCTCCCTCTCTTTTCCACTTGTTCATATCTATATTAATGGGCATTACGCTTAAGAACTCAATCATTTTCCTAAAGACTAGGGGGTCCTCAAAAAGGTCTAGCTCTTCATCTCTCGCTATGGGTTGTTCCACCGTATGTGTTTTATTGATGAAATCTTTTTCTAGATAGAATGGGCGTTGAGGTCCTATAAAGTTTCCTTCTATCCAAGGTCCATATCTAGATGGTCTCCTATTTATCTCTACCCAATGTGGTGTTGGTTCATCCGCACAATCATAGCTATGTTTCTTAACATCGTATACCGACCAAGTATCGCCCACACCTACCGCTATCTTAGACTCCTTACAATCTATCATGCGCTAGCGGTTGCTAAAAATCCTCTTCCTACTAATAATGGGCATGTAGTATCACTAACCATATCTAGGACGTGAAAATCCGCTAAAATAGTTAACTTCCCTACGTGAACAACTACATCCTTGATAATCCCAACCGGGTGGGCAATGCTACCATCCGCTAGACCAATTAATACTTCCGTCTCCTCTAACTTTTCTAGCTTGAGAGTGGTAAAAAGGGATAAGGGAATCAAGTTGAGGCTTGACCCTAAATCGGCTAGTGTGTCGAAAGCTTCGGATCTTCCTATCTTACAAGGCAAAACAAATATACCCGGATCATCAAGCTTTTTAGGCCACTTGTTTTAAATGAAGGCAGTCCCATTTTTACCTAGTTTAAATTTCTCATATTTTTCTAGGAGGGCACTATAGTAGGGAGCACGGGCTAAGACATCAATGACGGGGCGTTCAAGGTGAAGCTCCTTGAATTCATCGTCAAGATCTTGCGTAGGAGGTGTTTCAACTATGCTTTTGACCGGTTTGATATCGGGTATTTCATTGGATTGGTCCTTTTGAAGAATTTGGTTTTGCTTGAAACACGTGCTCATTGATTTAACCGAGTAGTATTGCGGACAAGAAGTGGGTGACGAAACTGATGATATGGAATTTACGTTTAGTTTCGGATTCTTAACCGTGTTGCTTGGGAGTGCTCCCATTTCTCGGTCATTGAGAACTTTAAACAATGTGTTGATTTTGGTGGTCATCTCGCTTTGCTTATGTTTGAAGTCGGCTTCAAACTTAGATATGCGAGCTTCTTGAGATGCCATAAACTTGGATATAAATCCTTCAAGATTGTTGGTACTCCCATAGTTACTAGAAGGATTGTTGTTGAAAGTACGGTTGGAGGGTAGACCGGTTGGTTGGTAGCGATTAGGCGGATTGGAAGAATTGTTTTTGTTTTGCTTCCACCTAAGGTTTGCGTGATTTTTCCAAGAAGGGTTGTAGGAACCACCGTAAGGGTTCGGCTCGGGTTTGAAAGTGTACCACTTATCTCCCGCTTCGTCGGTACGCGAGGATGCGTAGTCCTCTAAAGCTGTTCCGGGGAGTTCCACGCAATCACGAGTGTCATGGGGACCACTACATAATTTGCATGAAGAAGTGATTTTGTTCACTTGGATTGAAGGCTTAGGAGCTTCGTAAGATTTCATGAGAAACTTGACTTGGTCCTCAAGTTCCATGATCCTACGGTCGGGAGTGCTAGAATTGTTCGAAGGCAAAGATATTGCCTTGACCATTTTGTTCAAATCACGGGGATCATTCCAACTTTCGTTGTCATAGAGAGCAAGATCTTCTATGAGTTCCCATGATTCTTCCGCACTTAGATCACGTAGCTTGCCACCGGCCGATTGGTCAATGGTTCGCCTTGTGGAGAGATCGATATGGTCATAGAAGATTTGGACTTGGAGCCAAAGATCTATGCCATGATGAGGGACTTTTTGGAGTAAGTCCTTGAAACGAGTCCATGCTTCATATAGAGTTTCACCTTGACATTGTTGGAACATCAAGATATCATTTCTAAGCTTGGTAGTTCTCCCCAGTGGGAAAAATTGAGCAAGGAAACGAGTGGTGAGATCATCCCATGAGGTGATGGATGCCGCGGGTAAACGTTCAAGCCATTGACTAGCTTGATCACATAGAGAGAATTGGAATAGGCGTAATCGGGTCGTCTCTCTAGTTGTAACATCAAGGTCTATGGAAACTACGATTTTAAGGAAGTCCTTGAGATGTTGATTTGGATCTTCGGAACGAAGTCCATGGAATGCACATCCGCTTTGCACCAACCGGATGGTGTCGGATCGCAAGGGAGACACATTGGCTCCTTGGGTGAGCTCAATAGTGTTTCGATAGCCTTGGTGGCTAGGTCGGGAATACTCTCCTAGGGTTCGGGGCCTAAGAGGTTGGTTAGCTAGTGGTAGGTTTTATGGGTGGTCTTGTTGTGGTGGGTTGATGGGTTCAAAGATGTTACCACCTTCCATGATGTCGGATGGTAAAAAGTTACGAACAAAAACACGAAGAAATAGATAGACTAAAGAAAACCTAAAAATAAAAATAAAATCTTACTAGAAAGGAATCTAGCAAGTAGACCTAATAAAAAGAAATCCTAACCTAGACAATAACTATTCCCCGGGCTGCGGCACCAAAAACTTGATGCGTGGGAATTGCACCAGGCTTTACCTCTCGAGGGATCTCGAGAAGCTTACAACCCCCACCAGGCAGTGTACCTGATCGTTGTAGTATATTATAGTGACAAGTACCGGGGGATTGATCGTTCAACTCAGGAATAGTGTTGCTAGGATTAGAAAGCCTAAAAACTAGGTCTAGAGGTGAGGGATGATTCTTTTTATATTTTTATATTTTATAAAAGCAAGTAAAATCTCGGGTTTTTGGAAGAGTGGGCGGAATTAGTTGCTAGTCAACTAACCCAATATCTAAGATGCAATCAAAATAAAATAACAAAAATGAAAATAAAACTAATTAAACTAGTGGTGTGAACAATATATGGGAGAATTGTGTTTACTTAGATTTCACTACTCCCTAGATATCTTTTACAGGTTAATTGTTTTTTACAGTTGCGTGGATGACGGGTTATATTCCTTAATATCAGTCATGGGGTGGCGTACTTACTTCCCCAACTCTATAAGCTCCTACTTCACTCCTATGTCGAGCCTGCAAGAAGCTCCTAACACGGGATCACTAGAATTCGCTCATGCATTAAATACAACCATAAAAACCTAGTACTCATCGGTTCATGTTTCTTAAGACATTCAAGTAAGTTACAGAATGGAGGTCTGCCAGTTTTCTTAAGCCTAACATTGAAATCATTCATCCATTACAACTATAAACAGGCAATCAACCTATAATCAACATCTAGGTTTCATTACATCTAAGCAAACACACAAAAGATCTAGCCTAGCATGTTAAAATCAAGACAAGCATAAGATATATTCAAACAACACATAGACATATTGAATGAATTGAAAGGAAACTTATCTCAATTGAACACGAAGGGTTTCAAGGGGTGAAAACCCTTGAAAATACTATAAAAGTCGTGTTAGGGTTTATTAAGTTCGACCCTAAAATTCTCCTCCCCTTAGAATGAAAATTACAAAAACTATATATAGATTTCCTAAGGTGACGGCGTCAAGAAGAAACTTCTGACGCCGTCAACCCGCCGCCAAAAATATTCTTGGATTGCCTAGATCCAGATCTGACGCCGTCATGTGTATTTCTGCTCTGGGCCGTCACCACTTTTACTCTTGACGGCCTTGATCTGATGCCGTCACGTTTTCTCTGGGCCATCAACAAAATTGCTCTTGACTCCGTCATCAAATTGCTCTTGACGTCGTCAGGTACTGTTCCTAGCAAGGAAAATTAAGACTTTGCCGTTTTCTTCACTTTTATGCTCCAAAAACGTCCAAAATGCTTCCTTTTCCTGAATTCACTCCCAAAGTACCTAAAATCACAAAAGGAACGATTTAGGGCAATATTTGATCAAATAAATCCAAATTCCGGCTTAAATGACCCCCTAAAAACGGATCATTTTTCGCCTCGTCAAGGGTTGGAGAAGGATCTTAACAAAGTGAAGACAGAATGTAAGAAGCTCCGAAAGGAGGAGGCAAAGGTTGTAGGTTACAAGGAGGAGATTGCCGAGCTGGAGATCAAATGCGGGAATCTCGAGGAAGAGAGGATAAAGCTGGGTGAGCTGGAGATCAAGCTTCGTGAGGATCTCGATGGCCTCAAGCGCAAGTATAATTCGCTTAAAAGAGATAGGGCTGCTGTTGTCTCGAAGTTCATCCCATATATAGCCATGGAGTTATATCATAGCAATGAGGTGGGGAAAATGATAGGTGATGTTGTCAATGCTGCCATCTATCATGGGAAATGCACTACTTTAGAGGAAATTGCTGCGACTGGAAAGCCTGTGGAATTATCTGAGGTAACTTATTATCGTACCACTCATAAGGCAGAGTATGATAATGCAAGAAACCTCCTCCGAATTGCAGAGTTCCCCTTCCTCGTTGATGCTACCAAGGATCCGATGGCTTCAGTTGAGATGCTTCTTTCGAAGAAGCCGCGTAGGGTGAAGCCATCGTCTGTGAGCAAAAAGAATACTCCTGTGAAACCTGCATCTGTGAAAGCAACTCCTGAGAAGTCCTCATCCCCGAAGGTGGTCATTCAGAAGCCCCAGTCTCCGGGTAAAAGCTCTGCTGTGCAGCCTCCTTCTCCGAAGGCTGATTTGACAAAAGAATCTTCCCCCAGCAAAGCCAGTCCTGAGGCATCCCAGGTTCAACAAGAAAAGCCCAATTCTCCTGGTAAGTGAAGGCTACAGTGTTTGCAGTAATTTGACTCCAAGGGTGGTGTGTACCCTTTAAAACAATGTTTATTTATGCTGTTTGGGTTATGGCTGTATGTTCTGAACAATTTATGTTTGTGTTACACGTAGACAATAGTTATCATCTTTTGAGCAGCGTATATGCTGCGTACTAGTAATGATTAATATTAATGAGTGTGTTTCCCATCTTTGCTTATATGTTTCTTTCTTCATCGTTTATTAATTAAACGTTAATATACATCCTAAGGCTTAGAACAAGGAGCTTTATTGTGTGTATTTTGAACCAAGATTTTATAGCAATCGTATAATTTAATTGCTGACAGAGGGTTGCGACCCGCTCTGTCTTTATCCTTTAAGTGCGAAGGGCTTCGCATACCCTAAGACCATTTAGGAAAGTTAATGTGAATTGTGTTGGATGTTTGATAGCATACAAGATATAAGTACCTTGTATCATCCTTCGAACATTGAACTTGTAAATACTTGGTTGGGTAAATCTTTGTTGTTAGTTGTAACAAAAGATTCGAGGAAAACATGTTGTATCATTAAGTGGGTAGGGGAGGATTACATCATTCATACAAATGAACACTAAGACACTTACCATTAATGCTTTTTTCCTGAAAGAGAAGAATTGAATACATAATAAGAAAAAATTCTAAGACTTGTACATAGGACTTACGAAGTATATGGAAAGTCATTCGTACGCTGAAGGCGGGTTACTGACGTGTAAGCCTTGCTACTTTTGACTTGTTCCATATATTATTCCTCGGAGTATGTTCCAGGAAGCTCCCTTTGTTATTATTTTTGCAACTAAACGGGTGGCATATTGCTATGGAGCCTGCAATTCGGAGCATGAAAGGTTCGTTACTTTGTCGAAGCCTGCTGCTCCGTTCCGAGTTCGAGACGTTCTTGATTGTGTGGGAGCGAACGCGTCTTTGTATCATTCATGTGGTGTTTTTCCTTTTGTTTGGCTTGGAAAACTTTTTTGTTGGAGGACATACTCAATTCACATGTTTCAGCTGGTTCATTACTTTGTCCTTCGAAAGGATCGTTTTCTCCATATGCTATGTCATATTCCTCCAACTCTTTAGCCCATTTGACCATTCTCCGTGTTCCCTCAGGGTTCAGGAATATCCTTTCGAATGGCTTATCCGTAAGTACTCTGATGGGGTGATCCTTGAAATACTTTCGGAGACGTCTTGTGGCGTGAATCAAGGCTAGGATTAGCTTTTCTGATGCTGTGTAGCTTTGTTCCATGTATGGTAGGGCTCTGCTCACGAAATATATTGGTATCTGTAGTTGTCTTCTTTCCGCTAAGAGCATGGCACTGATCTCATCAGGGGACATTGCTATGTGTAGGAACAACACTTCTCCACTGGTTGGGGGTGCAACTGTTGGGAAGATCTCCATGCAATTCTTCCATCTCTGGAAGGATGTTTCGGCTTCCTTGTTCCATTGATAGGATTGTTGATGACTTCATTGCGGACCTTGTAGAGAGATGAAGATCTGTTGACACCCTTCGACAAGAATGCTTTTAATGTTTCCAAGTCATCTTTTAGGTTTTGAGTCCTCCATTGCGTTCTCCGCGTTTGCATCTCTGAGGAGGTTTTTTCCTTGATTGGATTGGTTCTAATCATTTGCCTTACGAACGGGCGTTCATTTGACCCTTCCTTTTCAATGCCGAAGGAACACATTATTGGGTTTAGCTTTAGGTTGATTTTCCTTAGTTGCATGAGGGTTTCTTCTACATCATGAATGAGATTTTATTTTGTCTTGCTCTGGGTGACTAAGTATCCGCCGTGAATTCTCAGGTTCCTCCCTATCTGCTTTTCGAAGACCGTTTGGATCAGCCTATTGTAAGTGGCTTCGGTGTTCTGTAAACCGGAGGGCATGCGTTTGAAGCAGTAGGAGCTTCTGTCTACATGAAAGGATGTTTTTTTCTTCATCTTCTTTTACCATCTGTATCTGATGGCATCCCATATTTGTATTAAGGAAGCATTCCCAATGAACTCCAGGTAGCGGTTGCTGTTCTCCAACCGACAAATAGCTTCCTTTTTGGCAAGCTTTCTTGATGTCTTTGAAGTTAACCTTTATTATCCATTCTCCATTTCTCCGTTGGGATGCAATTGGATTAGTAACCGATCGTGGGTTTTCTACCCTTCGGAGTATTCCTGCCGCTGTGAGTTTGTCCACTTCTTTCTTAATTGCTGCGTTTTGTTCAGGCGTCACCTGATGAGGCTTCTGCTTGACCGGTTTAATGTATTTGGATTCATTTAGCTTGTGTTCTGTGCTAAAAGGCCTGCCGTTGATTGTGAGCAACCTTGGAACTCCTGTTATATCTGAATATTTTCCTACAAACACATCTTCATAGGCTTCGAGCAATTTTTCCAATCTTTCTCTGAAAGTGGTAAGGAGTCGTTTCCCCATTTCCACCTTTCGTACTGGATGAGACTTGTCTAGTGCCACATACCCCTTGGGACCGGAGCCTTCTCTGAAATTCATCGTACGCTATCGATTTCCTTCTCCCTTATCCTTTTGGGTTTCCTGGTGTTTCTCTTCGTGATAGCTAGAGAATATGGTTCTGACACTATTGGCTGTTTGGAATTTCACTGTTGCATGCACCGTAGAGACCACAATGCCCATCTTTTGCATGGCAGTTCGTTCAATTAACATGTTGTAGGGTGACTTCGATTTTACGATGAAAAAATTGAGGATTTCCGTTCTCGCAAGCTTTCCACTTCCGAGAGTTACCTCCAGAGGTATTTCTCCCAAGGGCCACGATCGTTCCCCCAAGAAACCTATCAGGGGCATTCTTGACTCTACTTGTTTGGATTTGATTGTAGGGCTGAGTTTCCTAAAGCAATGTTCGTAGATTACCTCGCAGGAACTCCCGCAGTCCATATAAACGTTGTTAACCTCCGTATTCGAGACAACGACCTTAATGATCACTGGATCCTTTGAAGGGAATTCTCCTGTTTCGGACGGGAACGTTATTTCCCTTGCATCGTAAGTTTACCTTTCGGAGGCCTTTCTTTTCAATCGGGTGGAATCCCACCGAACCATTAGGATTGGAGCTTCCTGAGGGGTATTATCCTTTCCCAGTTGCGTATCAGTGGCTTTCTCTTTGCCCTTTCTTATCCCTTTTACGAGATGTGTTAATTGCTCGGATTTTACTGCCTCTTCTATCTACTTTTTCAGCTCTCGGCAGCTGTTTGTTTCATGACCAAAGTATTCATGGAAGTGGCAATATTTAGTAGTGTCTCTGTTCTTGCTTTTTCCCACCATGCAAGGGGGTGGTTCGAAGGCTTTGACAGCCTTCTCTGTCGCTAAAATCTCCCTTGGAGACTTCGTGAGATTTCCCAATAAACCATGGTTCGGACCCTTGTTGTAAGGAGTAAACCTATTATGGCTTTTGTGTTTGTTCTTTGATCATTCCCACGAAGACGATTTTGTTCCCTTATTGTTCTCCATCGGAGCCCCATTGGTGGATACTTCTTTGGCTTCTATCCACGTGTATGTTTTTTCCATCAGGCCTTTGTATGTTGCCGGAAGATCTGTAGATAAGAATTCCACAAGAGTCCGGTTGCCTAGGCCATGGACGAAGCCAGAAATGCGTTGCTCTTCTTGTAAGCCTAGAATCTGCAGAGTTTCATCAGTGTACCTAGTAACAAAATTCCTTGTGCTTTCGTTCTCCTTCTACTTAATGTTGTGCACTGTGAGGTGTGTCCTTGTGAACTTTTGGTGGCTAAAGTGAGATCGAAACTTAGCCTTCAAGTCATTAAAGTTGATGATGCTTTCTGGTTTCTGCCCATTCCACCAAATACGTGCGGAGTCCCGAAGGGTATACGTAAACATGTGACAAGCTACAGGCATGACCCATTTCTGCATTCTAATGGCTCTTTCGAACAAATGCAAGAAATTGTCCGGATCCCCCTTTCCATCGTAGGTGCCTATATGTGAAGGCATCTTTAGACCATCCGGCAAGGGGTAGTCTTCGATCCATCTTACAAAGGGTGTCGTAGGACCTACGGGCTCTGCGTATGGATGAGCGTAAGGTGGTATGTTCATCGGAACATTATGGTATGGATTATAAGTAGGGGGTACCCTTGAAGAAGGTTGACTAGTGTAGAAAGGATGAGGCGTACTCGTGTTTGGAGGGTAACCATTATACATGGTATACGGAGGGTATATCATGGGATGATTTTTGGGTGTAGCAGTTTGTGAGGGATATTGATTGCCAGGTTGCCCGTTCATGGGAGGATAAGGGTTTGGAGGGTAACTTTGAACTGGAAACTGGGAATACAGGCCAACGGGAGGGAGACTTCCTCCTGTGTTGATTGAACCCGGGTTACCTCCTACGCTAAACGTGTGGGAGGGCTGCGATGAAATTCCTCCTTCGGTCCCCCCAGAGGTGCCGTTGGTAATGGAGGTAGGTTTACCTCTGTGTTTTCCCTCTGCTGGCTTCTCCCATTAGAGCCTTCAGCAATAGTCCCTTCTCTCCTCGTGGGAGTTCTTTCGGGAACTCCCTCAAAGCCTACATTCCTTCCTCCCGCCCTTCTACCCGTAGGAGACCCAATCCGCAGGATGGGGTGTTGAGCCCTAGTGACCGGAGGTCTTGGCTCCATCTCAATCTCTTCATCATACTCATCAATGGAATATTCTAACTCCCTTCGCATCTCCGTGTTTCTGATTTGCCTCCTTCGAGCCCTTAACAAGGACTCTAGCTCTTCGTAATTAGCATCGACAAAGGCGGGGCTAATGATGAGCTCCGGATTAGCTGACGTGGATGCATGATGGTTGGGCATTCTTTTAGGGTGAGATCGTGTGGTAAAGGTGGAGGCCGTGATTGGCGGAAGGTTGTTGGTGTCAGTTACGGGTAAAGGGGTTAAAGACGAGAAACCCGGTGGGGGTTTAACTTCTCTTTCTGGATTCATGTCCGAATAATAGCGAGTGTATTTGACTTGGTTATTTTACTTGGAAATAACGGGACTAATTGTAGCGGGTCCCACGGATGGCGCCACTGATTGTACAATAATTTGCACTACCAGGCCTTCGATGGTGATCAAAGGAAATGAGGGGTGTTGTGATTACGCCAAGCTTGAATATAACCAGAAATAAGAAATACTAAAACACTACGTTAAGTGATTGCGCAGGGGTTGAGCCCTGCGAACCACCTCTGGCGTGTGAATAAGTGATCGGTATGAGAGTTTAAGTGTAAGCGTAGTAAAGTAAGGTGAGAGAGATTGCATACCAGATTTGTCATCGTCCAGGACTATTTATAGGTGAAGAAAACGGTCCTGAGAGTGGTCACACGTTTTAGAGAGATCATGGGGGCGTCCCATGATTTGTGGTAACCGCTAGGAGTTAGTGTCCCACTCCTCCCGGTTTAGCAGGGGAGCTAAAGAGAAAGAGGAGACGTGGGTAAGACTTGGTCTCACCAATGTTTGGACTTGGCATTGTTCCGTCCTTAAAACTTATCGAGAGATACCCCGAAGGGCTTAATCCTTCGATTGGCGAATTCCCGCTTGGTAACTAGATCATTGATGATTAGTTTTACGCCAAAGAAAGTTTTAGGAGGCTAGCCAGAGCCTTCGATTATGTAGGTTACGATCAGACTCGAAGGGGTGTCCTTCGAGCTAATCGGAGGGTACATCATCAGTTCACAACAAAAATGCATGCGCTTTGCTACTTTTAAATGTGATTTTGCAGTAGACGACGATTGCCTAGAGACCCTTCAAAATGCACCGATCTTTATGAACACCACCCTTACAAATGAACCAAAACATGGAAGTCAAGTCATAAGTATGTAATATTAACTGCACTTTAGGTTTAGACCTTTTTAACCAAGTAAGAATCTAACCAAATACAAAATAATCGAATTGAATTTATTATTATAATGAATGAGCTCATAAGCGTTTATATTATATTTTAACAGGACAAAGAATCGATTTCGTACCAGTGGTGATATCCAGGGGCAAAATATAATTGTCTATTTAACCCTTATTGTAATCTATTTGAGTGACTTTAACTATCATTTCATAAAACAACCCTTTTGCTCAGATCTATGTGTACTCAAAATGTAAGAAAATATATATAACATCTTAAGTTTAGCTTAAGTAGTTTCACACTCATTCACTACTTATGCGTTGTTTCTTTTTGTCCTTAGTATGTGTATTACTCTTCTCATATGAGCCCCATCGACAATTTCACCTCACAGAAGGATATCAACCAATATCAGCATTGTACGTGATTTGTTCTTTTGCATTTTCAATTGTTATCTTGATATGAGTCAAATAACTTTTTCATTTCAATTGGTTTGTGAACTGATAGTTTCTTGATCAACTAGGCATAACCTAATTTTTAGACAAATTTTTGGGCAGACACATATATTTCATACAACAAAGCATGGATCTACCTTTAGAACTATCAAAATTACCTGATTATGTTACTCATCTTCTTTAAGGATGTTTATAGAATGAATAGTTTTCAATTAGTTCTACAATTATATTCTGATGTTAACAACTCAAAGAGACTGTTTAAACATCATGTATTCATTGTGGAATCAGTTTCATAGGGCATTTGTATATGTGTTTAGTAAGTTAGGGGTAAAAATGAATACTTGCCTACCAACTACAGGAAAGGTCAATCGAGTGAATACTAAAGTAAAAGTTTCCTTTAATTATACTTTTTCATATTATATATACTTGAAATATGGAATGGGAACCGTTTACCAAATGCTCATTTATTTAAGTAGACATCCACTATGAGAATAAAAATGGAGCAGAAACTTTTAGGAACCTATTTTAGCATCCCTTTAATGAACTTACTTTCATTAACTTTGTAGGTGAAACCTCCGTAAATCTTGACAAAGTTAATTCAAGATACTTGATACGTGGGAATTGCGCCCTCGCAACAGGTTTTACCTCTCAAGGGATCTTGAGAAGCTTACAACCCCCACCAGGCAGTGTACCTGATCGTTGTAGTATAGTATAGTGACAAGTACCAGGGGATTGATCGTTCAACTCAGAAATAGTGTCGCTAGGATTAGAAAGCCTACTAAACTAGGTCTAGAGGTGAGGGATGATTCTTTTTGTATTTTTATATTTTATAGAAAGCAAGTAAAATCTCGGGTTTTGAAGGAGTGGGCGGAATTAGTTGCTAGCCAACTAACCCAATTAACTACAGATGCAATCAAAATAAAATAAAAGAAATGAAAATTAAACTATTATACTAATGTGGTGGAAACTATAATGAGGAAAGTTGTGTTTACTTAGATTTCATTACTCCCTAGATATCTTTTATAGGTTGATTAGCTTGTTACAATTACATGGATGACGGGTTATATTCCTTAATACTAGTCGTAGGGCCGTGTACAATATTCCCTAACTCTATAAGATCCTACTTCACTCCTATGTCGAGCCGTTAGAAGCTCCTAACATGGGATCATTAGAATTCTCTTACGCATTAAATACAACCAAAAATCGTAGTACACCTCCGATCATGTTTCTTAAGACGTTCAAGCAAGTTACCAATGGAAGTCTGCCAGTTTTCTTAAGCCTAACATCGAATACAATCATCTGTAACAATTATAAACAAACAATCAACCCATAATCAACATCTAGGTTTCACTATATCTAAGCAAACACAATGAATATCTAGCCTAGCATGTTAAAGAGAAGACAAGCGTAAGATATAATCACACAACACATAGACATATTGAATTATTTGAATAAGTACTTATCTTCAATTGAACATGGAAGAATCAAGGGGTTGAAACCCTTGAAAAGCTGTTAAAATTCGTATAGGGTTTATTCCCTCAAAGTTGCCTCTTAATGAATGAAAATTGGAAAACTATATACAGATTTTACACCTTGACGGCGTCACGTTATAGCTTGTGACGCCGTCAACTCGCCGCCATGATAAAATTCGTATTGCTTAGATCCACTTCTGACGCCGTCATGTAGAGAAACACTCTGGGCCGTCACATGTGTTTGGACCCTGACGGCCTTGGTGACGCCGTCAGGCCAATAAGCTTGAAAACTTTCTGGGCCGTCACGTTATAAGTTCAATATCCACCTCTTTTGTCACTCTTGACGCTGTCACGTGTAGAAGCTTGACGTCGTCAGGTACTGTTCCAGCAAGGAAATTTGAGACTTTGCCGTTTTCTTCACCTTTATGCTCCAAAAATGTCCAAAATGCTTCTTTTTCCAGATTTCTCTCCAAAGGTACCTAAACTGACAAAAGGAACGATTAAGGGCAATATTTGATCAAATAATCTCGAATTCAGGCTTAAATGACCCCTTAAAAGCGGTACATTTTTCGCCTCATCAAATACCCTTACACTCGAGATTTGCTTGTCCTCAAGCAAATGCGCTTTTATTCTAATCAAAATACAAGTTATGGGTCATTTAACACTAATATAAAATTAATTACAACAAATAATCGTTCCACTAAAAACCAAAAGCAAGCACGGAGGTCATACACTAACACCCCACAAATAGTTTTTAGATACTCACATCTCTCGGGTGTAATAAAGTCTATATCATAATATGGAAATGGAAAACATCTCTCACTACCTGTCATAGCAAATAGATTACCATAGGCTTGGGAAATGATCAAACCTCCACCACTTGGTGTAATCACCTAGGATAAACTACCAAATAGGTCTTTTAAAGGGTTATAACGTTAGGTGTAGGGATTTGGAAAACACGGTTTTGTTGGATAAAGGCAATATTTACAGGTGGCGAGTTAATCATCTTGGTTAATTACATGTAAAATATGGCATTGCTAAGCCAAGACTCAACTCAACTTAAGCTAATAAATCAAAAATAACAAAAACTTAAAACAAACATAGAATGAAACTGGATGGTTGTCCGTATGTTTTTTCTCTTTTTCTTTTTCTATTATTTTTTTTTCTTTTTCTTGATTTTTCGATTTTTTTTATTCATTTTTTTTTTTTTTTTTTTTACATACACTTTTACCCTACCATCCAAAATAATACATTATAGGGAATGTACATTCCCCTTACACTTGAATTTTTACATACTTTACAATAAACTAATCTAATGACTCGAATCAAGATAATAAAAACACTTGGAGTACTTTTTAAGATTAACGCACATATGGGGGTAATAATTTGATGTTCTTCCCCATGA
The DNA here is from genome assembly GCA_030686995.1 of Artemisia argyi. Classification (NCBI taxonomy): domain Eukaryota; kingdom Viridiplantae; phylum Streptophyta; class Magnoliopsida; order Asterales; family Asteraceae; genus Artemisia; species Artemisia argyi. Next base: position 78,294,393 of record CM060678.1, on the reverse strand, counting down.
CTCCATAACACAAGTACTTTACCCATGAGTCCCAATCGTCCCAAAACAATATGTACAAGATATGACTCGACTTAGCAACCATGTAATCAATTAGATAATTAACTAAGGGTTTAAACTAATAACAATAATGTACTAAAGATGAGTGCATACACGGAAGGCTAAGGCGATTTGGTTGTACATTTGGGTGGGTTGTAACAAATTCTTCCTTTAAGTAAAATGCTTAAAGTTAGAAACAAAAAGATAGGCTCGGAGGGGTGTACTAGGGGTATCATGTACTAAAAATGAGTAGAACGCCAAGGTGTGGGAAAAGTAATTGACTTTACTAGTCAAGTAATGTGACTTAAATAGTCAAGTAATTATGATACGGGTTTAAACACAAGGGCGATCCTAATGCCTCTTATCATGTAGTAAATTCTAATACACGAATGTAGTCTCACTAGCGGTCTCGGGATGCATCACTAACGCAAGCTCTAGAATCTAAATGCTACCGGTACACTCATAAGCACTAATAATGAATGCTTTTCCTATCAAATCTAAAGGCGAACCACACATATTTAGGTGGAAAAATTTTCTGAATGGTACGGTTTTGTGCTAGTCATACAACTCCTATCCATGAGACGCTTGTTAAGGTTAAAGTTTCAGTCCTAAATGTTGTAAAAAATTTTAAATTTGGTGCTAAAATTACACTAACAAGTATTTCTCTTAGTTTTATTACAAACCTACCATCAAACAAACAAACTCAAGTGCAATAGTATCCTATAAGGTATCATCATTTACCCTCCCCTTACACTTAGGATGAACATTGTCCCCAATGTTCATTTAAAGGATGTAAAAGTAAAATATGTAAAAGAATGAAAACAAATACTCCCCTGATTCTTTCGGTGTGGATAGTGTGTTAACAAGGTTAGATCTTCCTCCAAGAAAATGAACGTTCAAAGCTTCCCTTCCAGAAATATAAATCATCTTCTTGTCATATATACCCTGTTAAACCTGAGAAAACAATCAAGGCAACCTCGCGTAAAATCGGCGGCAATCTATACATACTAACAAATCCTAGAAAGGGATTTAAGATATAATCCTTGTGGAATGAATGTTTGCAGATTTCCTGGAGTTTATAAAACTAAAGAATCAACAAAAACTTTTAAGACTCCGTTAGAAAAACAAAACTCGCAAAATTTCCAGAATTTTACACGTGACGTCGTCAGGTGTTAAACCCTGATGCCGTCAGAAGTGACCTGCAGAAATCTTTATGTTAAGTTTCCGGAAAATTTCTAGAAAAACTTATGTCCAATTTCTTGGAAAATCCTGCAAAACATCATTATGACTCGATACAAGCATTTGACTCTAACAAATATGAATATACATGTTCATTTAATATTGTGGCAAATCAAGATCATTTTCGTTCTTATAAACAAATTTGGGGTTTCCCCTTACACATAGTTTTTGCAAAATACCTTTATATGAAGTTAAGACGAAGTTAAACAACAAAATAAAGCATTTTCACAATTTTAGTTTGAAACATGATCTACCCACAATAAAAATAAGACACGCATATGGAAACAAATAGCATCAAACAATTAAAAATAAAAACAAATAAAAACACACAAAACATGGGTTGCCTCCCAAGAAGCGCTTTTCTTTATTTACGAGTCTTGTAGCTAGACTCAAGGTCATGGGCTATCACGTTTTTCTATCCCACATCATGAATGCGGTTTCAAACATCTTAATCAATTTCTCATCCCTCCTGTATTCGGGGCCTAAAGCTACACATTTCGAGTAATAAATATCTTTCTTTTTATAACCACTAATGTTTCTCTCTTCATCACTCTCAACCTTAGTTACAGGGATGTTGTCAACATCGAGATCCTCAAATTCTCTAAACCTCTCTTCCTTATGGGGCATCCTATATCTAATGTTTTTCTCTTCGTTTGCGAATGTGATAGTGCCCTCATCATGGTTGTAAGTCATTTTAGAGGTTTTGACAAAAGGTTCCCCTAAAACAATCTGGCACAAGGACTGATCAATAATTCCCCTAACATCTTCTAAGATCATGAAGTCGCACCTATAAACAAAATCCCCAACGAAAACATGTAACCCTCTAACCCTTTCAAAACATGGACTTGCTTGCGTATCATGGAATGAAATGGATGTTGACGAAGACAATGATCCGGTAGTTAATTGTCAATTTATTGAAACAACAAGCAAGGTGTAAGTGAAGATGATTACTCATGTCAAGCTCGTAGTGGACTTGCTTGCGATTCATGGAATAACATGGATGAAGATGAAGCCAACCATCCGGTTTGTGATTCTAAACTAGATAAAACATCAAGCAAGGTACACTTTGAAACCAAACAGTTTTGCTTTGACAAATTTATCCTAGAGTTTTCTAAACTAGAAAATGAGTCTAAACGTTTATGCAACATGGACCTAAAAATTATCTTCAAGAACGAGTCTTCAAAATCTTTTAAGAATATCTTTGAAAAGGAAATCTTGTTAGAAGATAAAATGTCTAGAATTGAGAGTAATGTTGAAATTGATCTAGAATGTAAATTGTGTCTAGATTACAAACATAAGATTAAAATGCAAAATGAGAAAGGAAAAATATTAGTTAAATTTGATGAAAGCTTAAAATCTCTTGAAAGATTGTTGAGGAGTCAAAGGTTGTTTAAAGATAAAACCGGATTAGAATTTAACTCAAAAGCACCATTAACTAATAAAACAAAGCAAGTAAAATTTGTCAAACCTAGAAGAGAGATTTAGAGATAATTCAATCTCTAATAAAAACTCAGTATAAAAGAATTAAGATTATCATGATCTATGCTTTTATATGATTGTCTAACCTTCTTGGATATATGAGTAATTGAGTTTCAAAGCGTGTTGTCAAACCAAGATTTTACGCGTTGTGTTTATCCTCTTGATGGCATCTCTATGCAATTTAAAAGGTACGCATTACTTCAACTTGACTTTGATTGTCTCTTGTTTCTAGCATTATGTGTTGGAATATGTGTTATTAGTAATACTCTAAAAGTGTTTACTTGCTATTAGTAATAACTAAGATTAGATTCTATGCAACAAGGAATTTCGTCATTAGTACTAGTAGGAGATATAAGGTGCTTTGGTTCTTTAACCATCAAGAGATAAACACGAGAAACTCTTGAGTGAGTCTCACTCAACTCTTGTTTACAAGTAAGCTAACTAAGAATTTCCTAAGTGTTAAAATGTCTAACACTTTTGTGATGCTTGCAAAACAAACCTTTGTTAAACAACATTCTCAAACACCATACTTTGAGTCTTAAATTGTGTTTTTCTTTGATCACTCCTTTATGATAATCTCACATAAAACACACAAGGTGAAATAAATCACATTAGCATACATTAGAATGTGTGGAAGAAAATGAGTTTTCAACATCTAGGATTTACACATCAAATGTCACACTTAGTCTTATGATGTTGTACCTCTTGGACTTTTTCAAAACAAGTAGAGTTCATAGTGTCTTAAGTAAGAAAACCCAAAGAGTCGAGGAGTCGTTGAATATAACATTTAACGAGTAATCTCCTGCTTCTAAGATATCATCTTTGGTAGATGATGACTTAGTCGAAAGTCCAATGATGGCAAGACAAGTATGTTGTGTAAAAACATTAAGAGTAAAAGTACAAAATAACATCCTCCCACCATGAGTCAAACATTGAATCAAGTAAAATTGACATAAGTTATAAAACTTGATTTATAGGTCATAGTTGTGTCTAAACAAATTCAACAAAAACAATTTTTGGAATTTAGAGTAAAACAACTAGTGAAAAAAAATAGATATTTCAAAGTAATCAAGTGAGTATAGTGTCAATATTTGAAAGACTTTTTGATAATAAAAGCAAGCCCCAAAAGCAAGGGATTTTAACTTAAAGACATTCCTAGTTACTCTCTTGTTCTCAATGGTTAAGTTATTGATGACTTATCAAGAATGAGATTAGCAAATCCATAGGTAAAACTAAACGTAGAGAAATGTTCGGAAGACTACTTGTTCTCATAATAATTAGATCCAACATTATGTTTAGTGTTTGTCTATGTGCTCGTGTTAAAGAGGATCCTTAAACAACTCTTTAGTTGAGCTTGTTTGGATACATCATAAGGTACTACACAACTAGGATTATGGTATCCCAAAAGAACGAGAATAGAAACCATAGTGTATGCAAAATGGAATTATGTCGGTAATAAGTTGATAAGAAAAGCACAAGTGGTACTTGCACTTTTATACTTACTTACTGATTCTCCAAAACACGTAAGGTTCTCAAATTAGTTTCGGATGGAGATGCACATCAACAAGCTCCACTTGAACAAGCTAACTCACGTCGACAATGGAATTCATCTCATCAACATTGTTATCCCTTCAACAAAGGAAGCATCGACTTCAGCGACAATTCAATCCATTATGTTCTTAATTGACATATTGTGATCCATCATCATCGTCTTGGTAAAAATGTTCATTGAGGAACATCTTAACTAAGAAAGTCGTATACGTTAACCATTCTATCAACATTTTCACAAAACCTCTTGAATGAGAAGCATTCATCATCCCTAGGCTTAGTCAAGGACTCATAAGACCTAAAACCTTAGTTTTGAACATTAGGATAAAACCACAAAAATCAAGACAATACCTTTTGAATTTTTCCCTGCAGCACCCACGGTACCCTCAGACCATACGGGCGGAACCCACTTTTTGGTTCCGCCTGGTCCGCCAAAGCTACAGAATGTTTTATTTTTAATTTCAAAACCAAACACCCTCTTAACTTAATCATTCACTTGTTCTTTCACCATCATCTCATCACATTCACCTTGTGATATATCTCAGCCCATAAGATTCACAAAATGAGTAAAACTTCAAGCATCTTCCTCAAAACCTTTCATCACTCAAACCTCAAACAATCATTGTGAAATGAGAAACCAAGTTATCCTTTGTCCTATCAATATCGAGCCATTCATCATTTCCATGCCCTCAAAGAAACCAAGAGTCAATATCATCTTCACCAATAACTCCACCTAGTCATCTTCACAAGAAGATTCCACAATGCAACCAAACAAGTGTGTCATCCCCACTATAACCTAACCTATTAAGATTAAACCACCTTTCATGATACATAAACCTATGTTCACCTTTGTGTCGCTCTTTGTAACAAAGGGCAATTGTCATATCCATACACTCATTAACATATTTGTCTATGTCATCAAAAGTCAAGTGAATTTCATTATGAAATGCGTCTTTTCCACTTTCTAGCAAGTGAAGAACACAAAGAAGATATCCATGCTTCAAGTCTTGTCAAGCAATCACCACCTCATTTCACATATCCACTCTCGGTCATCAACCATACTTTACCACCGTTCACCACATTATTAAAACAAATGAAAAACGTCATTGAAACATCACTTGCAGTATAAAACGTTTTTGAGCATCAAAATGAGTCAAGATAATCGCACCTCCACATTGTTTTCTTGTAGGCACACACTAGAACATACACATTACAATAGTCGTTTACTTAGACTAAAATGTGAAATTTTGATTTTCTAGGAATCATCATGCCTCCTCTAACCCACTACGATCACAAGGACACCATTAAGTACCTACCCTAAAACCACAAAACCAAAGGTCTTACTCAAACTCAAACCGATGTTTTCAAAGCCTTAGAAAAACCATACGTCCATGAGGGTAGAACCATTGATCCATCTTTCCTAGAAGGTACAAACCTCTACACGGAACTTTCCACAATCAACTTTGAGTGTCTCTTAGAGATAAATGAGCCTACGTATCCTAGGTTTATTTTAGAATTCTATACGTCCGTCACTCTCTCCATGGATGAGTATGGTGGCATGTCTATTAACTTCATTACTAGTAGTCATCAAGACTCCTTCTCTCTCGAAGAATTTGCTCAAACCCTAGGTGTTCCAAACCGTGGTATTTGCATCTACTCCAACAAGCATTCCCCCTCAACTCTTGACACACTCATTGACCGAGTCCATCCCTATTATACTCCTCTTGTGTCCAAGGATGAACTCCGTGACCACCTCTTCATTGGGACCACCAACACTAGGAGAACTAGAACCGGAAATGAGGTCATCAAGGACCCATATGAAATGGAACTCAATGAAATCAAGCCCCAAATTCAAGAAATGGAAAGAACTCCTTAGAGCCAATGTCATTAGCACCATAGGAAACCGTGATCACATCAATGTTTGTCTTTGCTACATGCTCTACTCCTTCTTCATTAGGCAACCCTTCAACCTTGCCTACTTCATGACCAAGAAAATGGCCGACATTCCCGTGCAAGGCACAACGGCTAAGCCGTATGGAATGCTCTTGACCCGTCTCTTTGGGTTCATCTCTCCCATTCCATCAACTCCTAGAGGTCTTCACCTAGACTACTCTATCATTCCATACACCTTTGTTCCACTAAGTGATAGGAGAGTCTACAAAGCCCAAGGAAAACATTTTCCAACTCTAGGCTTTGCCCAACTCTAGGCTCCCACCTCTAGAATACATTTTCCAACTTTCGGATATTCCAAATGAGTCGGCGGAGTTCAAGCAAACAAAGGGGATGTTAAAAAACATCGAGAGATTTCTTGAAATGCTCAAGAAGAAGATTGACCGTCTATGAGAGCGGGTGTGTAGGAGTGTTTGGCATTAGGTGCTATTTGAACAATTACGTCGTTTAAACATTACGTGTTATGTATTCGTGTGTTGGTAGGATATTTGGTACTATTTGGAACTTGTAGGAACTAACAATGACGCAGGAAGACAAAATTTGGCATGTTGTCAAATTTTCAAGTTTATGATAATTTCACTAAGTATAGTGAAATTTGCTAGCCCCCGGTCAAAGTCCAATGGTATGCGTCTTTACAAGTCCAATTTTTGCATTTCCTAACCAGATATGAATTATATTTTTGTTTTTAGAAGTTTTCGAAAAATTTGAAAATCGTCTCGCGGGTCAAAAATGCGGACTGCCAAGTTTTTCAGGTCTGGCGGTACCCAAAATTGGGTTCCGCCAGTGTAATTTCTGGGCAACCCAGAAATGGCCCAACGGACCAGACGGAACCCAAAACAGGGTTCCGCTTGCGTACCGTGAGGGTTCCGCCAGTCACCTGCAGAAATTTTTTGTCATTTTTCTTAAGTTCAAAACTTGTAAAGTGTTAAACCATTATCCTAAGTGAGAAACATCTTCCATCAACTCCAATAACCATATTAGAACAACTCTCACTCACTAAAACAATTAGGAAGCCACTTCTCTCCAAAAAATTCTAATGCAAACATAACTAACCCAAGGAACCCTTTTAAAGGATCCTTCAAACCATTGAAACATTTTCAACCAAATCACATCCCATGATCACAAAGCATTGAGTGCATATGTTGATCTTTCATTCCACCTAATTCCATTGAATTGACATCAAATCATTTCAAACTTCAATCTTGGTATGGAACACATCAAATCCAAACACTCCTTCCCACAGTTCTTTTTAAGTTTGATCACTTTAGAATACCCCAAAACTCACACCAACACCATTACCTCTCTCAATCTCAAAACTCTTGCAAACCAAAGATTTGAGATGATTTAATCAAAACACCTCATCCGAATCATCAAGCTAAAACCACTAGGATTAGTGTTAAACCTTGTTGCTTCAAAAAAACCATCAAATCAAGCTCATCACTTGACATTTCTTCACCTATCCAAGACTTCCTTAACCTTACTACCTCAACACCATATTCAATACCTTGCAACATCAACATGACCACTATTCAAGATTTCCTCAAATCTTGCTACTCCAACATCCTCTCCCAAACATGGCAATACAAACATATACACTTTTCAACCATCAAAAACTTTTTCAACCATCGATCACCAACATTTACACCAATGGAACTTTTTCCATACACCACCAACATCACCACATCCACAATTGGAAACTTTTGAAAACCTATCACCTAAACCATCAAGCCCTCCATCATTGTCACTCTTTGACACCATTGCCAAAACGGAACCCAACAACAACCAATATTTCAACCAAATGAGTCATTGGATGATGCACCTCATCCACCGTCATTGCTTGAGAGTTTGGCTTACCATTATGCTAGACCCTAAATTTTTCCAAATGATCAAGGTCATACACACCTACAATCACTTGTGTTTCACCCCATTTACAAAAACTTTCATGGTAATCCTTCTGGAAAACTAAGCCTTCGTCACTTTGTTCAACTACCACCACCACATGAACCTTCCCAACACTTTGAATCTCTATTTTCTTCGTATATGAAAATAGAAGCATCTCAATGATCTTCCATCAAGACCAACAAAACCACCACCTTTCACAAAAAAAAAAAAAAAAAAAAAAAAAAAAAAAAAAAAAAAAAGGTCATTGCTTGAACAAAATGAGTCTTTTGACCACAACAAGAATGTCACCACCCAAAACCATTGTTGTCTCACCTTATCTACAAAGACATCCATGATCCTCTAAACATAGAAATGAGGTTTATCCTAAACCACATTGTGGAACGTCTCAAGTTTAGAGTCTCCAAAATGAAACAAAACCGTTTCTTTTGGAAAATGTTGCTCATTAAAACCAACAAACCAAGTTTAGAGCACCAACACCACCTCAAGTTTAGAGTCTCCAAAATGAAACAAAACCGTTTCTTTTGGAAAATGTTTCACCATTTAAACAAACAAACCAAAACCGTGTCATCCCCACAACATTTAAAATGAAACCCGATACATCCTCCACCACCTACTCTTATTCTCAAACAACCTTACCCTTGTTTTGGAAGAATGTTTCTCATTAAGGAAAGTGATGGTTTCCTTTTTATAGATGTAGGATTTTTATATTCTGAGTTTCTTTTTATTTGGTCTTTTATTTTTAGAAGTAGGATGTTATTCACATCATTTCTCGTCTTTGACTTCCTAAAAGTCAAATTTTACATGAAATTAATTTTATCCTACTATGAGATATGCTTTGTTTGTTGACCATTTAAAGTATTGTGATTGCACTATACCTTGTTATGGTAACTTGTATATCTTGTGTTTTAGAAACTAACTTTCTTTTTGTAGGATCATTTTCCATGTTTTCTTTCCTTGATACTCCATTTAGGGGAGTAATATTCAAGGGGGAGCATGAGTATTGCATTATTCCGCTTCACAACTCTTAGTTATGTTTTAGACATGAAATGCTTTCATGACTTGTCTCGTGTGGCAACTAACATTTTTTCTTGTAGGTTCAAAATCCATGTCTCCTCTCTTGGCACTCCATTTAGGGGGAGTATCGTCCAAGGGGGAGCAAGTGCATACTTCCGCTTCGCTACTCTTCTTTTTGTTTCGACAAAAAGGGGGAGAATTTATACATAAACTTGCTTTCAAATTTTTTTGTGCTTATCACCTCATCTTTGCAAAAACAAGTTTTTATACTAACTTTATAAGACTTAACACTAAAACTAGTGACTTACTTATAAATAAAGTTTATGTTTTGTCATCAACAAAAAGGGGGAGATTGTTAACACAAATATCGCCTAAAAACGTTATTTATATTTTACGATCTTTGCTAAGTTTTGTTAATGACAAAGTATGAACTTTAGCTAGGAGTAAATCATCACTTTAAGTGTTTAAGTCTTGTTTAAACTAAGGTTTACATTTTCTTTTAAACAAAACATTGTTTTTATTTCTTAAATTAGAAAGTGTCTTGTCACATCACATTTATTTCTTAAAATAGTAATGTCACATCACATTTAGGACAAGCTTTGTCAATATACATTTATGGTAAGAAAGAGTGTTTGACTAACCATATGTTTGCTTGCAAGTTTTGTGTTTGACTAGGTGTAATGAGATGTGACCTTGTTTGGTTTGGAAGATTTATTGCAAAACCAACTGCAGCCCTGACGGAACCCTGGGGGTACACGGGCGGAACCCATTTGAGGGTTCCGCCAGACCTGCAGAATGGTTTGCTATAAAAACCAAACCATTTGTTAGTTTTGTGTCACCCCTTTAGGACATATTTTCACATACTCTCTCAACTAACTCAGTAATATTTGACTTGTGTGATTCTCTTATGTAGCAAGGGACTTCACAAGATCATTCAAGAAGTTACAAGCTTTAACTCTAAAGTTGCAAGTCTTGTTAGCTTGGTCATGTATAAGCTTTGGTAGTTTATACTTCATTTTTGTCATGTATGTAGAAGTGATCGGTTAGTATTTTAGGCCTCAAAATACATAGTGTATCGGGAGTTGTTGTACCCTTGGAAAAGAACTAACGGGAGTGGTTGTACCCTTGGAAAAGAACTCGACATCTAGCTTTGTGTCGGTAAAGGTTAAGTGACGTACGGGAGTGGTTGAACCCATGTAAAACTCGACATCTAGCTTAGTGTCGGTAAAAGTGTAAGCGAATAATGGGAGTGGTTGTACCCTTGTAAAAGAACTCGACATCTAGCTTAGTTGATTAGTGCTTATAACTCTCCACCGGTGAAAGTGTAAGCGACGTCGGTAAAAAGTGTAAGCGACGTTGTAAAGGTTTCTCCACCGGTGAAAGGAGCTTGTTGATTAGTGCTTATAACTCTCGAGTTGGAAACTCGGGGCGTGGATGTAGGGCAAGGAAAAAGAGTCCTTGTAGCCGAACCACGATAAACAATCGTGTTGTGGTTTGATCGTTTCTTTCTTTATCTTTGCTTATTACATGTTGTTTTTTAGTTAGAATTGCTAATCACATATAAAGCTTTCCAAAGAATTAAAACAAGTAAAGTTGTGTTTATATCTTTAAACAAATGTAAAGCTTTTCAAAGAACTAAAACAAGCAAAGTTAGGATCATCACAAGTAAAGCTTTTCAAAGTATGAAACAAGTAAAGTTAGAATTGCTATTCACATGAAAAGCTTTTCAAAGAATCAAACATATAAAGTTGTGTATATCTTTAAGCAAACGTAAAGTTTTTAAATGATATTCAAGCTAAAAAGGATTCAAAAAGCGGTAAACTATTCAACCCCCCTTCTAGTTTTCCACAAACCCTTCTTGGAAAAATCACCCAAACCTTAGGTGGAAACAAAACCAAGCCAATTCTTCTAATCCGCCTAATCGTTACCAACCAAACGGTCCACCCTCTAACCATACTTTCAACAACAATCCTTCCAACAACTATGGTAGTACCAACAATCTTGAAGGATTGATGTCCAAGTTTATGGCATCTCAAGAGGCTCGCATATCTAAGTTTGAAGCCGATTTCAAACAAAAGCAAAGTGAGATGACCACCAAAATTGACACATTGTTGAAAATTCTCAATGACCGAGAAATGGGAGCACTCCCAAGCGACACGGTCAAGAACCCGAAACAAAACGTTAATTCCGTATCATCAGTTTCGTCACCCACTTCTTGTCCGCAATACTACTCGGTTAAATCAACGAGCACGTGTTTCAAACAAAACCAAATTCTTCAAAAGGACCAATCAAATAAAACACCCGATATAAAACCGGTCAAAAGCATAGTTGAAACACCTCCTACGCAAGACTTTGACGATGAATTCAAGGAGCTTCACCTTGAACGCCCCGTCATTGATGTCTTAGCCCGTGCTCCCTACTATAGTGCCCTCCTAGAAAAGTATGAGAAGTTTAAACTAGGTAAAAATGGGACCGCCTTCGTTCAAAACAAGTTGCCTAAAAAGCTTGATGATCCGGGTATATTTGTTTTGCCTTGTAAGATAGGAAGATCCAAAGCTTTCGACACACTAGCCGATTTAGGATCAAGCCTCAACTTGATTCCCTTATCCCTTTTTACCACTCTTAAGCTAGGAAAGTTAGAGGAGATGGAGGTATTAATTGTTCTAGCGGATAGGAGTATTGCCCACCCGGTTGGGATGATTAAGGATGTAGTTGTTCACATAGGAAAGTTAACTATCTTAGCGGATTTTCACGTCCTAGACATGGTTAGTGACACTACATGCCCATTGTTAGTAGTAAGAGGATTTTTAGCTACCGCTAGCGCCATGATAGATTGTAAGGAGTCTAAGATAGCGGTAGGTGAGGGTGATACTTGGTCGGTATATGATGTTAAGAAACATAGCTATGATTGTGAGGATGAAACGACACCACATTGGGTAGAGATGAATAGGAGACCATCTAGATATGGACCTTGGATAGAAAGGAACTTTATAGGACCTCAACGCCCATTCTGTCTAGAAAAAGATTTCATCGATAAAACACATTCGGTGGAACAACTCATAGCTAGAGATGAAGAGCTAGACCCTTTTGAGGACCCTCTAGTCTTTAGGAAAATGATTGAGTTCCTAAGCGTAATGCCTATTAATATAGAGATGAACAAGTGGAAAAGAGAGGGGGATAAGTGTAACTGGAGGTGGGACAAGCCACCTAAGGAAGGTGACGGGTCATGGCATATGAAGATGATTTTGTATGATCCGGATGGAGAAAAGTTTGAAAGGTCATACCTTACTAAGAAAACCGATAGGAAGTTGAAACCTAAGTTTGATCCCAAAGATGTCCTCAATGAGGAACTCACCCATATCACGTAGTAACCCATGACCTTGAGTCTAGCTACAAGACTCGTAAATAAAGAAAAGCGCTTCTTGGGAGGCAACCCATGTTTTGTGTGATTTTTATTTTTGTTTGATTGTTATTTGCTTTCGTATGCATGCTTTATTTTTATTGTTGGTAGATCATGTTTCAAACTAAAATGGTGAAAATACTTTATTTTGTTGTTTAGCTTAGTCTTAACTTCATCCAAAGGTATTTCGCAAAAGAAAAGTGTAAGGGGAAACCCCAAATATTTTTTTAAGAAACAAAACCGATCATGAATCTCCATAATATTAAATGAACATGTATATTCGTATGTGTTAGAGTCAAATGCTTGTATCGAGTCATAATGATGTTTTGCAGGATTTTCCAGGAAGTAGGACGAAGTTTTTCCAGAAATTTTCCGGAAACTTAACATAAGAATTTCTGCAGGTCACTTCCGACGGCGTCAGGAAGTAACACCTGACGGCGTCACGTGTAAAATTCTGGAAATTTTACCAGTTTTGTTTTTCTAACGGAGTCTTAAAGTTTTTGTTGAATCTTTAGTTTTATAATCTCCAGGAAATCTGCAAACATCATTCCACAAGCATTATATCTTACTTTGTTTTTTAAGTTTTATTAGCATATATAGATTGCCGCCGATTTTACGCGAGGTTGCCTTGTTTGTTTTATCAGGTCTTACAGGTTATGTATGACAAGAAGATGATTTATATTCTGGAAGGGAAGCTTTGATTGTTCATTTTCTTGGAGGAAGATCTAAACTGGCCACCTTATTATCCATACCGAGCGAATCAGGGGAGTATTTGATTTCATTCTTTTTATTTATTTCACTTTTACATTCTTTACTTGAACATTGGGGACAATGTTCATCCTAAGTGTAAGGGGAGGGTAAAATGATGATACCTTACAGATACACTTTCGCTTGAGTTTGTTTGTTTGATGGTAGATCTGTAATAAAACTATGAGAAATACTTGTTAGTGTAATTTTAGTGCCAAATTAAATTTTTTTTACAACATTTAGAAGTGAAACTTTAGCCATAGCAAGCGTCTCATGGATAGGAGTTGTATGACTAGCACAAAACCATACCATTCAGAAAAATTTTCCACCCAAATATGTGAGGTTCGCCTTTAGATTTGATAGGAAAAACATTCATTATTAGTGCTTATTAGTGTACCGGTAGCATTTAGATTCTAGAACTTGCGTTATTGATGCATCCCGAGACCGCTAGTGAGACTACATTCGTGTAGTAGGATTTACTACATGATAAGAGGCATTAGGATTACCCTTGTGTTAAACCCGTATTATAATTACTTGACCATTTAAGTCATATTACTTGGCTAGTAAAGTCAACTAATTTTTCCCACACCCTTAGCGTTGTACTCATTTTTAGTACACGAAACCCCTAGTACACCCCTCCGAGCCTATCTTTTCGTTTCTAACTTTAAGCATCTTACTTAAAGGAAGAATTTGTTACACTCCACTTAAATGTACAACCAAATCACCTTAGCCTTCCGTGTATGCACTCATCTTTAGTGCATTATTGTTATTTGTTTAAACCCTAAGTTAATTATCTAACTGATTACATGGTTGCTAAGTCGAGTCATATCCTTGTACATATTGTTTTGGGACGATTGGGACTCATGGGTAAAGTACTTATATTATGGAGTAATGGGGAAGAACATTATATATTACCCCCATATGTGCGTTAATCTTAAAAGTACTCCAAGTGTTTTGATTATCTTAATTCGAGTCATTAGATTAGTTTATTGTAAAGTATGTAAAAATTCAAGTGTAAGGGGAATGTTCATTCCCTATGATGTATTATTTTGGATGGTAGGGTAAGAGTGTATGCAAAAAAAATAGAGAAAGAAAAGAGAAAAAACATACGGACTACCATCCCGTTTCATTCTATGTTTGTTTTATGTTTTTGTTATTTTTCATTCATTAGCTTAAGTCTAGTCTAGTCTTGGCTTAGCAACGCCATATTGTACATGTAATTGACCAAGATGATTAACTCGCCACCAGTAAAGACTGCCTATATCCAACAAAATCGTGTATTCCATATCCCTACACCTAACGTTACAACCCTTTAAAAGACCTCTTTGATAGTTTATCCTAGGTGCTTACGCTATGTGGTGGAGGTTTGATCCTTTCCCAAGCCTATGGTAATCTATTTTGCTATGACACGTAGTGAGAGATGTTTTCCATTTCCATATTGTGATATTACTTTATTACACCCGACAGATGTGAGTATCTAAACACTATTTGTGAGGTGCTAGTATATGACCTCCGTGCTTGTCTTTAGTGTTTAGTGGAACGATTATTTGTTGTAATTACTTTTATATTAGTGTTAAATGACCCCTAACTTGTATTTTGATTAGAATAAAAGCGCATTTGCTTGAGGACAAGCAAATCTCAAGTGTAAGGGTATATGATGAGGCGAAAGATGAATCGTTTTTAGGGGGTCATTTAAGCCCGGAATTGAATTTATTTGATCAAATATTGCCCTAAATCGTTCCTTTTGTGATTTTAGGTACTTTTGGAGTGAATTCTGGAAAAGTAAGCATTTTGGACGTTTTTGGAGCATAAAAGTGAAGAAAACGGCAAAGACTTAATTTTCCATGCTGAGAACAGTACCTGACGGCGTCAAGAAGGAAATTTTGACGGCGTCAGGAGTAAAATCCATGACGACCCAGAGAAAACCTGAAGGCGTCAAGAGAAGGGCGTCAAGAATAATTTTTGTGACGGCCTTCAAATGGAATACACGTGACGGCGTCAAACCCAGATCTAGGCAGTCCGAGAATTTATTTTGGCGGCGAGATGACGGCGTCAGACATTTACTCTTGACGCCATCACCTCACAAAATCTATATATACTTTTCTATTTTTCATTCATTAAGAGAGGAACTTGTATGGAGCATACTAGGGTCGAACCTAATAAACCCTAGGTCATTTGTAACAGTATTTTCAAGGGTTTTTACCTCTTGAAACCTTTCATGTTCAATTAAGATAAGTCCTCTTTCAATTCAATCAATATGTCTATGTGTTGTTTGAATATATCTTATGCTTGTCTTGATTTCAACATGCTAGGCTAGATCTTTCATGTGTTTGCTTAGATGTAATGAAACCTAGATGTTAATTATAGGTTGATTGCTTGTTTATAGTTGTATTGGATGAATGATTTCAATGTTAAGCTTAAGAAAACTGGCAGATCTCCATTGTGTAACTTGCTTGAACGTCTTAAGAAACATGAACCGATGTGTACTAGGTTTTTATGGTTGTATTTAATGCATAAGCAAATTCTAGTGATCCCATGTTAGGAGCTTCTTAGCCGGCTCGACATAGGAGTGAAGTAGGAGCTTATAGGATTGGGGAAGTAAGTACGCCACCCCATGAATGGTATTAAGGAATACAATCCGTCATCCATGCAACTGTAACAAGTAATTAACCTGTAAAAGATATCTAGGGAGTAGTGAAACCTAAGTAAACACAATTCTCCCATATATTGCTCACACCACTAGTATAATTTAGTTTATTTTCATTTTTAGTATTTTATTTTGATTGCATCTTAGTTATTGGGTTAGTTGACTAGCAACTAATTCCGCCAAACTCCTTCAAAACCGAGATTTTATTTGCTTTTATAAAAATATAAAAATACAAAAAGAATCATCCCTCATCTCTAGACCTAGTCTTTAGGTTTTCTAATCCTAGCGACACTATTCCCAAGTTGAACGATCAATCCCTCGGTACTTATCATTATACTATACTACATCGATCAGGTACACTGCCTGGTGGGGGTTGTAAGCTTCTCGAGATCCCTCGAGAGGTAAAGCCTGGTGCAATTCCCACGCATCAGGGGCCGACAAATGAAGTCAAGGTGATCCTAAGAAAAGTGGGCAAATGCCCTGGTGCAGGGGAGGTTCTCTCCCTGCAGCCTCAAATAAGCAGTCTAATAAGCCAGAGAAAAAATCTTGAAAATAAACCAAAATGAGATTTCAAAAGTTAAGCTGACAAATTTTAATTTCCAAAAAGATCAATGCCTAACTATGCAAACTAAAATCAGAAAAATTCTTGGAAAATTTGGGTTTCTGACAAAACTATGCAATTTGACTTTTCTGAATTAACGCCTAATTTGACTTTTATGAACTTGATCTTGATTTACTGAATACTTATGATGTTTTAAGCTAAAATGAAACTGATTTAAGATATATGAACAACTAATGCAAGGTTTGATGAGATTTGAGACTAACATTCCTAACAGTGAACTATTGTGGTGAGATCAAATGTTATTTGGACTTTTGAACAAAGAGGACCTGGTTTTTATGGTTCTAATGTTTTAATACAACCTAGAGTGACTTGGTTCAAGCACAAACAATGCCAAAAACACCTTGTGAGGCCAGTGATTCAGCAAATCCAAACACCCTTATAACACACTGAATTTTTTGTTTATTAAGCAAATGGATACTTAGGCTTTTGAAACTGCTTTTAATCAACTTATTGAGACTTAATAAGCTCAAATGAACACAGAAGCATAGGATTTAAACACAAACACCCAAGATGCTATAAAAAGCTAATTTGACAGTTTAAACCAAGATTTAAAGAACAATGAGATTTAAAGAACTACCAACTGATTTTAAGGTATAATTAGACTTAATTAAACTTAATAAGCACAATAAACACAGAGATAAGCTATAAAAAGCAATGCTACAGTAAAATACTAAAAATCAAAGAAAAATAGAAAAATTGCACTCATTTGAGACCCTAGCTAAACAAGGGCACCCAATTGGGCAGCTACAAACTCTAGCTTGTTATAAACAAGCTAGTAAAGTCCATCTGGCTTATCCAAATCAGCCACTTCCTAAGCTTCCTGTCCAATATGCAAAGGTACCCTGCAATCTTTTTTTATCTTATTTTTTCTTGCTTTTATTGTTTTCTTTTATGTTAAAGGACTCAAATGAGCTTAAGTGAGCTTATGAAACAATAAACCTAGCTTATAACATTAATTGAGATAAAATGAGATTTCAAAATAGAAAAGTACATAAACTGATTTGCAACTGAGAAATGGAATTTAAGGGTAAATAAGATTATTATTTCACTAATAGAAACTGAGTACAACTTGTTTAAATTGAAAATACAACTGAAATTGGACTTTTGAATTAAAACGACATAAGAAATTTTCTAATTAACTACTTGCTCTTCTTCTTGCTTCCTCTTCCTTTTAAAGGCCACATTGGGTGTCCCTTAGGGTTTCTGAGCACTCCCCACAACCCTTGGATCAATCACACTCAATCCTGGCCCTCCACGTTTTTTGGAGGGAAAAAGATCATTGTAATTTGTTCTGTAAATACCAATTGGGGGTGCATTTAATGCTGAGGTGAAGGGTAGGGATAGTGGCAAGGGCGGTGGGATGTGATGGAGATGGTGGGGGGAGGTGAGGTGATGTGTTGCAGGGCAAGTGGAGATGATGAGAGGGAATGGGTGAAGGTCAAACAGAAGTTTGACCCCGTTTTATTAATACAAAAGGGGTGGAGTGGGCTTAGGAGTGTTTTGGGTTTATGTTTGTTGGATTAGGCATGGATGATGGTTGTGGGTTTGTATTGGATTTGGTTTTAGTTGTAAAAAGGTCTGTTTGGTTTAGTAAGTTATCACAAGGACCATATTTATAATTTCTTGAAAATTGAGGGGCTAGAAATGAAACTTCTCCAAAGTACTTCAAGGGTAAAAATTGCCTAGGATTAATAAGCCTAGGACCATATTGCAATTTTCCATTTGCACAGGGACCATTCTTGTAAATTTTGAAACTTGAAGGACCACTTTTATAATTTCCTGAAAATACAAGGACTTGAACTGCCATTCTTCCAAAGTTGTCACAAGGGTATAATTTTCCAAGCTTGGATAGTACAAGGACCATTTTGATAATTTTCATTTTTGAATATCCCAGGGACTAATCATGCCAAAACTGGAATTGCAGGGACCAAACTTGTAAAATCCTCAAACTTTTCACCCAGGGACTAAACTTGATAATTTGTGAACTCCAAGGACCATTATTGACCTTTTCTTCCAAAATCCAATGCTCAGGGGCCATTTCTGCCAAATTCCAAACTTGAGGGACCATTTCTGCCAATTTTGCAAACTTTTGCTCCAAGGACTATTTTTGGCATTTTCTGATTCTTCAAGGTGTGTTTTGACATTTTGAGCTCAAAAATGGTAATTTGCTTCCCCGGCTCTGGCTTTTGACATGTTTTCCAAACTCGTGCTCGTTTTTGTCCTTTTTGGCCTGAGTTTTGCCAATTTCTGAAATATCCGTTCCTGCACGATCAGAAACACAAAAACACAATACCTTTGGCATTTATGGTTAGTTTGTGTCTGTTTTGATCTTAATATGGACAGAAAAAGGTGTGTGAATAAGCACACACCACCACTATCTCTTGTGAAGCAATCAACCAATTGCGTTTTGTGCATGTAAATAATTGTGTATATACAAGTGACATGTATCATATTTATGAGCTAAAACAAAACATAAGAAACAACGTACATTGTTTACAAATGTTGTATACAAATAAGCTTTATTTCACATTTTAGTTTATTTGGTTGTATACTTTCTTCTTGCGTATCACTTTGTAACTTTTTTATTATATTCGATAAACGAATGATTTGTTTTCGTTCTTAATGCATTTAATTAAAAATTGGTATGTTTATAACTTATTTCATTAACTTAATTCTTTCAACGATATTCATAAGTCTCGCCCACCCATCGGACAGTCTATGCTACTACAAACGTTGTGTATAAAGAAACGTTATTTTGCATTCAAGTTTAAATCATATACTATGTTGTTACAAAACAAATTGTAACAAACACAAACAATTTGACAAACGTTGATACTATTCTATTAAAAATCTTTGTATATTAAACAATTTTTTAACACCAAAATTTTGATCAATAAAAAAAATGTAAACGATAATTATAAGTCAAGTCAGCCAATTGGGCGGGTTTTGCCACTAGTATATATATATATATATATATATATATATATATATATATATATATATATATATATATATATATATATATATATATATATATATATATATATGATGAGGCGAAAAATGATCCGTTTTTAGGGGGTCATTTAAGCCCGTATTCGAATTTATTTGATCAAATATTGCCCTAAATCGTTCCTTTTGTGATTTTAGGTACTTTGGGAGAGAAATCTGGAAAAGGAAGCAATTCGGACGTTTTTGGAGCATAAAAGTGAAGAAAACGCCAAAGTCTTAATTTTCCATGCTGGGAACAGTAGGTGACGGCGTCAAGAGTAATTCCCTGACGGCGTCAAGAGCAGAATTCCATGACGACCCAGTACAGATTTGACGGCGTCACGAAGGTAGGGCGTCAAGAGTAAAAAGTCATGACGGCCTGGAAATGATTAAGTCTTGACGGCGTCAAATGTAGATCAAGGCAGTCCGAGAATAGTTTTGGCGGCGAGGTGACGGCGTCACAATGTTGGTCTTGACGCCGTCAGACCCATTTTTCTATATATAGTTTTCTAATTTTCACATTAAAGAAAGAGAAGTTTTGGAGAAACCCTAAGTACGATTTTGGTGCAACTTTTACAGGTTTTTCAAGGGTTCCAAACCCTTGATACCTTTCATTGTAATTGAGATAAGTGTTCTTTTAATTCAATCAATATGTCTATGTGTTGGTTGTCTATATCTTGTTCTTGTCTTAATTCCATCATGCTAGGCTAGATCTATCTTGTGTTTGCTTGGATCTAATGAAACCTAGATGTTAATTATGTGTTGATTACTTGTTTATACTTGTCTTGGATGAATGATTTATATGTTAGGCTTAAGAAAACTGGCAGATCTTCACTTGGTAACATGCTTGAACGTCTTAAGAAACATGAACCGACGCGCACTAGGTCTTTATTGGTTGTATTTAATGCATGAGCCACTGTTTACAATCCCTATAGTTGTGCTGGGCATGGTGTAGGAGGAGATAAGAGCTCATAGAATTGGGGAGTTAAGTGTGCCACCCCATGAATGGTATTAAGGAATACGATCCGTCATTCATGCAATTATAACAAGTAATTAACGTGTAAAAGATGTCTAGGGAGTAGTGAAATCTAAGTAAACACATTTTCTCCACTTATTGCTCACAACTTTAGTATAATTTAGTTTATTTTCATTTCTAGTATTTTATTTTGATTGCATCTTTAATATTGGGTTAGTTGATTAGCAACTAATTCCGCCCAAATCCTTCAAACCCGAGATTTTTAATTGCTTTCTAAAAAATATAAAAAAATACAAAAATAATCATCCCTCACCTTTAGAACTAGTATTTAGGCTTTCTAATTCTAGCGACACTATTCCTAAGCTGAACGATCAATCCCCCGGTACTTGTCACTATACTATACTACAACGATCAGGTACACTGCCTGGTGGGGGTTGTAAGCTTCTCGAGATCCCTCGAGAGGTAAAGCCTGGTGCAATTCCCACGCATCAAGTTTTTGGCGCCGCAGCTCGGGGAATAGTTATTGTCTAGGTTAGAATTTCTTTTTATTAGGTCTACTTGCTAGATTCCTTTCTAGTAAGATTTTATTTTTATTTTTTGGTTCTCTTTAGTCTATCTTATTTCTTTGTGCCTTTGTTCGTAACCACCCGACACCATGGACAACGGGAACATCTTTGAACCCGTCATCCCACCACAACAAAACCCACCATTAGAACCCCTTAGGCCCCGAACCTTAGGAGAGTATTCCCGACCTAGCCACCAAGGCTACCGAAACACCATTGAGCTCACCGGAGCCAATGTGACCCCCTTGCGATCCGACACCATCCGGTTGGTGCAAAGCGGATGTGCATTCCATTGACTTCGTTCCGAAGATCCAAACCAACATCTTAAGGACTTCCTCAAAATCGTAGATTCCATAGACCTAGATGTTGCAACTAGAGAGACAACCCGATTACGCCTATTCCAATTCTCTCTACGGGATCAAGCTAGTCAATGGCTTGAGCGTTTACCCGCGGGATCCATCACCACATGGGATGATCTCACCACTCGTTTCCTTGCTCAATTTTTCCCACCGGGGAGAACTACTAAGCTTAGAAATGACATCTTGATGTTCCAACAACGTCAAAATGAATCTCTTTATGAAGCATGAACTCGTTTCAAGGACTTACTCCAAAAAGTCCCTCATCATGGCATAGATCTTTGGCTCCAAATCCAAATATTTTATGACCATATCGACATCTCCACGAGGCGAGCCATTGACCAATCGGCCGGTGGTAAGCTACGTGATCTAAGTGCGGAACAATCATGGGAACTCATAGAAGATCTTGCTCTCTATGACAACGAAAGTTGGAATGATCCCCGTGACTTGAACAAAACGGTCAAGGCAATATCTTTGCCTTCGAACAATTCTAGCACTCCCGACCGTAGGATCATGGAACTTGAAGGTCGAGTCAAGTCTCTCATGAAATCTTACGAAGCTCCAAAATCCTCAAGCCATGTAAACAGAATCACTTCCACATGTAAATTATGTAATGGTCCTCACGAGACTCATAACTGCATGGAGCTCCCAAAATGTGCTTATAACGAATTCACATCGTCACACGTGGGACGAGGCCCTCGAACTTCTGACGAGGCCTATGAGGCATGGAAGGATAAACCTAATTTCAGAGGGTACCAAACGCGGAGCGTATCCTTCAATGACTCCTCACCACTCACTTGGTCCGAGCATTTTCCCTCACAAAGCACTCCTAGGCAGAGCTGTGAAGACGCCTTGCGAAAGTTCATTCTATCTCAAGAATTACAGCTCTCCACGCTCGAGGCTAAATTTAGACAACAGCAGGCCGATGTGAATAACAAGATTTGTAATCTGTTAACTGCTATCAAAGAGCATGTTGTTAATAAGCCCATTCACGTTGATGAGGTTAAGTCTGTTATCATCATGAGTCCACCAACCTCCCCTGTGAAAATAAAAAGCCCTAGCAAGTTATTCAAACATCTATCCCCTAAAGGAAAAGAATCTGTCAACCCCCTAGGACCAACCCATTTCGTAAACACCATCACCACAATATCTGCTTTTACACCCAACTCAACCCAGCAACAAATTAACAAATTTGGTCATATAACTAAAGATGAGACCTTAAGGGTAGACCACAGTTCGGCCAGAAAACCTACCGACTCGTCCGAGCAGTACACCGCGCGAGAATCTGGCAAATCGGATGAAGAGAAAGAGAGATCGGAAGACCATGAGAGAAATCCAACCATTTTGGGTAAATCTATTATAGAAGAACCCGAGAGAAAAATGGAGAATGTTACTAGTGGGAGTAGCGATAGGACTAAGGAAGATAACCATAAAGTTTTCAAGATCTCCTGCACCATTAAGGAAAAGCTCCTAACCGATAGTCATATAGATCCTAGCTCCCCAGTCAACCTAATCCCCCTTTCCTTATACCATGAGACCTTCCCAAAACGCATTGCGTGCGAAAGGGTAATGAATGATTTATCAATCAGGGTCGGAGAGCTTGTTTACAATACTGACCTCACCGTGGTCGATGATGTAGACCCTCTCACCAATCAAACGTTAACCAACCTTGTTCTTGGGAAGCCATTTATCAATGAATATGGAGTGATCCTTGATGAGAAAGATAGTAGCGCATTATTCACCAATGGTGTTAAGAAGGTAATTTTTCGTAGGGGTAATGAGGAGGTGTACGAGTATCGTCCTTCCCTTGAGGGGAATATATATGGGTCGAAGGATGGGGAGTCGGAGAAGATAAGACGGTGTAATCCGAATAATCTCAAAATCCCCTGCATGATTGGTCATAAGTACTTCAATAACGTCTACATTAACGTATTCCTGCCAAAGAATTTAAGTCCTTATTCCGTTATAACAATATCTGCAGATGGGGAATGATTTACAAGGGAGAGAAAGTGGTTGGTAAGGATCATGAAATCCAGGTGTTTGTAGGAAATATGGCATTTACTATGGAATTTACGATCGTGGACAACATCGAAGACTATGTCAACCCTAGATTATCACAAATTGTTTTTGGAGCGCCATTTTGCGAGATCACTAATCTGATAATTGATGATCGGAACGGTATTATGACCTTCGCTGATGGGATTAGGAGGGTTTCATACCAAACGCCATATAAGAGAAGAGACCTTAAGGAAATCGATTGTGACGGGCTTGATAAGATAAGTTCCCAACTTATTCTGTGTGATGAAGATGTTTGGAGAGGGTGTAAGGACACTTCTGATTTATCATGTGGATTCTTTAAGGATGCTAGTAAGCTTGGTTCTAAGTATCGAAAAGATATCTTTGAGTTCGAAGACCCGAAGTACTTACACTATGAAAGCAATACTGGTTTAGAAGACGACCTAGAGAGTGGAACCGATGATGAGGTCACGTAGCAACCCATGACCTTGAGTCTAGCGACAAGACTCGTAAATAAAGAAAAGCGCTTCTTGGGAGGCAACCCATGTTTTGTGTGATTTTATTTGTTTGTTTGTTATTTGCTTCCGTATGCATGCTTAATTTTTATTGTTGGTAGATCATGTTTCTAAACTAAATAGTGGAAATACTTTACTTTGTTGTTTTGGCCTAGTCTTAACTCCACCTAAAGGTATTTTTGCAAAAGATAAGTGTAAGGGGAAACCCCAAATATGTTTTCAAGAAACAAACCGATCATGATTCTCCACAATATTAAATGAACATGTATATTCGTATTTGTTAGAGTCAAATGCTTGTATTGAGTCATAATGAAGTTTTGCAGAATTTTCCAGGAAGTAGGACCAAGTTTTTCCAGAAATTTTCCGGAAACTTAACATAAGGATTTTTGCAGGTCACTTCTGACGGCGTCATGAGTTTACTCTTGACGGCGTCAAGTGCAAAAATCTGGAAATTTTACCGGTTTTGTTTTTCTAACGGAGTCTTATGGTTTTTGTGAATTATTAAGTTTTATAATCTCCAGGAGATCTGCAAACTTCATTCCACAAGCATTATATCTTATCTTGTTTTCTAGGATTTAGTAACTTATATAGGATACCGCCGATTTTACGTGAGGTTGTCTTGTCTATTTTATCAGGTTTTACAGGTTATGTAAGACAAGAAGATGATTTATATTCTGGAAGGGAAGCTTTGATTGTTCATTTTCTTGGAAGAAGATTTAACCTGGCCACCTTATTATCCATACCGAGCGAATCAGGGGAGTATTTGATTTCATTCTTTTTACTTATTTCACTTTTACATTCTTTACTTGAACATTGGGGACAATGTTCATCTTAAGTGTAAGGGGAGGGTAAAAAGATGATACCTTACATATGCACTTTCGCTTGAGTTTGTTTTGTTTAATGGTAGATGTGTAATAAAACTATGAGAAATACTTGTTAGTGCAATTTTAGCGCCAAATTTAAATTTTTTTACCACATTTAGGAGTGAAACTTTAGCCATAGCAAGTGTCTCATGGATAGGAGATTGTATGACTAGCACATAACCGTATATTCAGAAAAATTTTCCACCCAAATATGTGAGGTTCGCCTTTAGATTTGATAGGAAAAGCATTTACTATTAGTGCTTATGAGTGTACCGGTAGCATTTAGATTCTAAAACTTGCGTTAGTGATGCATCCCGAGACCGCTAGTGAGACTACATTCGTGTAGTAGGATTTACTACATGATAAGAGGCATTAGGATCACCCTTGTATTAAACCCGTATTATAATTACTTGACCATTTAAGTCATATTACTTGGCTAGTTAAGTCAACTAATTTTTCCCACACCCTTAGCGTTGTACTCATTTTTAGTACACGAAACCCCTAGTACACCCCTCCGAGCCTATCTTTTCGTTTCTAACTTTAAGCATTTTACTTAAAGGAAGAATTTGTTACACCCCACTTAAATGTACAACCAAATCGCCTTAGCCTTCCGTGTATGCGCTCATTTTTAGTGCATTATTGTTATTTGTTAAACCCTAAGTTAACTTTCTAATTGATTACATGGTTGCTAAGTCGAGTCATATCCTTGTACATATTATTTTGGGACGATTGGGACTCATGGGTAAGTACTTATTTTATGGAGTAATGGGGAAGAACATCATTTATTACCCCCATATGTACGTTAATCTTAAAAGTGCTCCAAGTGTTTTGATTTTCTTAATTCGAGTCATTAGATTAGTTCATTGTAAAGTATGTAAAGATTCAAGTGTAAGGGGAATGTTCATCCCCTATGATGTATTATTTCGGATGGTAGGGTAAGAGTGTATGCAAAAAAAAAAAAAAAAAAAAAAAAAAAAAAAAAAATATATATATATAGAAAAAGGAAAAAGAGAAAAAAACATACGGACTACCATCCCTTTTTATTCTATGTTCATTTTATGTTTTTGTTATTTTTCATTTATTAGCTTAAGTCGAGTCTAGTCTTGGCTTATCAACGCCATATTGTACATGTAATTAACTAAGATTGTTAACTAGCCACCAGTAAAACTTCCTTTATCCAACAAAACCGTGTATTTCATATCCCTACACCTAACGTTACAACCTTTTAAAAGACCTCTTTGACAGTTTATCCTAGGTGCTTACGCCATGTGGTGGAGGTTTGATCCTTTCCCAAGCCTATGGTAATCTATTTTGCTATGACAGGTAGTGAGAGATATCTTCCGTTTCTATATTGTAATTTATACTTTGTTACACTCGAGAGATGTGAGTATCTAAACACTATTTGTGAGGTGCTAGTGTATAACCTCCGTGCTTGTCTATTGGTCTTTAGTGGAACGATTATTTTTTGTAATTACTTTTATATTAGTGTTAAATGACCCATAACTTGTATTTAGACTAGAATAAAAGCGCATTTGCTTGAGGACAAGCAAATATCAAGTGTAAGGGTATATGATGAGGCGAAAAATGATCCGTTTTTAGGGGGTCATTTAAGCCCGTATTCGAATTTATTTGATCAAATATTTCCCTAAATCGTTCCTTTTGTGATTTTAGGTACTTTGGGAGAGAAATCTGGAAAAGGAAGCAATTCGGACGTTTTTGGAGCATAAAAGTGAAGAAAACGCCAAAGTCTTAATTTTCCATGCTGGGAACAGTAGGTGACGGCGTCAAGAGTAATTCCCTGACGGCGTCAAGAACAGAATTCCATGACGACCCAGTACAGATTTGACGGCGTCACGAAGGTAGGGCGTCAAGAGTAAAAAGTCATGACGGCCTGGAAATGATTAAGTCTTGACGGCGTCAAATGTAGATCAAGGCAGTCCGAGAATAGTTTGGCGGCGAGGTGACGGCGTCACAATGTTGGTCTTGACGCCGTCAGACCCATTTTTCTATATATAGTTTTCTAATTTTCACATTAAAGTAAGAGAAGTTTTGGAGAAACCCTAAGTACGATTTTGGTGCAACTTTTACAGGTTTTTCAAGGGTTCCAAACCCTTGATACCTTTCATTGTAATTGAGATAAGTGTTCTTTTAATTCAATCAATATGTCTATGTGTTGGTTGTCTATATCTTGTTCTTGTCTTAATTCCATCATGCTAGGCTAGATCTATCTTGTGTTTGCTTGGATCTAATGAAACCTAGATGTTAATTATGTGTTGATTACTTGTTTATACTTGTCTTGGATGAATGATTTATATGTTAGGCTTAAGAAAACTGGCAGATCTCCACTTGGTAACATGCTTGAACGTCTTAAGAAACATGAACCGACGCGCACTAGGTCTTTATTGGTTGTATTTAATGCATGAGCCACTGTTTACAATCCCTATAGTTGTGCTGGGCATGGTGTAGGAGGAGATAAGAGCTCATAGAATTGGGGAGTTAAGTGTGCCACCCCATGAATGGTATTAAGGAATACGATCCGTCATCCATGCCATTATAACAAGTAATTAACGTGTAAAAGATGTCTAGGGAGTAGTGAAATCTAAGTAAACACATTTTCTCCACTTATTGCTCACAACTTTAGTATAATTTAGTTTATTTTCATTTCTAGTATTTTATTTTGATTGCATCTTTAGTATTGGGTTAGTTGATTAGCAACTAATTCCGCCCAAATCCTTCAAACCCGAGATTTTTAATTGTTTTCTAAAAAATATAAAAAAATACAAAAATAATCATCCCTCACCTTTAGAACTAGTATTTAGGCTTTCTAATCCTAGCGACACTATTCCTAAGTTGAACGATCAATCCCCCGGTACTTGTCACTATACTATACTACAACGATCAGGTACACTGCCTGGTGGGGGTTGTAAGCTTCTCGAGATCCCTCGAGAGGTAAAGCCTGGTGCAATTCCCACGCATCAATATACACACACGATCTTAATTTGAAAAAAAAATGCTACAGACATTCCTCCGCAATGCGAGGGTACAAATCATCGTTATCAAACATTGATGTATCAGTTCATTATTAAATGATATTAGACGAATACCAGTGTATAATGATGAGATTTTATAATGGAAAATAATTATAGTTGCGGTATTTCGGTTAAGTGTTTCTTGTAATCTTTATGTATGCAATGTAAAATTATCTAAATATAATGTTTATGAAAACATACAAATAGAGTCTTAAAAAAAACTGAAGAAATACAAAAGACCATAATGTGAGTGAGATTGTTAGTAGCGTTGGGCGGGTGAAAATATTGGTTATATATATTATCTAATTATTATACATTAGGGTAAATTGCAAAAATTGTCCTTAACGTTCTACGAAATTGCAAAAACGGGATCGAGACAAAAAGTAGCGCAAAAAAGACACCAGCGTTCCACATTTTTGCAAAATCGCCACTGAGAGGCCTTTTCCGTTAACTTCCGTTAGTTTTCCTCTTTAAGTGCAGTGAAATGACTAATATACCCTCGTCTTCTTCCCCATTTGAATTTCTTTTTAATTTATATTTAACTTTAATAAAAAATGAAGAACATCAAGAGCAAAAACTCAGGCATTCAAATCAAAACCCAGATCCAACATCAACAACTTGCTCATTTGTAGGACAATACTTCAGCTCAACTATTCCTTCTGATATAAGATCACGAATAAAATGAAAGAGAATATCGGTAAGCTTCGTACAACTTGGAAAAGCTGGATTCCTCATCATTGCTATTGTTGTTTGTTGTCATAAAATATTGTTGTTGGACCATATTGTTCATTGTGAAAATCAACTAGCATTCTTCGCAACCATATTGCTTGACATGCTACAGAAGTACATCAATATATTTTGCCTCAGACGATGATAAAGCGACCACATCTTGCTTCTTCGAGCTCCAACAAACTGTTGTAGAACCAAAGTAAAAAAGCTTGACCAGAGCTGCTCTTTCTATTATCTACACAGCCTCCCCAATCACTACCATTGTACCCATACATAGCACTATTTTGTTGACTTTTAATACCAAAGTCCAAAATCAACAGTTCCAGCAACATAGCATAGTACCCTTTTAGCCACACCCAAATGTAGTCTTGTAGGTTTATGCATAAACATGGACAACACATTAAAGGAATACATAATATCTGGGCAAGTATGTGTCAGATAGTTTAGTCCACCTATTATACTTCGATAAAGACTTGGATTAACAGCTTATGTACCATCTTCAACCTACAAATTTTCATTTGTATTCATAGGTCTACCTACTGCCTTGCAATTGTGCACATTGAACTTCACAAGAAAGAGTTTTGCATACATTGATTGTGAAAGAAATATCCCACATGTCTCCTCGTTCACTTCAAGACCAAGAAAGTATTGCAATTTCCCTAGATCTGTCATTTCAAACTCACTTTGCATGCTCCATTTAAAGTGATCAATTAACGATTCATTTGAGCCCATATAAATCATGCCATCTACATAGATAACAGCCACTAGAAAATCATTTTTTCCAGCCCTTTTCACATATAAAAGGGAGTGATGGATTAGACTCGGGGGTTTTGAGTTGTGATGATATCGACTTCTTGAAGAAAAGAATGGAGGAAAAGGAATTCGGATACTTCCAACAGTGCAAGATCTGTGGGTTTCATTAATGTTGATGTTGGATCTGGGTTTTGATTTAAATGCCTGGTTTTTTGCTCTTCTTCATTTTTTATTAAAGTTAAATATAAATTAAAAAGAAATTCAAATGGGGAAGAAGACGAGGGTATATTAGGCATTTCACTGCACTTAAAGAGGAAAACTAACGGAAGTTAACGGAAAAGGCCTCTCAGTGGCGATTTTGCAAAAATGTGAAACGTTGGTGTCTTTTTTGCGCTACTTTTTGTCTCAGTCCCGTTTTTGCAATTTCGTGGAACGTTAAGGACCATTTTTGCAATTTACCCTATACATTAATAGGACTAGCAGGGTCCCCGCGCGATGCAGCTGTGGACACCCTGTAATTTAATTTTTTCGGCTAATAATTTATTTTATTTGTACATTTTTTGGCAATAGCTTTGCTGATTAGTTTTTTATGTCAAAAGTTTGATAAAATTTTGCTTAGTTTGTATTATTTTATTCATTATTATTATTTTTTTTTTGTTTAGTAGTTTGCTTGGTTTGTACAATATGTGAACATATTTTAGTTTATTATACTCTTTTTGACAATAAATTTATTGATATCAAAAATTTCGTTTAGCTCGTGTCCATTCGGGCTCGAGCCCGTTTGACCCGTGCCCGTTTGGGCTCGAGCCCATTTGGCCCATTGCCCGTTTGGGCTTGAATATTTGTATAATATGCTTTATTATTTGTATTAGTGACATTTAATGTATGAATTTTATTTAAGTTGGTTGTACAATATGCTTGATAATTTGTATTTTTTATGTAAGGGTGTTTTAATGAGTGCATTAATTGTATTTATTGACAAGTTAATTAATTGTATTTAATATACATAATGATTTATTTATTTTATTTAATGTTAGTATTAATTGTATGTTAGAATTAAATATGAAAGGAATTTCTATAAGTAGCATTTGTTGTTGTACTTATAGTTTTAGAAGTTGTATTGCTTAATTTTAAGTATTTCTATTAATATTAGGTTTTCATGCTTTATAATATAGTATGATTAATCTAACTTTAAATGGTGAATACCTGAGTAAAGTTTCAAAATAAACACTATAAACTTGTAATTTCCATTTGTACAGTAACTCGCCAGATCTTGACATTTGATAAAATTATTGGTATAAGTGAGGAGAGATATACTGGTATCTATATTACATTATAAAGCATTTGAAACATTCTTAAAATGAAAAGCTTAAAAAATTAAGATTCAACACTTACTTATAATGGCAAATTTTAATAAGTACATTTATAATAGCATTGGTTGCAACTCTTTAAAGCACTTTTTGTAGGCAAGTTTTTTTAAAAAATATAAAAAGAAAATACAAAGTAATTTAATGTAAGGAAAAAAAACGTCTACAACAATAATTACCTAATAAATGTTATTTTTAAAACACCCCTAATATGAAGAATACTTGTTATTATGCATATTGTACAACATGATAAAATACACAAAGCTTCATACAATTTATATGTAAAAACAAGTTAATGGTACATATGGTTTTAAAATACGGACCAGACCAACAGGTTCAACCGGGAACCGAAGTCACCACCGGTTCGGTCAGCCCACAAAAATCGTCCGAAAACGATATTATCAAATCAATAGAGTTTCAAAATGCATACTAATTTACAATATTCAAAAAAATATTATTAAATCGCAAGAGTGCCTCGAGAAAACAACATATACACCTTTTAGAATTGTTTTGATAAAACTTACCGTAAAAACTAAAAACTTTGTTTTATAAAAAATCGAACGATTTTTTCAAAGCAAAGTATGCAAAGGAGCAAAGTGCTAAGTGCTAAGTGCATATTTTATAATTATTATATATATATATATATATATATATATATATATATATATATATATATATATATATATATATATATATATATATATATATATATATATATATATATATAATAATTATACTAATTAAATAACCCACATGACTTCTTGAATATGTAATTTTTTTTCTTTCTTTATAAGTAGTATTTTACTTGTATCATCCTTCTATGTGGGATAAATACAACTATAATGTAAGTGATTTTTAAAAAAAAATTATGGTGTTATTATTTAATGATAACTTGTGACTACGGGTTCTTGTCAACTAATTTAACCTCATACTTTTACAATATAATAGCTGCCGACTCAGTATTGTCACAATATCACGTGGATAATCTACAGTTTTTATATGAAAAATATTGTTATTATATAAAATGATTCAAAACTAAAATTGTCGCCATCGGTATATTTATGTATCGTAAAATATAGAATTAAAATAAATTTTCGCTAAATATTAAAATTGCATGCCGCTGCTGCAACGCGCGGGTACCCTGCTAGTTACTTATTAGTTTAAGACACATATACATAATGATTTAATTTTGTACATAAGAAAGTCGAAAAACAAATACTCATGTAATATGAGGATATAAGTATATAACAATGCACATCACGTACGCTTTACTCAAATGTGTGTTATTCACTTATTCAAAAGAACAAAATTGAAAACATAATGTTTTTCCTATCACATCACAAGTTCAAATAGAAAGAAAATGACGTTTATTAAAAGGCTACCATATAATTATCAAGTAAACTAATACTAATAAAATACATAAACGAATATGGAGAAGAATCAAATATTGTAGAATACTATCCCTTGTTTAAAATGAAGCAAAATAAATTAAAATACTAACAGCTCAAACATTGCTAATCATTGATGATATTAAATATAAAATGAATAACATAACAAGTTTAGCCAAAAAGTTTTAAACACGCAACTTATTTATATCTTTCTTATTATTCAAACTTATAACTAAAATACAAATAGAAAGGCATAATAATAATGCATGTTTCTCCTATCACATCACAATTACAAGCATAAAGAACGATGTTGATTAATTAGCAATAATTTTCAAAATAAACAATGATAATAACAACAATACATAACGAATATGCAGACGAATGAAATATTGTAGAAAATTATCCCCAGTTTGAAAATGAAGCAATGTGAAATGAAATAAAGTAAATTGACAATCCTTGGAAGGCTATTTACATGACTTTAAATGAAAATAAAAATATAAAACCAGTATGAAATATGAATATGAATTTGATGAAAATCTATGTAAACTGTCCATAACTTGTTGATATCCTTTGAAAATGCTTGTTGTAACTATCCACACTTTGCTGACCATGATATATTTCATGGTTATTGACCCCGAAATTTACTTCGGGTTTAGTCTCATTAGATGATTTCTCTATCAAAAACGGAACTTGAAGAAACTGATCGTTCCATTTGATGTAGTCTTGATCATTTTCGACACTATTAACTTGATTTTGACTTTTGGTGTTATCAGCTAATCCCCATGACGGATTATACCCGTTGCTCGTTTGGAATAAACTCGCATTATTATTACTACTCATAAAAGTATTTTGTTGGAAATTTGTTGTGCTTCGAGTTGAAGCTGAGAGTAATGAATTGGAATCAGTATTGAAGAAAAGATCGGAAGATTCTTGTTGTGGCTGTTGGGGTTGGGAATAACTGAAAGGGAGGAATTCGTTAAGGTTGATGGATTCTGTTTGCTTGCTAGTTACAAATCTGTTGAGAAAGAATTCGTGTGTGGCTGGTGTAGGATTGTCAAGGAGCGGATAAGTTGTTGCTATTGCGGCTGCAGGAGCTGGTTTAGCTTTTCCGTCAAGGTTATATGAGCCTTGTGAGTTCTTATCGTTACTCGCAGATAGGGCTTTGTCGTTGACCTCTGAAAGTGGTTTATGTGTATTTGGGTCAATCCCTCTTTGCCTTAACTTCTTCTTAATAGATGAATTCCATAAGTTCTTAATCTCGTTATCTGTTCTTCCGGGCAATTGAGCTGCAATTTGCGACCACCTGAATAAATAGAAGGAAAAATATTAATATACCAAACTAGAAGTGCTCAGGGCGACCTCCTCAAAGGGAGGGTTTTAACTGGTTTTAGTCTATGTGACGGTAGACTCAAAAACAGTGTGTCATATAATCATGTGTGTGAGGGTTTTAAAGAGCTTACTTGTTACCAAGAACCGCGTGCAATTCGATAATAAGTTTTTCTTCTTGTTGAGAGAATGTACCTCTCTTTAAATCAGGCCTTAAGTAGTTAATCCATCTTAGCCTACAACTTTTGCCACATCTTTCAAGGCCAGCAAGTTTAGGGACAGAACTCCAACAGCCATGACCAAATTTGGTGATGTGTCTGATGAGTTTTTCATCTTCTTCAGGAGACCAAAGGCCTTTCCTTAGCTTTTGTTTATAACAACATGAATGCCTCCCCATGTTTATTTAAGGTTACTTTTCTTTGAACTGTCACCCAATAAGGAGGTCTTGATAGCTACACACTTCTGGAATTTGGTGTAAAGAGAGAGAGAGAGAGAGAGAGAGAGAGAGAGAGAGGGGATTAAGACTTGGAGAAGGTTTTGAAATGAAGGGCTGAGGATTCAAATTAATAGGAGGGGAG
The DNA here is from genome assembly GCA_030686995.1 of Artemisia argyi. Lineage (NCBI taxonomy): Eukaryota > Viridiplantae > Streptophyta > Magnoliopsida > Asterales > Asteraceae > Artemisia > Artemisia argyi. The sequence goes on along the minus strand of CM060678.1, from coordinate 78,260,362 downwards.
CCCTCACCAAAGTTTAGATATTCACATTTTAACATGTTATATTTTTATATTTTCTTATGCAAACGTTTTAGTCGGTGCACCTTTTATTACATGTATGACTTACTATTACTATGTTTGGCGCAGAGCTTTTTAGAGCAATGAGCGGTGAGCAATAAGCTTTTTAATTTTTAGTATTCGTTTGACAAAAAAACGATGAGCTTTGCTATTTTTTAGAAAAACTCATTTTTCCAATGCTTCTTTAAGAAGATGTAAGCGATGAGATTACAGCTCACAACTAATTTTGCCAAACATAGCCTATGTTATCTTTGCTTTTCCTAGTATAATGGTCAAGTATTTTAGAAACTTATTTGACACAAAATTTAGAAGCATATATTATTTCACATAGTTCATATATGCTTTCACGTTCGGTGGAGGTCTTATGTTTTCATATCCGAGCGGAGCCTACTCGCACAACTCGCGGATTTTCCTTGTTCGTTCAAAGTAGAAAGCAACCTTGCTACTTTATAAATTAACCGTGATAAAATTTAACACTTCAAAACACATAAAGGAGCTAGTATGTAACAAATAGTTTCTTGTGTATGTGTTTTATTTCAAGCACATGCACTATTGATAAAGAACATTTTAGGGTCACTTCCAACTTTTCAGGATATATGTGACCTAACATATTTATTGGAAGTTAAAATGACATAACTGTCGATTGTCAAGTGTGCGCGTCTAAAAGAGTTTAGCAAGTTTAGAGCATGGCAGATTGCTTCACTATTTCTATTGAATAATGATGTCTAACTTTCATAGTATCTTTTTAACTACTTCGTATTATATACACGTGTAGAGATCGTTATCTATTTCATCACTATAGTATAAGTAATGACTGATGAGACACAACTTGAGGGTACATGTCTTTATTAGGTTTAACAAAGTTTGAGTAATTTGCAACATTTACTATAACAAGAAGTCAATCGAAAAAATAGGAGAACGAATTGTTAAATTCATTTACCAATTATATATGGACGACTTTGATTGACAATTACTCTATCATTGCTCGTTAGCTTAAATTTAACCGTAAGTGTTTCATGTCACATTTCATATGTCAATCACACTGTTTTTGTTTGTTTGCTTGTTACGAATATTATTTATTTATTTTATTAATATATTTATTTATAATTACTTTTTTGTGCTTTCATAAGTTTAACTTTTTTTTTTTTTTTGAAACGACTTATTAGTTGTCAGTGGTTCAGGTTCAACGGTGACATCCAATTGGCCAGTACACTGACCATGAGACCCGTCAGCTACTCTTTTATCACCTGAAGGGGTAAAAGTCTCGAGTGGGACTCGAATTTGAGACCTCCCCTAGTCAAACATCCTCTCCCAAGGCACCTTAAAAAACCTTAGGTGGCATTAAGACAAACATGATCAAAGTCGTGTTTCACCATCGGTCATGAAACATGCTTAAAAGTCTTTTCAACATCGGCTGTGTCTATTCATGTGGAACTTTTTAGCTAGCTGTGCTCTCTTACAAGTGCACTCAGACAATGAATACTAATTGCTATGACACCTCTTTTCTTATTTCGGTATCTTTTTCATGGTTAAAAACTCGTTCATAATAATTAGTACAAGGACTGATATTGGTTTGAAGGAAGAACGAAAGGGTTACTGTGAAGATTACGAATAGTAGTGAAATATTTAGGAATCAATGAGTTGTGACTTGTGACAGCAGTGGTAGGGTAGGATCAAGAAAGGACAGATATTTTTTTTGCGTAATTACCAACAGGAACGGGAAGAACAAATCCTTTTCTATTACAGTCGATATCAATAAAAGCTTCACATGAATACATTTTTAATTTAAATTTCAAAACATGATGAAAGACATATACAACTTGTTCACAACCACATTTTGTAATTCTACTTGAATAAATATTATTAGTATAAAACAAAATGCGGAAACCACATATACTTAACGTACGAGTCTATATACGACTAATGATAAACGTGCCTTTCGGATATATCTAGTCTATTATATACTGATATGATGTATAGTTAAGTTAATTTCTGTCGCATTATCTTGTATTCAAATGTCACATATTCGATTCTTAAATATGCGTTTAGGCATATATTTCACTTGGTAATATCGCATGTTATATCCATCATGACTCTTGTAATTTTTATTACCTATCACCTTGTGCTAGGTTGTTTATTATACAATTTGCCCTTAAAGAAATTTAATTATCTCTATAAACGTATGAAAATTTAAAAAGAAAATTTTAACTTTAGAAAGAGTTACCTTAAAAGTTATCCAATAAAAATTACCTGTTAGTTTTATATCTATAGCATGCTGAAAAATTTACTTACCATAGTATGAAGGATGCATGAATGTGTGCATGTATTAGTTTAAACATTCAATAATTAGTATTTAGTACCAGTGTAAATCATAGGTGTTTTTGACGAAAGTGGGCTTACAAGACACAAAATCAGCAAGAAGATTTGGAGATGTTTCCATTAAGATAAGAATGCATGATAAGTCAAGTCTTGCAATAATGAAATAAAAAAATGGATAATTTAGTTTTATTATACGATATAATTAATACTAATATTGATTTATTCAAATTGGCATGTACAGTTAGACATTCTCTTGTCTTTTCTGACAGGCTGCAGACTTTTACTTTGATAACTTTTATTCCCAAAATACAATGCATTGCCTTATTGTACGGTATCAATGGTTTTTTCTTCTGACTTTTCAATTCAGAGATACTTGCCAGAAACTTTATGTATTTAAGAGGATGCCTTTAACCAATAAGTTAATAATGATTGTTTCGTAAAGAGGCTTTTTTTTTTTTTTTTTTTTTTTTTTTTTTTTTTTAATGTCGAATAAATTATAAGACTTCCCAGTTCTACCAACTCCTCTAAGATGATTCCTTTCAAGCGTTTTGGCTACATACAATCATACCATCTCTTATGTATAATTTTTTTGAATTTGCGGCGGCAAAAAATTTGTACAGACTTTTAAAAGTTTTGGCAGCCTGATACGACCCGTTAAGGTTATATCGATAATAGCACTCTTTCAAGTGTAATGCGAGATCATAAGAAAAAAAAGAGAAGAGAAGACGAAATATATTTTTATTTGAAAAAAGCTTAATGACTTTCATTCATTGTAAAACTAGCAAGGTACTTGTTCGATCCGGCGGCGGGTACTCTGTAATAAAATTTGTGGCGATGAATATCTTTAAATTTTATGTTTTTTGTTACAACAACTTTATAGATTGTGAGAATTTTATATTTGAATAACTTTAACTATGTTGGTCTTTTAAATTGCGTAAGTTATGTTTTTATGCTCGTGTTTTAAGTGTTTGAGTTCTTCGATTTTAACAATTGATTAGTAATAGCTTTATTAGATTGTATCATATGGTCAAATGGTTGTGTGTTTAGTAAGTGAGTGATTTAAGAAGAGTATTAATTACATATGTTTAATATAAATGGTTGTGCATAAATTAATTGTACATAAAACTTTGATATGTGTATTTGCTTAAAATATATATTAAGAAGTCTTAAAAATTTAATAAGAGAGAAGGTTTAATCTCTATTATAAGGTAGTATAGATTAAATACTAGTTATAAGATAATCTTACACAAACATGAAGACTTATCCTAAGACGAAGACTTATCCTAACACCTAATAAACTATGATACATATCCAAACCATGGGAATAACACTCTCCATTCCTTCAAAAACCACCCTGTCCTCAACGTGTTGTCTAAAAAAAATAATAAAAAAAAAACTTGATTCCGGGGTCCCAATTTTTGAAAAGTTTCCTAAACATTTGTGTTCTCTCTTTCAACTTGTTATCAAACTCGATTGTTAACAATGACAGCACTTGAATTCCTGTTCTATATTCTTTCCTTTCGGATGGAGCAAACCACAACCCACTGACTCGTTTATTCGCCAACAACACTACAACAAACACAACTAAATATGTATCTAGTGCAGGTGAGTAATACGCATTAAACAGCCTCACTTGTACTTTCTTGATTCCTTCTGTTTGCGAATTCAGTGAATCCCAATGTCGATCCTTTATTCTCCTTTGGCTTCGTTCGAGTGTCTTTTTCTTCTAATTCTGAAATGTAAAACTTAACAGTCTCTTCAATCTTTTTAACTTTGATAGCGGCGTCAGTAACTTTTGGTACAGCTTTTGGTACAACTTAAGTTGCAATTTCGGGTGCAACTTCTGATGTTTGCAGAAGAATCAGATGTTTTCTTTTGATATCCACTGAGTGTAGGAGTTGGTTGTAGCCGGTCGTTGGTCTATGAAACGTGCTTCCATTAAGCGAGCTAATGAAAAAGCTTCATCTAAAGTTGTAGGATTTGACCTTAAGAGTGTACATTGTAGAGCCGATTTAAGTCTAGAGGTAGAAAACGATTTAAGTAAGTTTTCAGAGATCCCCGTTACTCGATTTATAAGTATCTCAAACTCACTCTGAAATTCGGCCACCAGACCCATTTACAAGAGCTTAGATAGTGCGTCTCGATCGCTGGTACCCAATGCCATGAACGTAACTCGAAGAACAGTACCTCATGAATAGTGATCAATAAATAGTAACTTTTTTTTAGTTATTGGAACCCTAATTTGGTAGCCCTCTCAACAAGGAATCTCAATGAAAGCACCAATGATACGACCCGGTTAAGGAAGTATCGTTAACTTTGCACCCCTTTTAGCATTGTGCTAGCTCCGTAAGAATTGAGGAGAAGAAGAGATAGTTATTTGGCTAAAACATGATTGATTACCTTTCATTAATGACAGGAAATCTTAAATACTAGTTATGCGATAACTCAAACAAACACAAGACTTATCCTAAAACATAACAAATACTCATCCTAAACATATATCCTAAACAGTTGATAAGTATGATGGTTATCCCAACCCGTCACGAAGTCCCTATACATATCCACATGCATATCATAGCCACCAACGCTGATATTGTAGGCAAATAGATGGTGTGGTCATGTAGTCGTGTTCACATGATCATTTATTTTTACCGCAAAATCTTTTTAGTGGTTAAGACATTCATCATCAATTACATGAACCCATTTTAAATATTGAAATACCTCACAAAACACCCAGACATAGCTACAATGGCCCTCAATAACTACAACGACCATAAACACAACTACAACAACCCTAAAAAACTACAACGCCCATAAACAACTACAAAAACCCTAACCAACCTACACTGACTCTAAACAAATACAACTCTATGTAGATGACCAATTGCATCGACCATGGAGAAGATCTTACAATGAAAGGAGAACATCCTGTCTTCTAAGTCCAAACAACACCTAACCATTTAAAGGAATCACCAGATAGGAAGCATGGAAATTGGTGAATAAACAGGCCATGACTTAGACACTAAGATGATACCCGCCAAACTCTCAAATCAGATAACTTCGGCCACACAAACCAACCATGGTTACACAGTAATATGTAGAACAGATTGATGAATAAGATCACCTATTATCTATAAACCATCGCATGTCGAGACTACCTTGACCTTTGATTACCTTACCCGACCCTTGAACGTTGTTGAGAATAACCGAAAAAACCGCCGAATATTGAAACAATTACAACAATTTGAATCACATTATGCCAACGACAAAACACATCAGAACTACCAAAACGATATCCGAAAAAATAACTACATTATCCCTATTGAAACTACAATGACCAGCTTTTAACCACTTGAAACATCACACATACCACATCGGCCTAGTGAAGCAACAAACAACCATTCTAAACCATACCAAATTAACCGATAACCACAATATGTGAACCATACCAAATGAACCAACGACAACCATATCCATACCATGCAAACTGACGCAAGACGCAGAAGCGAATTTTAATAATCCTAATCCAAGGGTTGATAACGAGGATAAAATCTACAAGGAATAAAACTCTAACAAGAGATAAACTCTTAAAAACACAAAGTTTTTAAATAATCAAGATCAAAATATTTCAATTACGATGAAAGAAGCCCTATATTTATAGGGAAAAAATAGATTGGGGAGAAAGTTATCTTTCTTCCTAATACTCCTAATGAAATTAGAAAAATCAATTCCAAACTTAACGCTAAGCAAAAGTCACGACACATTAATAATATGACATTTAGGTAAAACATAGATGACAATAAAACTAAACATCTACCCATGGAGTTATTGGCATCCATGTTCCACCTAAATGTCAAATACTTGTTTCCCTCCAATAAAATATCAAACCAAACACCCTTTTTATGTTCTTTACTTTGTTATCCTCATCATTCCCCTTAGCTGAAAAGAACTCGACCCGAGTTCTCATGGGTAGTTAATTCATCTACCTCACAGATCTACATCTGACGACGCTTGTCTGCTATAGCCTTGAACTCCACATTAACACAACGATCATCAAATCTTCAATGACAAATAAAATAGTTTCTATGTTTTCCAATGAAAACTGTACTTGATCCTTGAAAATCATATTTAAATTTAACGCATAATCAAATCACAAACCTTTAAATCCTTCACACATTTGGAATCCATGCTTAGCTCGCAATTAAAACCCTTCACATCTTTATCATCTTTAAAATCCACAAAATTTTCTACACAAGTCTACAAAGTACTAACAAACACTAAAGTTGAAATTTTATTTTCATGTTATGCAAAACTTAATGTTCTTGGATTTTCTCAGCTTGCCCTTCAATAACCTCGTACTTGGTACACGTACTCGCACTTCGGATGGAATCATTGCAATTTTTGTTCCTTCCCATAAGAAAAGGTAGAGATTATGCCTTAGATCATAAAAACTTGAACTTCACATCGCCATGATTTTCCCAACCAAATATGACAATCCTCCATGTCATCCAATTCACAAAGCATTACATGTTTATAAGACCTACCAATAATATTCGAATCCTGGAACTTTGCCTTTATCGGACAAATCTCTATTGATAAATTAAAATAACTAACCAATTTTCTCGACACCAAATTCCTGGCACCATAATTTTCAATAGTTAAAGAAAATACCTTATTATTGATAAAAACTTTTGAATCAAACAATTTGATAGTTGGTAGTCGAATCTACATCTTCATCATTTCCTCCCATTCATTAAACCTATTATTGTTGAAGGGGAAATGATTGTTTACACAATTGCCTCCAAAGTCACCTATGGTGGGACAGATTCTTAGACCTTCGTGTTTGTTGCCCTCGTTGAACCAAAATGTAAAATGTAAAATTATCTACAACATAAAAGACTTGAGGGAGTTCCTTCAAGCCACCGACCGAAGTCGATGGTTAGGGAAACGATGGTGGCGAAGAAGACGGATTTAAGGTTAGGTGAAAAATCGTTTTTTCGGGAGAGAGGATGGAGTCGCGATAGAAGTTTATCATTAATTCATTAACATAATTGTAATACCTAAACTACGTATATGCATAAGATTATTAATTTTAAAATTGGAAGCATAAGTACAATGATATGCAAGTACTCATGTAAAATCTATTTAAATTCTCGCATAAGTTTATAACAGTTCTGTAAGAACAACTCTTAACACGGGGCTATATGCAAAGACCCATGATATGTATTTATTTTTTTGTCTTCCTCTCCAAAGTTTAAGTAAGGATATCTGAAAATTATTATTTTTACAACATGCATTTAATAAAACACGGTTAAAAAAGTTAATTACGAAAAAATTTATTATAAGGTCTCGTATATTATGCAAATTTAATTCATGTCTAACCTACGTGCACAGGACCTATAAATAGTACTACCTCCGTCCCATATTAAATGTCTACTTGTAATTTTTAAAGTCTTGTTTTTATCAACTTTGACTTTAATTATTTTTATTTGTGTTATATAATACTTGATGCAAAACATATGAATGAATTAGATTTTAAATGTATTTTCGTTGATATAAATTTTATCAAGTATTGTATAATATAAACAAAAATATTTAAGGTCAAATTTAAAGAAAAAAGACTCAAAAAGTCAAAAGTAGACATTTAATATGGGACGGAGGGAGTATATAACTAGTTTCAAGGTTCATGCACGTTCAGGGTTTAGACTATGAGTAGAACTGGACTTGTAAGTTTCATCATTTGTCGGGTATCGTCCCTTTTACATAAAAAAATATATTTGAAAACGCAAAGGCACATGCGCCCATGGCTTTATATCTAAATTAAATTTAGTTTAATTTTTTTTATTTAATATACGTGACTAATAATAATTTTAGTCGTATTTAATATTTTATTTTGTGTGCGCGCGAGTTATTAAATGAGGGTCATAAAATAACAATTTTTCGGATGTCTTTTGATACGTGGGAATTGCGCCCTCGCAATAGGTTTTACCTCTCAAGGGATCTTGAGAAGCTTACAACCCCCACCAGGCAGTGTACCCGATCGTTGTAGTATAGTATAGTGACAAGTACCGGGGGATAGATCGTTCAACTCAGGAATAGTGTTGCTAGGATTAGAAAGCTTACTAAACTAGGTCCAGAGATGAGGGATGATTCTTTTTGTATTTTTATATTTTATGGAAAGCAAGTAAAATCTCGGGTTTTGAAGGAGTGGGCGGAATTAGTTGCTAGCCAACTAACCCAATTAACTAAGATGCAATCAAAATAAAATAAAAGAAACGAAAATTAAACTATTATACTAATGTGGTGGAAACAGTAATGAGAGAAGTTGTGTTTACTTAGATTTCATTACTCCCTAGATATCTTTTACAGGTTGATTAGCTTGTTACAATTGCATGGATGGCGGGTTATATTCCTTAATACCAGTCGTAGGGCCGTGTACAATATTCTCTAACTCTATAAGATCCTACTTCACTCCTATGTCGAGCCGTTAGAAGCTCCTAACATGGGATCATTAGAATTCTCTTACGCATTAAATACAACCAAAAATCATAGTACACCTCCGATCATGTTTCTTAAGACGTTCAAGCAAGTTACCAATGAAAGTCTGCCAGTTTTCTTAAGCCTAATATCGAATACAATCATCCGTAACAATTATAAACAAACAATCAACCCATAATCAACATCTAGGTTTCACTACATCTAAGCAAACACAATAAAGATCTAGCCTTGCATGTTAAAGAGAAGACAAGTGTAAGATATAATCACACAGCACATAGACATATTGAATTTGTACTTATCTTCAATTGAACATGGAAGAATCAAGGGGTTGAAACCCTTGAAAAAGCTGTAAAATTCGTCTTAGGGTTTATGCCCTAATATCCCACACAAAGTTCCACACCAATGAATGAAAATTAAAAAACTATATATAGATTTTACACCTTGACGGCGTCACGTTATAGCTTGTGACGCCGTCAACTCGCCGCCATGATGAAATTCGTATTGCCTAGATCCAATTGTGACGCCGTCATGTAGGAAAGAGCTCTAGGCCGTCACGTGTAATTGGACCCTGACGGCCTAGGTGATGCCGTCAGGCCAATATGCCTAAAAACATTCTGCATCGTCACGTGTATTTTCCACTTCCACCTCTTTTGTCACTCTTGACGCCGTCACTTGTAGAACCTTGACGCCGTTAGGTACTGTTCCCAGCAAGGAAATTGAGACTTTACCTTTTTCTTCACTTTTATGCTCAAAAAACGTCCAAAATGCTTCCTTTTTCAGATTTCTCTCCAAAAGTACCTAAAATGACAAAAGGAACAATTTAGGGCAATAATTGATCAAATAATCTCGAATTCGGGCTTAAATGACCCTTTAAAAGCGGTACACTTTTCGCCTCATCAAATACCCTTACACTTGAGATTTGCTTGTCCTCAAGCAAATGCGCTTTTATTCTAATCAAAATACAAGTTAGGGGTCATTTAACACTAATATAAAAGTAATTAAAACAAATAATCGTTCTACTAAAAACCAAAAACAAGCACGGAGGTCATACACTAGCACCTCACAAATAGTGTTTAAATACTCACATCTCTCGGGTGTAATAAAGTATATATCACAATATTGAAATGGAAAACATCTCTCACTACCTGTCATAGCAAATAGATTACCATAGGCTTGGGAAAGGATCAAACCTCCACCACTTGGCGTAAGCACCTAGGATAAACTATCAAAGAGGTCTTTTAAAGGGTTATACTGGTGGCGAGTTAATTATCTTGGTTAATTACATGTACTGTAAAACCCACATTTTCATAACATGGTTAAGTTACCAAAATGCCCCTCTAATTTTAAATTTGTGAAAGACGAATAAGAATGCAAGATATCGCAATATATTATAACCTAAGTATTTTAAAAATACAAAAGCTACAACATAAGTCTCATACACACGTTTACATATCCTATATGGGTCGAATTATTTCACAACTTTGGTATAACTTTTGGGCTATGTACAATTTCAAGTTAAATTAAGTTTGGCCCATAATCTTTCCAGGAAAAAGATAAGTAACAATCCTAGTCAAAGGATCACCCAAAATTCGGCAAGAGTATCTTTCCTTTAACCATAATACGCTCCTTTCCTTAATCCTTCTCATCATATATGACTCATTCTCACAAAATAATAGCACACACATAAAATCCTAAGCAATACAAAATGGCGGCATGCATTATTTTTTTCTTCTGTCCTTCCCTTCGACCCAAAAGAGAAGCGTACAAGGAGCATGAGAAAGGTGTGAAGTCATGGGCGTGGGTGGTAGCAGGTGGAAATCGGATGGAGCATTGCTTAGGTGGTGATCGTGGGTGAGTCGTGGGCTAAACTCTGGTTTGACAAGGAGGGCTAGGTCGTGGTGTATTTCTTCTGGTTCGAGGGTGCACAAATGCAGGGTCGACATTGGTTCGGTCCTATCTTGTTCCTGATTCCTCTCCTTATCACGTTCCAGGGGTAACCCATCTAACATTGTTCGATTAGTCATTCTTGCTTGTTTTACTTTTGATCATCTTTATGTCACTTGATTATAATAATCAACTAGAGTTTAATATTTATTCGAATGGATTCATGCATGAAATCTGGGAAAACGTATCATCATAAAATCAGAAAGAGAACCACGACTTGGTGTTTTTGAAATGGTTTAATTAATTGACTTGCATTGCATGTGTTCTACTGGTATTTAAACCTCTCATAAAAATCTTATGCGGCACATGAAATAACAAGAAAAAGACTATATTATTCGACTATAACTATACGTGTGGATATTTATGAAATAGTATGATAACTTTTGGGCTCATTAAAATAAATATATATATATGGGTGATCAGATCTAATAAGAGTTAGACAACAGCAAGTGTGTCTCATTATTTAATTGTATGTGCATGGAAAATTTGCATGTATATGGGGTGTGTATTATAGGGCATGGTATTCTGATATACAAGTCGAGTGTTTTAATAACGTGTGAGTTAAACTGATTTGGAAAGAGTTAAGCGAGAGAATAGGGTCATGAGTTGTGGGTTGTGTTAGTAACGGTTGCATGTGATAATAATATTTTGCTCGCCGTGGTCAAAAGATTAATGTCGGGGGATACGTTAATAAATTATGAACGATAGGGTCTAAAATTATCTTTCGATATAAATTTATAGTATAACCCTAAAGTTAATTATTTGACATTTTTAACATTTAATTTTGATATTTTACATTTATGACCCTAAACTTTACTAAATTGACAAAATTAACCATAAACTATTACATTGATCATTTTAACCTTAAATATTTACCATAAACTACTTAAAGAGGAAACATACTATTTTTTTGAAAGCTGCTATAAAAGGGAAGTTACTAAAAATGAAAAAAATAACTAAAAGTGGTAACTTATATAATTTGAACTCTTCATAATTCGTTATTCACTTCCTTCTAGGTCCGGTGAAGCGGGAGTGATCTTTCTCCTTTTGTTTGATCTTGGTTTTGTTTGATTTGGCGAAGGTACAGATATTCCGTACTCTTTCAGCAAGAGTACAACTTCTTTCTCTCTCATGACCTTTCTCTCTCTCTCTCTTATATTACTTGATATTAAACCCTTGATATTGAAACCTTGATATTGAACCCTTGAGATTGAACCCTTGATATTGAAATCCTTGATATTGACCCTTGATATTGACCTTGATATTTGAACCTTGACTTGAACCTTTGATTATGACTTGACCACTTGTGCATGACATTGAACCTTGACCCTTGACCCATCAGTATTTTACCCAGGAGCTACTTGTTGTGGAGTAGCCACAACCATAGCATTGATGCACCAATGTTATGTACTCTAGTGTGGTTGGAGAGATGTACTACACCGTCCCTGATTCTTGTGATCTACTGCTGCTATGATTGTTATGATTATTGTTATTGGCCAGCAGGGGCGTATGGATGTATCCTAGATTTGTCTTGACTTGTCTTGGGCTACGGCCACCTTGATTATGATATTGGACTACATGATATATATTGCTTGGTGACTGGGCGTGTGTGCATTATAGCCCCTCACATCTTGGGAGTTGATCACTCCATCTTGGGATACTTGACTTGATATACTTGACTTGACTTGTGTGCCTGGGGGTTAAATACTGATAGCCTTAACACTTGATACCAAATACTTGATAGCCTTGACACTTGACACCTGGTAACCTTGACACTTGATACTTGACATTTGACACTTGACACTTGATACCTAATACTTGGTACTTGACACTTGATACTTGACCTTGCAAACTATTGATACTTGACCTTGCTTAATTCTTGGGAATCTTGGGACTTGGAAACCTTTGATAATATACCTAAACCTTTACATTATACTTGACGATCCTTGAAACTAGTTAACCCTTACTATTACACTTGACGATTCTTGATACTTAACCTTGATGACGTTTCATATTAAACCTTGAAATTTCCTTGATATACCTGGTGACACCATATGTACATTCTATTCATACTCTCTTATCGTATTACTTGATGTACTTGTTATCTTCATATCTGTTCATTGAGCTTTTAAGCTCAGCCGCGTCTTCTTTTCCATGCGGCAGGTACTTAAGCTAGGATGCGGGGTTTAGCTTTGGGATGAGAGAGCGTGGACCAAACTTAGAGTTCCTTCACATTATGGATATTGTTTTATTATTGAAATTCCCTTATCTTGGAATTTATTTGTAACCTTGTACTCATTGTATTGTTAAAGTATAAAGCTTGTGTTTTGCTCTGTTGGACACTATTTATTGTGATATCTTTACCCTTGACGGGTTGGGGTGTTACATGTACAATATGGCATTGCTAAGCCAAGACTTGACTCGACTTAAGCTAATAAATTAAAAATAACAGAAACATAAAACAAACATGGAATGAAACGGGATGGTAGTCGGTATGTTTTTTCTCTTTTGTTTTTCTATTTTTTTTTTATCTTTTTCTTTGATTTTTTCGATTTTTTTTTATTTTTTTATTTTTATTTATTTTTTATTTTTTTTGCATACACTTTTACCCCTACCATCCAAAATAATACATCATAGGAAATGTACATTCCCCTTACACTTGAATTTTTACATACTTTACAATAAACTACTCTAATGACTCGAATCAAGATAATAAAAACACTTGGAGTACTTTTTAAGATTAATGCACATATGGGGGTAATAATTGATGTTCTTCCCTATTACTCCAAAACACAAGTATTTTACACATGAGTCCCAATCGTCCCAAAACAATATGTACAAGATATGACCCGACTTAGCAAACATGTAATCAATTAGATAATTAATTAAGGGTTTAAACAAATATCAATAATGCACTAAAGATGAGTGCATACACGGAAGGCTAAGGCGATTTGGTTGCACATTTGGGTGGGTTGTAACAAATTCTTCCTTTAAGTAAGATGCTTAAAGTTAGAAACGAAAAGATAGGCTCGGAGGGGTGTACTAGTGGTATCGTGTACTAAAAATGAGTACAACGCTAAGGTGTGGGAAAAATTAATTGACTTTACTAGTCAAGTAATATGACTTAAGTGGTCAAGTAATTATGATACGGGTTTAACACAAGGGTGATCCTAATGCCTCTTATCATGTAGTAAATCCTACTACACGAATGTAGTCTCACTAGCGGTCTCGGGATGCATCACTAACGCAAGTTCTAGAATCTAAATGCTACCGGTACACTTATAAGCACTAATAATGAATGTTTTTCCTATCAAATCTAAAGGCGAACCTCAAATATTTGGGCGGAAAATTTTTCTGAATGGTACGGTTTTGTGCTAGTCATACAACTCTTATCCATGAGACGCTTGTTAAGGCTAAAGTTTCAATACTAAATGTTGTAAAAATTTTTAAATTTCGCTCTAAAATTACACTAACAAGCATTTCTCTTAGTTTTATTACACACCTACCATGAAACAAACAAACTCAAGTGTAATTGTATCCTTTAAGTTATCACCATTTACCCTCCCCTTACACTTAGGATGAACATTGTCCCCAATGCTCAATTAAAGGATGTAAAAGTAAAATAGGTAAAAGAATGAAAACAAATACTCTCCTGATTCGTTCGATGTGGATAGTGTGTCAACAAGGTTAGATCTTCCTCTAAGAAAAAGAATGTTGAAAGCTTCCCTCCAGAAATATAAATCATCTTCTTGTCATATATAACCTGTTAAACCTGAGAAAATAATCAAGGCAAACCTCACGTAAAATCGGCGGCAATCTATATATATAAGGATATAATGCTTGTGGAATGAATGTTTGCCGATTTCCTGGAGTTTATAAAACTAAAGAATCAACAAAAACTTTAAGACTCCGGTATAAACAAAACTCACAAATTTTTTTAGAATTTTGGTACCTGACGCCATCAGAATGTTCCTGGAAAAATCTTATGTTAAGTTTCCGGAAAATTTCTGGAAAAAACTCATGCCTTACTTCCTGGAAAATCCTGCAAAACATCATTATGACTCGATACAAGCATTTGACTCTAACAATTACTAATATACATGCTCATTTAATATTGTGGCGAGTCATGATCATTTTCGTTCTTATAAAAAAATTTGGGTTTCCCCTTACACTTGGCTTTTGCAAAATACCTTTATATGTAATTAAGACGAAGTTAAAAACCAAATAAAGCATTTTCACAATTTACTTTGAAACATGATTTACCAACAATAAAAATAAAACACGCATATGGAAACAAATAAAATCAAACTAACAAACAAACAAACAATTAAAAAAAAAAAAAAATTGGGTTGCCTCCCAAGAAGCGCTTGTTTTTGTTCGAGTCACGAGCCTGACTCTACCCTTATTTAACAGAAATAAGGGAGGTTTTCCCTACACTTAGGATTAAGTGCGAGTGAAATTAGCGATACACACCATCTCGTTGGAAGTATGCCATGTGAGGAAAGAGTGGTGGATGAATTATATACTCAAAACGCTGTGCTCCTATCATCATAACCTTACCTAATTCAATCGGGTTAATGGGTGGATTAATATTTTCTCCTAGAAAGGGATCATTTTCTATCAACTTCGAAAGACTCCTAGTTGGGGATCCATCTTGACCTAAGAAACCCTGTTTAAACCCATAATGTTTCTTGTGATCAATCATAAATGGGTGATGTAAGCATGTAAGGTCATTTTCCACTCCTATATTGGCTTCCTCTCTATAAGGCTTAGAGTCCACTACCTTTGTCCTAAGACTACCCGGACTATATGGTTTGATGGGTGGATCGGAACCTATTTCAATTCCTAAATTTTCATCCAAGGATGGAAGATTAGGTAACGGTTTTGGTTGAGGCTCCGGTTCATCAAACCTAGGAACTTCCCTAGAACTAAGAGTAAGGTTATCATTATAAGTATTCAAACATATATCCTCTAGTTGTGTTTGGTTCAAAGGTTCTACCTCTATTCCGGTTCCTATAGTCTCTTCTACTTCTTCCAAGTAAGTCACGGGCGGTGTGTATGCCTCAAATGATGGTAGGACTTCTGGGGTACTTAATGGACTTATGTTATTCACCTCATCCTCCATTGTATCAAGATTACCTATGTGTTCATCTTGTATTATGGTGGAATCAAACCATTCCATGTACCTAGGTATCTCATATATAGGCTTATTATCCCCAAACAAACTTCTTGCTTGTTCCCTCAAACTTGCGATCAATTGATCTGTAACAACGTTTGTTGGGTTGTCCATTTTTTTGGCAAGTATGGCACAATTCTCTATGGTTTCCCATGCTTCCTCAGCACTTAATCCCAAAGGTCCCCATCTGCGGCATGGTCAATGTCCATTTTGGTATAGTGGTCGACACGATGATAAAATATTTCAATTTGGGACCACAAATCGAAATTATGATGACAGACTTTTCGGAGTAAATATTTAAAATGAGTCCATGCATCATAGATAGGTTCATATTCATGTTGTTTAAACATCAAGATGTCATTTGGAGTGGGTGAATTTCGTGGTTGGTAGTATGGTGGATTCGCGTTCTCCATAATGGCTAACGGAATAGTCAATGGAAAGGTTTTTACAAACAAAGACACAAAGAAAAGATAGACTAAAGAAACCTAAAAAATAAAAATAAAAATCTTACTAGAAAGGAATCTAGCAAGTAGACATAATAAAAAGAAATTATAACCTAGACAATAAATATTCCCGGGGCTGCGGCACCAAAAACTTGATACGTGGGAATTGCACCCTCGCAACAGGTTTTACCTCTCAAAGGATCTTGAGAAGCTTACAACCCCCACCAGGCAGTGTACCTGATCGTTGTAGTATAGTATAGTGACAAGTACCGGGGGATTGATCGTTCAACTCAGGAATAGTGTCGCTAGGATTAGAAAGCCTACTAAACTAGGTCTAGAGGTGAGGGATGATTCTCTTTGTATTTTTATATTTTATGAAAAGCAAGTAAAATCTCGGGTTTTGAAGGAGTGGGCGGAATTAGTTGCTAGCCAACTAACCTAATTAAATAAGATGCATGATGAGTGCTCAAACACTCATCATTTTTATCGTATTTGAACTGCCAAAATATCCGAAAACACTCAGAAATGCATCAAAATACTAAAAATATCCCAGGGATTGTATTTTATACGTTTCAGATGCAAAATGAGCAAAAACAATGAAAAACGAACAAAGTTTACACAATTGGCAGTTTCAGTCCCCCAACTTTCAAAAATTTATAAAATTAGTCCCTGAGTATGAGTTTTGAAAGAAAAGTCAACCTAAGGCATTTGAATGTCAAAAATTATCAAATTGAGTCTTTGGGTGAAAACTTTAGAAAAACTACAAGTTTGGTCCCTGCAGTTTAGAAATTAGCAAAATCAGTCCCTGGGAGTTTTTAAAACGGAAAATTACATCAAAGATCCTTGTGGAAATTTTAATGTGAAAAAAGTGGTCCTTATAGCATGTTTGGAATTATGTCAACATTGGCCCTTGTGTTTTCAGAATATACAAAATTAACCCTTGGGCTTAATAAATACTACATACCATTTGGACCCTTTTATTTATACAAACCAATCCACAAATCCAAAATACAAAACCACCCCAAGCTCACCATTTACCCTAGTCCCATTTCCCAGGCCCAAATCAACCAAAGCCCACCCAATCCATTCCCCTTTTTATTAATAAAACCAAACGGGTCAAAGCCAGGGTCAACCCTCCCCTTCCCCTCTCCTTTGCCGCCATAACCAAACAATACCCGGCTCCCCAAACAAAACCTGCAATCCCCCAACACTTTTCCCCCCTCCTCTCCTACCTTAGCCACCCTACTCCACTACACCAACAAAGTCAACCCCAAACACCATCATTACCACCCCCTCCTCCAACTCAGAAAACCACTTCAAACAAATTGGTACTTAAATTGGATCAATGGCTGAGATGAAGCTTAAGCCAATCCAATGGCTAGGATATTACTCCAAGGTGACACTGGTGACTTTCCAAAGCTGTCTCACACAAGACAGAAAGCAGAAAAGAGAAAAAGGAAAATGAAGCCCTAGCTTTTTAGTTTTAGTTTTAGTTTAAATACTAGCTTATGTAAGCCCTGGGAGGGATGCTTAGTTATGTTATGTTTTTAATTTTCATGTAGTTCTTTAAACTGGTTCCCATTTTGTAATCTGTTATTCAAGTTTAATATAAGTTTTCCATTCTGTTTCATTTTACAATCTATTTTTCTAAAATTTCATTAAGTACAATTTAAGCTTTCATACTTCCTCAATACCTGTTGTAGGCTTTATGATAGCTTAAAGTCAGTCCCATAACTTTGTTTCTATCTGAATTGGTTAAACAAGAAATGGTCAACAAAAGTCAATGGGGATGATGATGCAGAATTTGGGGTATATGGATGATTAGATTCATGGTCTTTGGTATGGTTTGAGTCTATCTTAAAGATAGGCTTTCGGCTGAGAGTTTCCCCCTATCTCAGTTAGGGTATTAGTCCTTGTAAGTTTTCAATTTTTCATTATATTTAGTTCTCAATTAGTGTAATCTGCTTTGAATTTTTTCCCTTAGTGGTTTGAATGTTCTTAGTTCTTCATTGTTTAGCTAGTCTGATGGTATGTGAGACTATTTAATCCTGCAAGCTTCATTAACCTGGAATTCTGTCTAATTAAGGGTGATACGTAGGAATCGCACCAGGCTGTACCTCTCAAGGGATCTTGAGAAGCTTACAACCTCCACCAGGCAGTGTACCTGATCGTTGTAGTATAGTATAGTGACAAGTACCGGGGGATTGATCGTTCAGCTAGGAATAGTGTCGCTAGGATTAGAAAACCTAAACACTAGTTCTAAAGGTGAGGGATGATTATTTTTGCATTTTTATATTTTTTAGAAAGCAAGTAAAAATCTCGGGGTTTGAAGGATTTGGGCGGAATTAGTTGCTAGTCAACTAACCCAATACTAAAGATGCAATCAAAATAAATACTAGAAATGAAAATAAACTAAATTAACTAAGGTTGTGAGCAATAAGTGGAGAAGTTGTGTTTACTTAGATTTCACTACTCCCTAGATATCTTTTACATGTTAATTACTTGTTATAGTTGCGTGGATGACGAATTGTATTCTTTAATACCATTCATGGGGTGGCGCACTTAATTCCCCAATCCTATGAGTGCCTACTTCACTCCTATGTCGAGCTGGCTAAGAAGCTCCTAACATGGGATCATTAGAATTTACTCATGCATTAAATACAACCAATAAAACCTAGTGCACGTCAGTTCATGTTTCCTAAGACGTTTAAGCATGTTACCATTTGGAGATCTGCCAGTTTTCTTAAGCCTAACATCGAAATCATTCATCCAATACAACCATAAACAAGTAATCAACACATAATTAACATCTAGGTTTCATTAGATCCAAGCAAACACAAGATAGATCTAGCCTAGCATGATGGAATTAAGACAAGAACAAGATATAGACAACCAACACATAGACATATTGATTGAATTAAAAGAATACTTATCTTAATTACACATGAAAGGGATCAAGGGCTGAGAACCCTTGAAAAACCTGTAAAATTCGTACTAAGTTCGGCCTTAGGGTTTCTCCAAAACTTCACTTTTTTTTATGAATGAAAATTAGGAAACTATATATAGGAAATAGAGGCTGACGGCGTCAAGACCAAATTGGTGACGCCGTCATCTCGCCGCCAAAATACTTCTCGGACTGCCTTGAACTACTTTTGACGCCGTCACGTTATAGCGTTTTCCAGGCCGTCACGTATTTTACTCTTGACGCCCTACTTCGTGACGCCTTCAATTCTGTACTGGGTCGTCATGGAAATTACTCTTGACGCCGTTAGAATTTCCTTCTTGACGCCGTCACCTACTGTTCCCAGCAAGGAAAATTAAGACTTTGGCGTTTTCTTCACTTTTATGCTCCAAAAACGTCCGAATTGCTTCCTTTTCCAGATTTCTCTCCCAAAGTACCTAAAATCACAAAAGGAACGGTTTAGGGCAATATTTGATCAAATAAATTCAATTCCGGGCTTAAATGACCCCCTAAAAGTGGTTTATTTTTCGCCTCATCATATACCCTTACACTTGAGATTTGCTTGTCCTCAAGCAAATGCGCTTTTTTTCTACTCAAAATACAAGTTAGGGGTCATTTAACACTAATATAAAAGTAATTACAACAAATAATCATTCCACTAAAGACCAATAGACAAGCACGGAGGTCATACACAAGCACCTCACAAATAGTGTTTAGATACTCACATATCTCGGGTGTAATAAAGTATAAATTACAATATGGAAACGGAAGATATCTCTCACTACCTGTCATAGCAAAATAGATTACCATAGGCTTGGGAAAGGATCAAACCTCCACCACATGGCGTAAGCACCTAGGATAAACTATCAAAGAGGTCTTTTAAAGGGTTGTAATGTTAGGTGTAGAGATATGAAATACACGGTTTTGTTGGATAAAGGAAATTTTACTGGTGGCGAGTTAACAATCTTGGTTAATTACATGTACAATATGGCGTTGCTAAGCCAAAACTAGACTCGACTTAAGCTAATAAATGAAAAATAACAAAAACACAAAATAAACATAGAATGAAACGGGATGGTAGTCCGTATGTTTTTCTCTTTTTCTTTCTCTATTTTTTTTCTTTTTCTTTTTCTTGATTTTTCGATATATATATATATATATATATATATATATATATATATATATATATATATATATATATATATATATATATATATATATATATATATATATTTTTTGGGCATACACTCTTACCCTACCTTCCAAAATAATACATCATAGGGAATGAAAATTTCCCTTACACTTGAATTTTTACATACTTTACAATTAACTAATCTAATGACTCGAATTAAGAAAATTAAAACACTTGAAGTACTTTTAAGATTAACGTACATATGGGGGTAATATATGATGTTCTTCCCCATTACTCCATAAAATAAGTACTTTACCCATGAGTCCCAATCGTCCCAAAACAATATGTACAAGGATATGACTCGACTTAGCAACCACGTAATCAATTAGATAATTAACTTAGGGTTTAACAAATAACAATAATGCACTAAAGATGAGTGCATACACAGAAGGCTAAGGCGATTTGAGTGTAAATTTAAGTGGGGTGTAACAAATTCTTCCTTTAAGTAAAATGCTTAAAGTTAGAAACGAAAAGATAGGCTCGGAGGGGTGTACTAGGGGTTTCGTGTACTAAAAATGAGTACAACGCTAAGGGTGTGGGAAAAATTAGTTGACTTAACTAGCCAAGTAATATGACTTAAATGGTCAAGTAATTATGATACGGGTTTAACACAAGGGTGATCCTAATGCCTCTTATCATGTAGTAAATCCTACTACACGAATGTAGTCTCACTAGCGGTCTCGGGATGCATCACTAACGCAAGTTCTAGAATCTAAATGCTACCGGTACACTCATAAGCACTAATAGTAAATGCTTTTCCTATCAAATCTAAAGGCGAACCTCACATATTTGGGTGGAAAATTTTTCTGAAAGTACGGTTATGTGCTAGTCATACAATCTCCTATCCATGAGACGCTTGCTATGGCTAAAGTTTCATTCCTAAATGTTGTAAAAAATTTTAAATTTGGCGCTAAAATTGCACTAACAAGTATTTCTCATAGTTTTATTACACATCTACCATTAAACAAAACAAACTCAAGCGAAAGTGCATATGTAAGGTATCATCTTTTTACCCTCCCCTTACACTTAGGATGAACATTGTCCCCAATGTTCAATTAAAGAATGTAAAAGTGAAAAAGTAAAAAGAATGAAATCAAATACTCCCCTGATTCGCTCGGTATGGATAATAAGGTGGCCAGGTTAAATCTTCCTCCAAGAAAATGAACAATCAAAGCTTTCCTTCCAGAATATAAATCATCTTCTTGTCATACATAACCTGTAAATCCTGAGAAAATAGACAAGACAACCTCACATAAAATCGGCGGCAACCTATATAAGTTACTAAATCCTAGAAAACAAAATAAGATATAATGCTTGTGGAATGAAGTTTGCAGATTTCCTGGAGATTATAAAACTTAATAATTTACAAAAACCATAAGACTCCGTTAGAAAAACAAAATCGGTAAAATTTCCATATTTTTACACGTGACGCCGTCAAGAGTTAACTCGTGACGCCGTCAGAAGTGACCTGCAGAAATTCTTATGTTAAGTTTCCAGAAAATTTCTGGAAAAACTTGGTCCTACTTCCTGGAGAATCCTGCAAAACTTCATTATGACTCAATACAAGCATTTGACTCTAACAAATACGAATATACATGTTCATTTAATATTGTGGAGAATCATGATCGATTTGTTTCTTGAAAACATATTTGGGGTTTCCCCTTACACTTATCTTTTGCAAAAATACTTTTAGGTGGAGTTAAGACTAGGCCAAAACAACAAAGTAAAGTATTTCCACTATTTAATTGAGAAACATGATCTACCAACAACAAAAATAAAGCATGCATACGGAAGCAAATAACAAACGAACAAAATAAAATCACACAAAACATGGGTTGCCTCCCAAGAAGCGCTTTTCTTTATTTACGAGTCTTGTAGCTAGACTCAAGGTCATGGGTTAACGCGTATCGCTTATGCTCACATAACCAAGCGTGAGCCATCTAATAGTCGCCTCATCTTTCTTATAATCATCTCCTAACTCTAAGCATCCGCGATAGTATCTTTTATTCTTTTCATGAGTATACTTAAGTCCTTTTCTCTTATCATTCTCACTTAGCATTTCTATGGGTGGATACCTACTACACTTTTCCATGGAAAAATCCTTGAACCTAGGGTGTGTGCGGGGCATTTGATAGACAAAATCTTCATCCCCATCCGAGAATGTAATTAACCCTTCTATGAGTTTTTCATCGAGGTTGGTCAACCGTTTGAAAGGTTTTCCAAACCCAACTTGGGTCAACTTATCATCAATAAATTCTCCTAGATTCCCCATAACCATGAACTCAACAAGATAGACCAAGCTTCCTACAAACACATGCAATGGTATTGCCCTAGCAATAGTGTTTTCTCCTTTGTATTCTAACTCATCTACCCTGATTTTATTGTATTCATTACGCGAGATTATGTTCGTTGGGAGAGATGAGTTAAGATAGGCGTTAAAGCTCTTAAATCCGATCTTACAAGGAAATTGCATGTTAAATGAACTATCACACTCAATCCTGGTTCTAGGGTCGACATACCTAAGAGGGTTTATTTCTTCCTCCATCCTATTCTCATTAATCACATCACCATCATCAAGATCCATGTCGGAGTCTGAATAGTAAAAGGGACTAGCCCTACGGTCATCATCATGATCAGACTCCTCTAACTCAGAATTATTGGCAAAGTGGTGGTTGGGCGAGAGGTTAGGTGGGTTCTCATTCTCCACAAAAGTGAGTGGGGCGGGCATTTGGAAAATCCTACGACGAAAAACACGAATAACAAGAATCAAACGATCAATGTTATTGTTATCCATCGAAATAGTTTTACGAACAAAGGAAACAAAGAAATAAGATAGACTAAAGAATCCTAAAGATAAAAATAAAATCTTACTAGAAAGGAATCTAGCAAGTAGACCTTATAAAAAGAGATTCTAACCTAGACAATAACTATTCCCCGGGCTGCGGCGCCAAAAACTTGATACGTGGGAATCGCAGCTGGCTTTACCTCTCAAGGGATCTTGAGAAGCTTACAACCCCCACCAGGCAGTGTACCTGATCGTTGTAGTATAGTATAGTGACAAGTACCGGGGGATTGATCGTTTAGCTAGGAATAGTGTCGCTAGGATTAGAAAACCTAAATACTAGTTCTAATGGTGAGGGATGATTATTTTTGTATTTTTATATTTTTTAGAAAGCAAGTAAAAATCTCGGGGTTTGAAGGATTTGGGCGGAATTAGTTGCTAGTCAACTAACCCAATACTAAAGATGCAATCAAAATAAAATACTAGAAATGAAAATAAACTAAATTAACTAAGGTTGTGAGCAATAAGTGGAGAAGTTGTGTTTACTTAGATTTCACTACTCCCTAGATATCTTTTACACGTTAATTACTTGTTATAGTTGCGTGGATGACGGATTGTATTCCTTAATACCATTCATGGGGTGGCGCACTTAATTCCCCAATCCTATGAGTGCCTACTTCACTCCTATGTCGAGCCGGCTAAGAAGCTCCTAACATGGGATCATTAGAATTTACTCATGCATTAAATACAACCAATAAAACCTAGTGCACGTCAGTTCATGTTTCCTAAGACGTTCAAGCATGTTACCATTTGGAGATCTGCTAGTTTTCTTAAGCCTAACATCGAAATCATTCATCCAATACAACTATAAACAAGTAATCAACACATAATTAACATCTAGGTTTCATTAGATCCAAGCAAACACAAGATAGATCTGGCCTAGCATGATGGAATTAAGACAAGAACGAGATATAGACAACCAACACATAGACATATTGATTGAATTAAAAGAATACTTATCTCAATTACACATGAAAGGGATCAAGGGCTGAGAACCCTTGAAAAACCTGTAAAATTCGTACTAAGTTCGGCCTTAGGGTTTCTCCAAAACTTCTCTTTTTTTATGAATGAAAATTAGAAAACTATATATAGGAAATAAAGGCTGACGGCGTCAAGACCAAATTGGTGACGCCGTCATCTCGCCACCAAAATACTTCTCGGACTGCCTTGATCTACTTTTGATGCCGTCACGTTATAGCGTTTTCCAGGCCGTCACGTATTTTACTCTTGACGCCCTACTTCGTGACGCCTTCAATTCTGTACTGGGCCGTCATGGAAATTACTCTTGACGCCGTCAGAATTTCCTTCTTGATGCCGTCACCTACTGTTCCCAGCAAGGAAAATTAAGACTTTGGCGTTTTCTTCACTTTTATGCTCCAAAAACGTCCGAATTGCTTCCTTTTCCAGATTTCTCTCCCAAAGTACCTAAAATCACAAAAGGAACGATTTAGGGCAATATTTGATCAAATAAATTGAATTTCGGGCTTAAATGACCCCCTAAAAGTGGTTCATTTTTCGCCTCATCAAAGGGGTGTTTGGTTAAACTGTAACTAGTATGTTTGAGTATGTTTCTGGGATTGTCTTCTTTTTAATTAGGTCATAATAAACCTCAATGGGATAGTCCAAGTCTAAAAACTAAACCCTATTTGCAGAAAAAGTTAAAATCCTATTCATTTGTGCATAACTGTCACACTGAGTGAATTTTTGATCCCAAATCATCATTGTGGTTTTGAAACTTGTTAGCATTGGTAGTTCTAGTCTCTAATTAACATAACACTCCATTTCCAGTAGGTTAGATTAAATTAAAATCCATCCAAGTCAAACTTAGCTCAAAAGTGAAAAAGTCAAATTTACTAGAATAAGCAGAATCTCATTTTTTAGGATAATTTTCCTGATTTTTCAAGAGCAAGTGAGAACCTGAAACTTTGTGAGCTTTTAGTCTATCACCTCATCTACAAGATCCTGTAGTTATTTCATTTCTTAGAATTTTTGTCAAGCTTGTGCAAGCATTTGTTTGGACCTGCAGGGGACGCAATCTCCCATGTGCACCCAGTTTTGACCCATTTGTCTTTGGTTACAACTTGGTCATTAATTGACCATAAGATTTAGTCTTTGGTATTTTGGATACCTTGTTAGGTACACTTGTTAGATTCATGAGTAGTTTGGATTGGAGGTCTTGTTATCTTAGCTTATTTTGCCCTCAAAGTTCCCCATTCTCACTGTTTCTGCTGAGTCAGTAAGATTCATTGAGCTTGTTGATGTAATTATTTTTGTGTGATCCATTGTTGCTTAGTGATTGATTTTAGCCTATCTAAGTTTGCATGAGCCTGTATTTGTTCCTGGTTTGAGCCCCAAGTGCTCATTTGACTTAACTGCTTATTCATCATAAGCTCACTTTAATCACAAACCTCACCACTGTGGATCCTTGCTTATTACTTGTTGTGAGTGTGTGATTTTGAAGCTTGCATAAAGTAGCCTATGATTATGTTTGCTTAGGAGTAGCTTAATCTTTGATCTTGTGCTTATTATTGCACTGCTTATCTTTGCACTCGTTACAATCTCAGTTTGTGATCCAACCTTCCCAAGGCCACCACAAGCTCACCTTTTGAGCTCATTCCCTGGCTTTGGGCATTTTAGGAAGCCCTTCTAGCATACTTTTGACTTCCACTCTCACCCTGCCCTCCAAGGTACACTTGTGGGACCCACTAAGGGCTGTAGATTGCCTTTAAGGCCTGTTTGGGGTTTGAGGTGAATCAGAACAGCTTATTTGCTTATTGTTATGATCTCAGTTCATTCCATTGCATGATTCAGCTCATTTCCTTTACACTTAAATGTTAGTAGCTTAAATTGTTCATGCTTCTCAGCTAGTAGCTTATCTGATAGCTTTTTGTACTTCAAAAGTTTGTAATAAGCTCTGTTAAGAAAGTAAGGTTGCACACAACTTATTAATAAGCTCCAAGACAAGTCCCTTTATAAAGTTGTCTCTTTCCAGTAGTTTATTAGTTGTGTAAAAGAAAAATTAGAAAAAGACAAAAAAATAGAAAGTGATAGCTTCTATTTAAGCCCTTTTGGCTTATTTTCTGCTTATTCATAAGCAACATCTGTTTTTAAATTTTTCCTAGGCTTCTGTACTCATAATAGATTTTTAGTAAATTTTTCAGATTTTTCCTTGATCATTTAGTATTTTTTATAATTTAGTTTAATTTAAATCAATTAAATAATTAGTTTTTAATTATTAATAATTAATTAAAAAGTAGGAAAAATAGTTTTTCTATTTTAAAATTAGTTTTAAAATATTTTAGATTTTTCTAAATTTAATTTTCATTTTTTTAGTTAAATTTCATAATTATTTGTAATTTAGGATAATTTAGTTAATTAAAAAGTAATTAATAATTAGTAATTAATTAATAGTAATTAATTAAATAGTTGTAAAGATAATTTTAATTTTCTAAAAATTTGCTTATAACATCAGGATTGTAAAAATATAATTTTCACATTCGTAGGTCTTTGTTTACTCCCG
This sequence comes from Artemisia argyi, assembly GCA_030686995.1. Classification (NCBI taxonomy): domain Eukaryota; kingdom Viridiplantae; phylum Streptophyta; class Magnoliopsida; order Asterales; family Asteraceae; genus Artemisia; species Artemisia argyi. The sequence continues at coordinate 78,233,412 of CM060678.1, read as the reverse complement.
TTTCATTTTTTAATTTTCGCGTTCGCGTTTATTTTAAACTCAAATGCGCGTTTTTAGGTTAAATCACGTTTTTAGGTTATCTGATAATCAGTAATTGTTAATAAAGTATTTCTAAGTCATTTTCCATCATAATCTCATAGTGTAATCATAATATTCATATTCCTGACCTTCCTGATTAATCACCTGATCATTTAAAACGTTCACAAATATAATTGCACGCCTCGTCGGGACATAACGACCCGGGGATTCCCTAAACTCCTTGGTTAGTTGGTTTTTAACGTTTGACTTGGTTGACCATCACCTGGTAAACTTAGTTGACCGTTTAGGACCAATCAAAATTTGGCTCCGCTGCCGGGGAGGCTGCTGCGTATCTGCACACGTTTTTTAGAGATTAGTGGTTTTTCACACATCATTGTATAAACTCCACCACTTTTTGTAAATCTTAATCATAAAACAAAAACGTCATTAACACTTTTCCTAAAGTGTTAACAACACCAAAAAAAATCAAAAACAAACAAAACAGATCATTACGTTTTCTATATCGCGTTTCTTTTAAGGTGATTCTTAAATAAATACGATTTTGGTAAACGAAACGATACCAAAAATATTGTCCAAAAGTTTTTTCACCCACACACAAAAACCCAAAAACATTCGTCTTTTCTTGTGAATAATAATTACATAAAAATAAACCGTCGCAAACCAAGACAGAACACCTACTAACTGGGGGTGTGAACATAATAAGTTCCCAAACGAAAGATAAAAACTTTCCTTTGTATCCCTGTAGGTGGTGTACCTTTCTTAAAGAAGCCACTTACTTGCGATTATTTGTTTAAGTTCACTGTGGTTTTGCCTCAATTTTGTTTTGATTTGTTTTTATCCCTAGTGCATGCGCACTCGTTCTTCTAGGTCTACTAGCCCATTACGTGAGCTTGTAAGAAAACATAGAAGACCTCGTAGACGTTCAGCACCAACAGTCGGATCTGAGATCCGTACTGTTTCCACTCCAGCTGTCACCATGGCGGAAGACTGCCCCATGTGTGAGCTTCTCCAAGCACCCATCGAGGGTTACGGAGACGCTATTGTTGTTCCAGCCATCGTGGCTGATAGTTTTGAGCTCAAAACCGGGTTACTTAATCTTGTAACCATAAGTCAATTTTACGGTTTTGAGAGGGACGATCCTCATGCTCACATTCGATGGTTCAATAAAATCACATCAACCATCAAGTACAAAAATGTCCCGTGTGAAGCAATCAAGCTTCTTCTCTTCCCATTCTCCCTCGAGGGTCAAGCCCGGATTTGGCTTGAGAAACAACCCCTTGATCTATTGAGACATGGGAAGACTTGGTAAAAAAGTTTGTGAATGAATTCTTCCCACCTTCTAAGACCACGAGTCTTAAAAATGAGATCTCCAAGTTCACTCAGAAATATGATGAATCATTTGGTGAAGCGTGGGACCGTTTCAAAGAATTACTTCGCAAGTGTCCACATCATGGTTTCTCCGAGTTGATGCAACTCGATACTTTCTACAATGGCGTGAGCCAAGTTGATCAGGATTCTCTCAATGCCTCCGCGGGAGGTAACTTTTTGAGTAGAACCACCAAAGAAGCCTTAGCAATCATTGAGAACAAGTCCAAGGTCCGCTCTACACGAAGCAAGCCGGTTATTTCACAAATTAGTGCTGGTCCTTCCACTTCATCTCCTTCGAGTCAGTCTAGCACCGATGCTAAGATTGACAAGCTTACTGAGGCTATTTAAGCTTTGGTTCTCACCCAACAAAAGAAAGTCTCTTTTCCACAACATCCTCCACCTGCTGAGGTTAAAAAAGTGGAAGTCTGTGTAACTTGTGGTGGGCCGCATGCCTACTACAATTGCACAGCTACTGATGGTTCTCCGTTTGAAGCACATACTGTAGCCGGGTCATCTAATCAAGGAGGCAATCAATACCGCCCTCCTATGGACCCGAACTACCGTCCTAATCATTATCCTGGACCTCCTAGTTTTAATCAAAACCAAAATGTCCAAAACTGTAACCAGAATCAAAATATAATGAACCAAGGTTTTCAAAACCAAGGTAACTTCCATCAGGGTCACGGTTTTCAAAATCAAAACCAAGGTTTCCAAAATCAAGGTTTCCAAAATCAAGGAAACTTTAATAGAAACCAAGGTCAGGGTAATTTCAACCCCGGGTATTTTCATGGAAACAACAACCCTAATCAGGGTAATCTTCAAAATCAAGGCCCCAATCAGAACAATCGTGCCCAAAATTTTAATAACCAAAATCAAGCCATTGTTCCAACTAGGCCTTCATCTGACGAGTTGTTAAAGCAATTCATGAAATCCCAAGAAGAGATGAACAAGTTGTTGGTTAGCCAAATTTCTGAAATTAAGAAGTCTTTAAATGAATGACCCTCGGGCTCAGGAACACTTCCGAGCAACACGATCGCTAACCCGAGGGGCGATGCTAAGGCGATCACAACTAGAAGTGGTGCTTCTTATGATGAACCCGCGATTCCTACTACCTCTTCTTCCTCTCCTCAAAAGGTAGTGAAACGTGAACCTGAGGTGATAACGGACAAGGTGCAAACTCCTAGCTCACGAAGTACCACACACGTCCAACCTCAGGTTATTCCAGAAACCAGATGCAAGCCTGGAGTTGTTTTTGAACCACCTGAAACTCCATTGGACAACCCTAAATCCAAAACTTCTATTCCTTACCCATCATGTCTCAATGAACAAAAGCTCTGTGAAAAAGCTAGTCACCAAATGGATAAATTTTTCCAAATCTTTCAAGATTTGCATTTTGACATTAGCTTCGCGGATGCTATTCTCTTGATGCCCAAGTTCGCATCAACAATCAAGAATCTATTAAGTAATAAGGAAAAACTCTTTGAGATGGCTAGAACTCCGTTGAATGAGCACTGCTCAGCAGTTCTCTTGAAAAAGCTTCCCGAAAAGCTTGGAGACCCGGGAAAATTTCTCATTTCTTGTATTTTTCCGGGTATGGTTGAATGCTTCGCCTTGGCCGATCTTGGTGCTAGCATTAACCTGATTCCATATTCTGTGTGGAAGGAACTCTCTCTTCCCGAACTTACTCCCACGTGCATGACTTTAGAGCTTGCCAATCGATCGATTTCTTGTCCACTTGGCATAGCCGAGGACGTATTCGTTAAAGTGGGAAAGTTCCATTTTCCAGCAGATTTTGTGATTGTTGACTTTGATGCAGATTCAAGGGTCCCTCTCATTCTTGGAAGGGGATTCCTTTGAACTGGGCATGCTCTTATCGATGTATTTGAGCATAAGATCACATTGCGTGTTGGAACTGAAGCAATCACCTTCAACCTTGATCAAACATCGAGGTACTCCTCTAATTATAACTCTGAATCGGTAAACTGAATAGATGTCATCGATGTTGCGGCTGAGGAGTACGCTCAAGAGGTTTTAGGTTTCATTGATGATTCTACGAGTGAAAACTTCACTCCGTCTTCTTATCCCATCATTGCCAATTCTTCTCCTTCCCTCACTCCGTTTGAGGGAAGTGACTTCATCTGAGAAGAGATTGAGTCCTTTCTCAAAAGTGATTTGATTCCCGATGGAATCGATAACCAAGAGATTGACCCCGAGAGGGATATTCTTCTCCTTGAGAAATTGTTAAACGAAGATCCCTCTCCTCTTCCTGTTCCACCACAACAACTTCATAATCAGGAAATCAAATATGTTGAGAAAACTGATGATTTTCCTGAGGTCGAGCTTAAGGACTTGCCGCCTCATCTTGAATATGCATTTCTGGAGGGTAATGATAAATTACCCGTCATAATTGCTAAGGATTTAAGTGTTGAGGAAAAGGCTGCTCTAATAAAGGTTTTGAAGTCACATAAACAAGCAATTGCTTGGCGACTCTCCGACATCAAGGGCATTGACCCTGAATTTTGTACCCACAAAATTTTAATGGAGGATGACTTCAAACCAGCAGTCCAACAGCAAAGAAGGGTGAATCCAAAAATTCATGAGGTAATCAAACAAGAAGTTTTAAAGGTTCTTGATGCCGGATTGATTTACCCTATCTCGGACAGTCCTTGGGTTAGCCCAATACACTGCGTTCCAAGAAAGGGTGGCATTACTGTTGTCATAAACGAGGAAAATGAGTTGATTCCAACTCGTTTGGTTACGGGGTGGCGTGTCTGCATTGACTATTGCAAGTTAAATGACGCCACCCGTAAAGATCATTTTCCTCTGCCTTTTATTGATCAGATGCTCGAGAGATTAGCGGGGAATGAGTACTATTGCTTCCTCGATGGTTTCTCGGGTTACTTTCAGATTCCCATTGATCCGCAAGATTAGGAAAAGACCACTTTCACGTACCCCTACGGAACTTTTGCTTATAAACGTATGCCATTTGGTTTATGTAATGCTCCGGGCACGTTTTAAAGATGTATGATGGCCATATTTTCCGACATGATCGGGAAAACTATGAAGGTCTTTATGGACAATTTTTTGGTCATTGGGGATTCGTTCCAAACATGTCTCTCCTATTTAGACAACATGCTTAAACGTTGTAAGACACAAGGTTATGTCTAAATTGGGAGAAGAGTCACTTTATGGTCAAAGAGGGCATTGTCCTCGGCCATAAAATTTCAAAGAATGGGATTGAGGTTAACAAAGCCAAAGTTGATGTCATAGCAAAATTACCTCATCCCACTACCGTCAAAGGTGTTAGGAGCTTTTTGGGTCATGCAGGTTTCTATCGTAGGTTCATTCAAGATTTTTCCAAAATCGGCCGGCCTATGACCCATCTCCTCGAAAAGGATGCTCCTTTTATCTTCTCCCCCGAGTGCATCGAAGCTTTTGAAACATTAAAGAAAAAGCTTACTGAGGCACCGATTCTTGTTGCCCCCGATTGGGACTTGCCCTTCGAGCTCATGTGTGATGCGAGTGATTATGCAATTGGGGCAGTCTTGGGGCAACGAAAAACAAAACACTTTCAGCCTATACACTATGCGAGCAAAACTATGACCGAGGCTCAAAGTCATTACACCACCACTGAAAAAGAATTATTAGCTGTGGTGTATGCCTTTGAAAAATTCCGGCCATATTTGATATTGACCAAAAGCATAGTGTATATGGATCACTCGGCTTTGAAGTACCTCTTTGCAAAACAAGATGCAAAGCCGAGAATACTCCGTTGGGTTCTCCTCCTACAAATATCATAATTCGTGATAAAAAAGGAGCTGAGAACCTTGCTGCTGATCATCTCTCCCGTTTGGAAAACCCCCACCAAGATGTCTTCGAAAAGAAGGAAATTAATGAAACCTTCCCTCTCGAGACACTCAATGCGGTTGCCTTTCGTGGAGATTCTATTACCCCATGGTTAGCTGATTTCGTAAACTACCATGCGGGTAATTTTGTGGTGAAAGGGATGTCGTCCCAACAGAAGAATAAATTCTTCAAAGATGTAAAACATTATTTCTGGGACGACCCCTACCTATTTAAAATCTGTGCGGATCAAGTCATCCGACGGTGTGTTTATGGTCAGGAAGCCGCTAAAATCCTAAAGGCTTACCATGCTGGTCCCACGGGGGGCCACCATAATCCAAACTACACCGCCAAAAAGGTGTTTGATTCCGGTTTCTACTGGCCCACGATCTACAAGGATGCCCAGGAATTAGTCAAATCCTGTGACGCTTGTCAATGTCACGGGAATATTTCACAAAAGAATGAAATGCCTCAAAATGTAATTCATGTTTGTGAAATCTTTGAAGTGTGGGGCATCGACTTTATAGAGCCATTTCCATCATCTCATGGAAATAAGTACATACTCTTGGCTGTTGACTATTTGTCAAAATGGGTTGAAGCAAAAGCTTTACCGACTAATGATGCCCGAGTTGTTGTAAAATTCTTGAAAGCTCTTTTTGCTCGATTTGGAACTCCACTTGCTATAATTAGCAATCGTGGTACGCATTTTTGCAATGACAAATTCGATAAAGTCATGCAAAAGTATGGTGTGACTCACCGTCTTTCTACTGCGTACCACCCTCAAACAAGTGGACAAGTAGAAGTTTCCAATCGAGGCATTAAGAGAATATTGGAAAGAACTGTAGGTGAAAATCGTGCATCGTGGTCGGATAAATTAGATGATACACTCTGGGCTTTCTATACGACGTATAAAACACCAATTGGGTGTACGCCTTACAAGCTTGTGTACGGGAAAGCGTGCCATCTTCCGATCGAGCTTGAGCATAAAGACTGTTGGGCCCTCAAGCATGCAAATTTTGACCTAAAAACTGCGGGTGATCATCGAAAAGTTCAACTGAATGAATTAAATGAACTTCGTGATCAAGCTTACAAGAACTCTTTGATCTATAAAGAAAAGACAAAGAAGATTCATGACTCAAAAATCAAGAACCGCGTTTTCAACGTTGGTGATCGAGTCCTTCTTTTCAACTCTAGACTCAAGATCTTCTCGGGAAAGCTCAAAACCCGATGGACTGGTCCATTCACTATTGCAAAAGTTTATCCTTATGGCACCGTCGAATTATCTCAAAATGACGGTCCTAATTTCAAAGTGAATGGACATCGTTTGAAAAATTACTTTGGAGAGGACATACCATCCATGGTTGCCCCGGATCTCCAAACTTTCCCCAAGGACAATTGAATTCGGGGATCGAGTCAAGCTAGCGACTCGATAAACAAAAACAGTAGCATTAACATGGGTTTTCACCCATGTCTCTAATTTCTTTCTACTTTCTAACACCCTAGTGTGGGGGAGTGGCCGTCCCCTGCAGCTATTTTCAATGTATATATCCTTAAAAAAAATGTGTGTTGTATGTACATATAAATAAAGTGAAAAATGAAAAACGATGTTCCCACAGTTAGCTTATAATATTACCTTCTTCCGTTCAAAGAGTCGGCATAATAGCCGGGACTTTGAATATTGAGGACAATATTCAATTCTAAGTGTGGGGGAGGGGAAAATTCTAGCGAATTTTATCACATTATATCCTCTAGAACCCCCGTTTTTGGCCTAAAATTTTAATTTTTTTTCACTTTATTTCAAAAATTTTGTGGTTATCAGTCCGCCGTGTCTAAACGACAAAAGGATTGGTTAATCCAGGAGCAAACGGCTCTTGGTAAAGATATATCAAATCCGTTGACGGCTTGCAATTTGCACAAAATTGTATGGTATCTCAACTCGCCATATCCAAAAAGAGTTGGCTAGCCTGCAAGATTACGGCTTGCCGTAAAGGCAGTGGAAAAACCATAGTTGGTAATCAACTCACCAAGATGTTGACTGTGTCCATCAAGTGTTGGCTAGTCCAGGAGCAAACGGCTCTTGGTAAAGACAAATCAAACCCGTTGAAAGCTGGTGGTTTGCTCAAAATCACATGGTTATCAGGTGGACCATAGTTCTTACTTGAATCGAAACATCTGGCTACTCCAGAAGTGATGGCTTTTGGTAGAGCGTTTCAAATCCATCAAGTTTTCTAAAAAGATTGCTAGGGACTAGCAATAGTTTAGTGTGGGGGATTGATGAGTGCTCAAACACTCATCATTTTTGTCGTATTTGAACTGCCAAAACATCCGAAAACACTCAGAAATGCATCAAAATACTAAAAATATCCTAGGGATTGTATTTTATACGTTTCAGATGCAAAATGAGCAAAAACAATGAAAAACGAACAAAGTTTACACAATTGGCAGTTTCAGTCCCCCAACTTTCAAAAATTTATAAAACTAGTCCCTGAGTATGTGTTTTGAAAGAAAAGTCAACCTAAGGCATTTAAAAGTCAAAAATTATCAAATTGAGTCTTTGGGTGAAAACTTTGGAAAAACTACAAATTTGGTCCCTGCAGTTTGGAAATTGGCAAAATCAGTCCCTGGGAGTTTTTAAGACGGAAAATTATATCAAAGATCCTTGTGGAAATTTTAATGTGACAAAAGTGGTCCTTATAGCATGTTTGGAATTATGTCAACATTGGCCCTTGTGTTTTCAGAATATACAAAATTAACCCTTGGGCTTAATAAATACCACATACCATTTGGACCCTTTTATTTATACAAACCAATCCACAAATCCAAAATACAAAACCACCCCAAGCCCACCATTTACCCTAGTCCCATTTCCCAGGCCCAAATCAACCAAAGCCCACCCAATCCATTCCCCTTTTTATTAATAAAACCAAACGGGTCAAAGCCAGGGTCAACCCTCCCCTTCCCCTCTCCTTTGCCGCCATAACCAAACAATACCCAGCCCCCCAAACAAAACCTGCAATCCCCCAACACTTTTGTCCCCCCCTCCTCTCCTACCTTAGCCACCCTACTCCACTACACCAACAAAGTCAACCCTAAACACCATCATTACCACCCCTCCTCCAACTCAGAAAACCACTTCAAACAAATTGGTACTTAAATTGGATCAATGGTTGAGATGAAGCTTAAGCCAATCCAATGGCTAGGATATTACTCCAAGGTGACACTGGTGACTTTCCAAAGCTGTCTCACACAAGACAGAAAGCAGAAAAGAGAAAAAGGAAGATGAAGCCCTGGCTTTTTAGTTTTAGTTTTAGTTTAAATACTAGCTTATGTAAGCCCTGGGAGGGATGCTTAGTTATGTTATGTTTTTAATTTTCATGTAGTTCTTTAAACTGGTTCCCATTTTGTAATCTGTTATTCAAGTTTAATATAAGTTTTCCATTCTATTTCATTTACAATCTATTTTTCTAAAATTTCATTAAGTACAATTTAAGCTTTCATACTTCCTCAATACCTGTTGTAGGCTTCATGATAGCTTAAAGTCAGTCCCATAACTTTGTTTCTATCTGAATTGGTTAAACAAGAAATGGTCAACAAAAGTCAATGGGGATGATGATGCAGAATTTGGGGTATATGGATGATTAGATTCATGGTCTTTGGTATGGTTTGAGTCTATCTTAAAGATAGGCTTTGGGCTAAGAGTTTCCCCCTATCTCAGTTAGGGTATTAGTCCTTGTAAGTTTTCAATTTTTCATTATATTTAGTTCTCAATTAGTGTAATCTGCTTTGAATTATTTCCCTTAGTGGTTTGAATGTTCTTAGTTCTTCATTGTTTAGCTAATCTGATGGTATGTGAGACTATTTAATCCTGCAAGCTTCATTAACCTGGAATTCTGTCTAATTAAGGGGTGTTTGGTTAAACTGTAACTAGTATGTTTGAGTATGTTTCTGGGATTGTGTTCTGTTTAATTAGGTCACAATAAACCTCAATGGGATAGTCCAAGTCTAAAAACTAAACCCTATTTGCAGAAAAAGTCAAAATCCCATTCATTTGTGCTTAACTGTCACATTGAGTGAATTTTTGATCCCAAATCATCATTGTGGTTTTGAAACTTGTTAGCATTGGTAGTTCTAGTCTCTAATTAACATAACACTCCATTTCTAGTAGGTTAGATTAAATTAAAATCCATCCAAGTCAAACTTTGCTCAAAAGTGAAAAAGTCAAATTTACTAGAATAGGCAGAATCTCATTTTTAGGGATAATTTTCCTGATTTTTCAAGAGCAAGTGAGAACCTGAAACTTTGTGAGCTTTTAGTCTATCACCTCATATACAAGATCCTGTAGTTATTTCATTTCTTAGAATTTTTGTCAAGCTTGTGCAAACATTTGTTTGGACCTGCAGGGGACGCAATCTCCCCTGTGCACCCAGTTTTGACCCATTTGTCTTTGGTCACAACTTGGTCATTAATTGACCATAAGGTTTAGTCTTTGGTGTTTTGGATACCTTGTTAGGTACACTTGTTAGATTCATGAGTAGTTTGGATTGGAGGTATTGTTATCTTAGCTTATTTTGCCCTCAAAGTTCCCCCATTCTCACTGTTTTTGCTGAGTCAGTAAGATTCATTGAGCTTGTTGGTGTAATTATTTTTGTGTGATCCATTGTTGCTTAGTGATTGATTTTAGCCTATCTAAGTTTGCATGAGCCTGTATTTGTTCCTGGAGCCCCAAGTGCTCATTTGACTTAACTGCTTATTCATCATAAGCTCACTTTAATCACAAACCTCACCACTGTGGATCCTTGCTTATTACTTGTTATGAGTGTGTGATTTTGAAGCTTGCATAAAGTAGCCTGTGATTATGTTTGCTTAGGAGTAGCTTAATCTTTGATCTTGTGCTTATTATTGCACTGCTTATCTTTGCACTCATTACAATCTCAGTTTGTGACTCAACCTTCCCAAGGCCACCACAAGCTCACCTTTTGAGCTCATTCCTTGGCCCTGGGCATTTTAGGAAGCCCTTCTAGCATACTTTTGATTTCCACTCTTACCCTGCCCTCCAAGGTACACCTGTGGGACCCACTAAGGGCTGCAGATTGCCTTTAAGGCCTGTTTGGGGTCTGAGGTGAATTAGAACAGCTTATTTGCTTATTGTGATGATCTCAATTCATTCCATTACATGATTCAGCTCATTTCCTATACACTTAAATGTTAGTAGCTTAAATTGTTCATGCTTCTCAGCTAGTAGCTTGTCTGTTAGCTTTTTGTACTTCAAAAGTTCGTAATAAGCTCTGTTAAGAAAGTAAGGTTGCACACAACTTATTAATAAGCTCCAAGACAAGTCCCTTTATAAAATTTGTCTCTTTTCAGTAGTTTATTAGTTGTGTAAAAGAAAAGTTAGAAAAAGATAAAAAATTAGAAAGTGATAGCTTCTATTTAAGCCCTTTTGGCTTATTTTCTGCTTATTCATAAGCAACATCTGTTTTTTAATTTTTCCTAGGCTTCTGTACTTATAATAGATTTTTAGTAATTTTTTCAGATTTTTCCTTGATCATTTAGTCATTTTTATAATTTAGTTTAATTTAAATCAAATAAATAATTAGTTTTTAATTATTAATAATTAATTAAAAAGTAGGAAAAGTAGTTTTTCTGTTTTAAAATTAGTTTTATAATATTTTAGATTTTTCTAAATTTAATTTTCATTTTTTAGTTAAATTTCATAATTATTTGTAATTTAGGATAATTTGGTTAATTAAAAAGTAATTAATAATTAGTAATTAATTAATAGTAATTAATTAAACAGTTGTAAAAATAATTTTAATTTTCTAAAAATTTTCTTATAACCTTAGGATTGTAAAAATATAATTTTCACATTCGTAGGTCTTTGTTTACTCCCTTTTCACTTTTTAATTTGCGCGTTCGCGTTTATTTTAAACTCAAATGCGCGTTTTTAGGTTAAATCACGTTTTTAGGTTATCTGATAATCAGTAATTGTTAATAAAGTGTTTCTAAGTCATTTTCCATCATAATCTCGTAGTGTAATCATAATAATCAAATTCCTGACCTTCCTGATTAATCACCCGATCATTTAAAACGTTCACAAATACAATTGCATGCCTCGTCGGGACATAACGACCCGGGGATTCCCTAAACTCCTTGGTTAGTTGGTTTTTGACGTTTGACTTGGTTGACCATCACATGGTAAACTTAGTTGACCGTTTAGGACCAATCAATGCAATCAAAATAAAATAAAAGAAATGGAAATTAAACTATTATACTAATGGGGTGGAAACAATAATGAGAGAAGTTGTGTTTACTTAGATTTCATTACTCCCTAAATATCTTTTACAGGTTGATTAGCTTGTTACAATTGCATGGATGATGGGTTATATTCCTTAATACCAGTCGTAGGGCCGTGTACAATATTCCATAACTCTATAAGATCCTACTTCACTCCTATGTCGAGCCGTTAGAAGCTCCTAACATGGGATCATTAGAATTCTCTTACGCATTAAATACAACCAAAAATCATAGTACACCTCCGATCATGTTTCTTAAGACGTTCAAGCAAGTTACCAATGGAAGTCTACCAGTTTTCTTAAGTCTAACATCGAATACAATCATCCGTAACAATTATAAACAAACAATCAACCCATAATCAACATCTAGGTTTCACTACATCTAAGCAAACACAATAAAGATCTAGCCTAGCATGTTAAAGAGAAGACAAGTGTAAGATATAATCACACAACACATAGACATATTGAATGATTTGAATAAGTACTTATCTTCAATTGAACATGGAGGAATCAAGGGGTTGAAACCCTTGAAAAAGCTGTAAAATTTGTCTTAGGGTTTATGCCCTAATATCACACACAAAGTTCCAAACTAATGAATTAAAATTCGAAAACTATATATAGATTTTACACCTTGACAGCGTCATGTTATAGCTAGTGATGCCGTCAACTCGCCGCTATGATGAAATTCGTATTGCCTAGATCCAATTATGACGCCGTCATGTAGGAAAGAGCTCTGGGCCGTCACGTGTAATTGGACCCTGACGGCCTTGGTGACGCCGTCAGGCCAATATGACTAAAAACATTTTGGATCGTCACATGTATTTTCCACTTCCACCTCTTTTGTCATTCTTGACGCCGTCAGTTGTAGAACCTTGTCGCCATCAGGTCCTGTTCCCAGTAAGGAAATTGAGACTTTGCCGTTTTCTTCACTTTTATGCTCCAAAAACGTCCAAAATGCTTCCTTTTCCAGATTTCTCTCCAAAAGTACCTAAAATGACAAAAGGAACGATTTAGGGCAATAATTGATCAAATAATCTCGAATTCGGGCTTAAATGACACCTTAAAAGCGGTACACTTTTCGCCTCATCATCTTTATTTAAAATATAAATAGAAGTTACATGAGTCATTATTATATGTAGTACATTCTCGTATATTTATTTAAATTACATAGTAACCCGTGTTGGAACACGAAAAGTGTAAATCATTTGTTAAGGACTTCTATATATCTTTTGTAATAAAATAATGTATGTTGTGTAAGTTGTAGACCTGCGACAGCATGTTACTATCACAGAACTTGTATATCTGCGATAACATGTTTGGCTAGATGTATGGGTATAAATACCCCCTACCTCATGATTTATGAGGTGTGTGTTCTCCTTATTACTAATGTGAGACTTTCTATGTCTTCTCTCGATTCTCTCTCTACTCTATAGTGTCCACACCCACTTTATCTCTCTTAGATTAGTTAAGTAGACGTGATATTATTGGAACAACAATTAGTATCAACAGCCAAATATAATTCATTGTTTCACGTAGTGTTGTTTCAGTGTTTTTTTAATCTTCATTTGTTGTAAAAGTTTTGGTATTATTGAAGTTAAGAACTTTCTCTCTCTAGAATATCTTAAACTTCATACGTAGTATAAAGATTAATCATTAACGTGTTTAATCTTTTAAACGTGTGTTAGTATAATATATTTATGGAAAAGGAAAGAGCTTCATCATTATACACAAAGTTTTTATGTATTTGGTGAAGATTTAGGCTGAATTTTGTGGGTTAAGGGTTTTAGGAAAAGTGTACTTTTGTTCGTAAGAATAGGGTTTAAGGTTTACTCGCATCAGTTTGTTCGCATCAGTAAGGGTTGTGATACTTGCTTTGTGAAGCTTTTTGTTACCCAATGTTTACGAAAGAAAACTCAACTCAAATCGCAAAAAATTGCTGCAATAGCTTGTGTATTGTTGTAATATCACAAGAGTTCTGCGATACCTGATTTTCCTCTGTTACCCACATTAATGTTCGCGAGACTTTGTTATGATACCTTGACTTAGAGACTTTTATAAATTTTAAATCCCTTAAAAGATTAAAATTATTAAGAGACTTTAATCATTTTCATATCACAACTTAAAACTCTAAACAATCAACCATCTCAACTTAAAACAAACCAAATCACCAAACTCAAACAAAAACAAAATCTCATATCAAAGATCCACTATCACAATGTCTACTACTCAAGATGCATTGGCAGTTGGGAGTGATGCTAGGCCTCGCATGCTGTATCGGGGAAACTATGTTCAATGGTCTTCAAGGTTTATGAATGTTCTAATGGGCTACAAAGAACGTAACTTGTTGATTAATTCCATCAAACATGGTCCGTATGTAATGAAAGAGATTGATGACCCTGAGCATGAGGGACAGAAAAGGCTACAAACTAAAGATGATCTAAGTCCAAATGAACTTGCTCAATTTGAAGCTGATATCCGTGCCAAGAATTTAATTTTATATAGGTTAATCAATGACATCTACAATGCTATTGACAGCAATGTTGCAAAAATCGTGAGTCGGTAGTGAGGCGGTTGAAGGCCTTGTAGCGATTAATAACCGATTAGAAGGCCGATTACCTTGTAATCGCCGATTACAAGGCAGATTACCTTGTAAAAATCAACAAGGTGAAAGGCCGTGCACCTTGTAATCGCCGATTACAAGGCCGAGTTGACCGATTTTCGCAACATTGATTGACAGCAATCTCACGGCTCATGACCTATGGAAAGCTTTGGAAAGATTGATTCAAGGCGCAGATGTTGGCACTCAGACTCAACAAACTCTAGCTCTATGGAACTGATTGGTCCTGAACGGTCAACTAAGTTTACCTGGTGATGGTCAACCAAGTCAAACATCTAAAACCAACTAACCAAGGAGTACAGTGTATTCCCGGGTCGTTATGTCCCGCGAGGTAAGCAATTGTATTTAAAAACGTTTTAAGTGATCAGGTGATTTAACAGGAGGATCAGGAATTTGATTATTATGATTAAACTATGAGATTATGATTGGGAATGACTTAGAAACACTATTCTAACAATTACTGATGATCAGATATCTTAAAAACGTAAGTTAAACCTGAAAACGCGCATTTGAATTTAAATTAAACGCGAACGCGCAAAATAAAAAGTGAAACGTGAGCAAATAAAGTCCTACGAATGTGAAAATTATATTTTTACAATCCTAATGTTATAAGAAAATTTTTGGAAAATTAAAATTAATTTTACAACTATTTAATTAATTACTATTAATTAATTACTAATTATTAATTACTTTTGAATTAACTAAATTATACTAATTATTAATTAATTATGAAAATTAACAAAAAAATGAAAATTAAATTCAGAAAAATCTAAAATATTATAAAACTAATTTTAAAACAGAAAACCTATTTTTTCTACTTTTTAATTATTTAATATTAATTAAAACTAATTATTTAATTAATTTAAACTAGATTAAATTATAAAAAGTACAAAATAACAAAAGAAAAATCCAGAAAAATTACTAAAATTATTTTAACCTAAAAGGAACCTGAGAAAAATTTAAAAATGAGAAATGCTTATAAATAAGTAGAAAAATAAGCCAAAGTGCTTAAATAGAAGCTATTACTTTATTTATTTTTGTCTTTTTCTTAATTTTCTTTTACAAAACTGTTTAAACACCTAAAATAACTAACTTTTATGAAATGCCTTTTGATTAGGCTCAATAATAAGCTCTGTGCAAGCAAATAAGCTCAACAATTGACTTTTTGGTCAAATAAGCTTAGGAGAAGCTAAATGTAAGCTGCTAGGACAGAACCAGAGGATGATTAAGACACAAATAGGTGAAATACACTGAGAAAAAGCTTGAACAACCAGAAAAGCCTACAGAATAAGCTTAAAGTAACAAATAAGCAATCCCAAGCTCAACCTAGCCAAACAGGCCAAGTGGGCAAGGTGCAGCCCTGGTTTAAGCTAGGGGCAAGAGTCAACAAGCCCTAAACAAGCCTGAAAATGAGAAGTCAGTACAACTGGCTCCCCATAGGACCAAAGAACTCAGTGCAAGCTTTAGATATGGATCAAGAAAAAAGGATGCCAAGTTGGCCTGAACTCACTGATGATGCAGTGAGTATTGACTTATCAGTTAAGTAAAATAAGCACAAGGGTGCAAGCAAATGGTGAAAACAACTGAGAACAATAATAAACAACCCTAATCAAGCTAAAAAATCAACAAAATCAAATCAATACACAAGCAAGGATTCACAGAGGTAAGGTGTGTTCAAGTGAGACTAATGTGAAATAAGCAGTTAAGTCAAATGAGCACTTGGGCTCAAACCAGAAAAACACAGGCACATGCAAACTTAAATAAGCTAAAATCAATCACTAATCTACAATTGATTAAACAAAAACAATGACATCAACAAGCTAAGGAAATGCTGATTGATCAGCATACACAGTGGCCAAGGGCAAGTTTTAAGGTCAATTTAAGCTATGAGCCAAGGACCTGAGCTCCAAAACAAACTTGAATCTAATAAGCTACACTATTAAGCTATCTAAAAAGCTGGTAGTTGGGGGCTGGGGCCCACAAACATGCTCAGAATGAGCCAAAGAAAACTAGGCAAATGCCCTGGTGCAGGGGAGGTGCACCCCCTGCAGCCTCAAACAAGCTAATGCACATGCTTCATAAAAAATCACAAAAATCAATTGAGTATGAATCCTTGTAGTTTAGCTAGTGTATTTTGACTACAAAAAATTTCAAAGCTTAAATCAGACCACAAAATTCATAAAAATTCTCCCAAAAAATGGGATTTCTGCATTACAAGGATTTTGACTTTTTGAAATTTGATGAAAGGTTGACCTTTGTGAGATTCTAATGGATCTAGATCAATGAATAAGTTATAATAAACTAAAATGCAGCTAATATAAGCAATCCTAACAACTTATGTGAGTATCTATGTGATTGTGCAACTCAAACTCTCAACAGTGACTGAGAATGAGAGATTTGACATTAAACTTGACTTTTACAACTATGACCTATAGATTTTATGGTTCTAATGTTCTACCTAAACCTAGTATGAGTTACTCCAACCACAAAAACCAACTGAAACATAGGTCAAGAAGGTGAAAGCTAATGATCCAAACACCCCTTTAAAACAGTCTTACATAATTTTTCAAGGCTTTTCAAGGATTTGCTCCACAAATATGATTCCAATTACTGCAATGTACCAGGGTCAACTGATTTGGGCCAAGGAACACTACTAATAACAATCATTTACTAGGCTACAACTACACTGCTACCAAGACAGATAAAACTAAAAATTTTGAGAACAAGGAAGCTAATGAACAAGAAATCTACTTCAAGCAATGATACCTACCACATATCATTCAAGAAATATGCAGAAACACAGATAATCACAAGGGAAGCAATAACACAGTGCTTAATTAAAAATCAAAGAGAAATAGAAGGATTTAGCTCATAGTGTGCTCCAAAGCCTGTTTTCATGAAACTAGGAATCCCAAACCACTTCCTAATATTCCCTAAGGAATTCTAACCCAGGGCCATCCCATATAAACCCTGCTCCATGCTTTGTCTTCTCTTTTTATTTTTATTTTTATATTTTCTATATATATATATATATATATATATATATATATATATATATATATATATATATATATATATATATATATATATATATATACATATTTTATTTATTGTTGATGAGACTGAAAATGGTATTGAGACTTGAATTTCTGAAATAAAGACTTATATTAAATAAGAGTAACAAGTACAATACTGAAAATTAAGAATTACAATAACTTTGAAATTGGCTAAATTAAAACTAAAATTCTAACTAACTGCTCCTTTGCTTCTCTTTTCAATTTATACTCCCCAATTAGGGTTTCTGAGGTCCATTGTCTCTTTCCCAACTTGTTTCTTGATTACGGGATCACCCAAGGCCGTTCAAATACTTTTGGCGCCCAATTGGAGTTTGTCTTTTTCTCTGATAATAGAAGCCAGGAGGTATAATCTTGGAGTGTAGTATTTGGAGGGTTAGCCAAGGGGGGGGGGGGGTTGAGTGTTGCAGGGAGGTGAAGGCTAGGGGTGATGATGGTATTTCTTGGAGTGTTGCTGTAAGTGGGGTGTGAGGTGGAGGTGACGGGTCAAAGGGGAAGGGTTGACTGAGGGGGTTAATATTAAAACGGAATGGAGGTGGGATTTTGGGTGGATGTTGGGCTTGGAGTAGGAGTTGGGCCAGGGGATGTGGAGTGGGCTGGGAGGTATAAGGTTGTTTTGTGCTTTGGACTTATATAAATCCGGTTTGGGTTAGTTTTACACAAGGACCATTTTTGTAAGTTTATGAAAGTTTAAGGGCTGGTTTTGACAACTTTCCAAAGTATCTTTAAGGATCATATATGACAAGCTTTGATTTCCTGGGGACCTTGATGTTTATTTTCCAAGTTTAAAATGCCCGGGGACTAATTTTGCAAAATTCCAAACTGCAGGGACTAAACTTGTAATTTTCTCAAACTTTTTCCCTAAGGATCAAATTT